>JACBWW010000004.1:3930980-3967333 GCA_020086605.1 Lanius collurio
TTTGAGGTATCTTCTGTTTCTGTGTTCCTGCCTAAAGTCTGCCCGAATTCTGTAACAAATTCTGATCTTGCATACGGAAAATCATGATATATATATAAGGAGGAAAATGTGGATTTTCAGTTTGGAATTACTTTGGTGGTAGGCTAGCAGAAACAATGAGTCAGAGGTCAAAATTCAAATCTGTCAGACAGCTCTTCAGTAGTGAATATCATAATTTTGCTTTTAAAGAGTGCAAACAGCTGAGAGAAAAAAAGAGTTTTGGGCACCAACCACGTGCCCAAATCTTTACAAAATTACAGCCAGAACTGCCTCTCTGTTGTACACACCACATTTATAGTCACCACAGTTTGGAGTGGTGGCTAATGTTCAGATAAATGTCTAAATCACTTGTCTAAGTCACTCCCACTCAAGCTACTTGTTTTCAGAATTGCAGGTAAGTCATCACCTAGCTAATCAGCTATAAAATGAGACAGTCATGGCTCTGAGCAGTATTTCCCTTCTCTTCCCATCACTGAAATGTGCCATATGCCTCTGAGCCCACACAACTATCCCAGCTGAAAGCCAACAACTTAACTACCCTCTGTGTTCATTAGAAATTCCACGCCTCTCTCCAGCCCTGTGTCCTTCCTCCAGAAGACACATAAAAACAAGGTCTTGGGCACTTGTGTTAATTAACATTCCCCCAGACCTTTTTGCAAAACTAGAGATAATAGTCCTGGCGTGCTGGCCAACTTCCAGTGTGCAAATTGCATTCAGCTTACTTCAAATTCCCCTGGCAGCTGGAGGTGGCTGAGGTATTTGGATGTTCCCTGTCCTTTGCTGTGCTGTGCACACAGAATGAGCCAGGCAAGGAGCTGGACTACAGGGGGATGGGGGAAAAGCTCCCCTTTTGGATAAGGTAACAGCTAAAGGTATGGTCAAAGAGGAACACAAATACAAGGAGTTTATCCACTGCTCATATGGAAAGAAAAGAGTTTATTTACTTCCCAGTGACTAGTTTCTGGCAATAAATTAACAAATTTTCCCATTTTTCTTCTTTTTTTTTTTATTACACAGCTGCTCTTATAAATCTCTAGCTATAAATCTGAGAGAGGAGTCTGTAACAAAGCCATAATTAAGTCTTAAAATTTAGGTGTCATTTTATTAGTTTCTGGGTCCATATTCTCATTCTCCATGGTCCTAGACAATGGACTTCCTCTTCTTGAGAGGTTTCATGTACAGCTAGTTGAAAACCCAATGTACTTATTAAAACCTTTTTTTTTTTTTTTTAATAAAGGTCAAGTACTTGCAGTTAAGCCTTTTTGTCTTTGGTATCAATACAAATTCTGTTTAGGATATTCAGTTTGGTCCCTGAAACTATATTTAAAGACTTGTCACAGAGAAATTATCTTCAAGAGAGTTACAGTAGATCCAAATTTTACCAAATACTTGTTTTAGTGTAGCGTTTCACACACTGGTTCTGATCCATCATAAATTTCTATTTCCAGTGAGGTTGAAGAGAGAACTTGCAGACTCTGGATTGACTGTGATATTGATTGAGCACTGGCACTGATTGCCCAAGGCTGTTGGGGAGTCTCCATCCTTGGAGATATTCAAAAGCCACCTGAACACAATCCTTGGCAGCCTGCTCCAGGTGGCCCAGCTTACACAGGGCAGTTGGACCAGATGACCTCCAGGTATGCCTTTCAACCTCAACCATTCTGTGATTCTGTGAATTATCACCTCATTTCACACTGTTGAATCTTAAGGACCAGAAATAAGATCCAAACATAAGGCTGGCAAAAAACTGTCAGGAGACACCTTCAGGTTTCTCTGTTGGCATGCTGGTTCTTGTCTAAGTACAAAAGAGAAAACTGAGTGTGGGCCAGCACCTATGGGTCATATTAATTGTTTATCCAGCTCAGTCTATTGTGATGATGCTGATGCTTTAGGAAGAGATAATCAGAAGGGCATGAGTGTAAGCTCTTCTTCCCTCCTCAAAGTGAAGATTCTGTGGTTTGCATGATGCCAATCCAACTGAGGAGAAGGGAGGACAGGAGGCAGCACAGGGGAAAACAAAGTGCAAGGATGATCCCATTTTCGTACAGTTCAACACAAGATTACCCTGCAAGAAGTCAGAGTGAATATTTCAGATTGAACCCTGAGCTATTCTGAGGTCTGGGTCTTTGTCAGAATCATGCAGTCCTTTTGCTTCAAGGCAATGTCTTGATCCAAATCTAAACTATTCTGATAGGATTTTTTAGATCAAGAAATGAAATTAATGGATTCTAAAGGACAGGAATGACATTTCCCACTGAGATCCCCAAGACTTCCTCACTTGATGGTTAATTCTTTCATTAGAATCTTATCTTACATCTGGTGGCTGGGCAGGACAGGGCAGGACAGGACAGGATAGGACAGGACAGCTGCTATCTTGGTTTTGGTTTGTTCATTAGGCTGTCAATGAAGACTAGTATTGCTGTCCTTGAAGTTTTAGATCACTGCTTATTTCAAACTAAAATGGAGTTGTCAATCCCTGGTATTAGCTTTTCAAACAAACTAAGTGATATTTATGATAGCCTTGTGTATTTATCTTCAAGATGACTTTATTTGTCCTAGGTTGTGGATCTCTGCTTGATCTTAGATTATTATGATTTGTTTGTTTTATCTGCTTCTCAAAGATTTATATCCTAAACTCTTCCAGTGGCACTAACAACGGTTTGATAACCCAAGTGATAAACCAGTTCTGCTTTAAAGTTTCTTATAAAACTTCATTACAAGTGAAATTAATCACTGTAGATTTTAATGTGAAGAGAGGACAGAGGCAGTTATTTGATGGACTGCGTTCAAAAAGCTGGGTAAGCTTTATATCACTCTATATGATAATAAAAAATTACGGTGTAAGACCAAGGTCATCCCATAACACATGAACAATAGCACAGTGTGCTCATGATGCACTGACAAAGGACTTTGGTTCAGCTTTATGGCTCATACTGTTACCTTCCTCTACTTCATATGCACTCTCAGTACACTTGCAGTTCAGCTCCTACCTGAAAATAGACAATATTTCAGGAATAAATGGTTATATTCAGTTCCATTTTACTCAAGAAAGACCAGATTTACACACCTACGTGAATGTCCTGGATCTATGTTGAACTAAAGTGATGATGCAGTTACTTGAATACATTATCATTTAAATCCTTATTTGTCTGTCTTGCTCAATGCTTTGAAATGCCTTGAAAACTCCAGAAATAAAGTGGATTCTACAGGCAAAAGTGAATGGTACAAAATCCTCTGCCAGTGGGTAAGAACAATCATATTGAGAAGCTGTTCTGCTCTGGATTGGAAATGAATATATCACTTTATTTTTTTCTTTTCAGAGCAGGAAAATGGGTGTTCAACAAAATATTTCCAGCTTGTACCTATTGGTGCATGAAAAGCTGTGATACAGATTTGTCTGGAATGATCTGAAAGAGGAGTATGTCCAACCATGGGTCCAAGGCAGGGAAAAAGTTCTTTGACAGTGCCCTTAAGCACAAGGAGCCACTTACACTTTCACACAGTCACCACCTGCTTAATTCTGCCTTACAATCCTGACACCTGAGCAGTCCTGTCTTAACCCAGTGAGCAGAAACCTTTGGACCATAAACATAAACTGATGTTTGCACATGTGTGTGATTCCCTCAAAGTACCTAACTGGGTTTGGATATGTATCTTATAAATACATGGGGGATGAAATCATGAAATTACAGTAGGAAATTATCTCCAATTCTGCCAAAAGGCAACAGGTTTATGGTATCATAAACTGCCATTTGTCATTGGCCAGGTTGTAATTTTTGAGGTGTTATCTCATTATGGTAATGCTAAATTGAAACTACATTAAAAATAACCATTATTTCACCCCCTAAATAACTGAATTATCAAATAGGTGATGCAGTGTCACAACCACAGTGAACAAGAAGTGTGCTGTCCCTTTCAACATTGTCACTAGAGCCAGAGTCTAAGCAGCTGGAAAAGGCACAGTTTTGTGACTACACCACTTAGCAGTAGCAAAGCCCAACCACTTAATGCTGTGGAAATGCAGTGGGAGTCAGCAATTAGAGGCAAATAAAATTGTGTCCAGGTGATTCGATGCAGCACACAGAGTGCATTTCATCTCTTCCAATAAAAAGAGAACAGATTTGAAGGTTTTAGTCATAAAACAGGAATTTAAGTGATAAAAATAGTCCAACGTGAGCAGCACCAAAGCAAATCTATACAGCTGCTTTGCAGACTAATTTCATGCAGCCGTGGGTGAATGTGATTGTTTTTTCCCCGAGCATGCAGGAGGGGATGACTGATTTAAGTGCTTCATGTGATTAAGTAGACAAGGTGGCCATTTTTCTGCATTTATGCAGAAGCAATAAAAATGTGTGGTCATGCACCAAATCCTAGGGTCAAAACTGCAGTTACTACTTAGGCAAAACTCCTGTTGGCATCTGTAGGTTTGCTGAATGTGGGCAGTGAGCCTTCTTCCAAGCTCTTAGCCTGTACTCACATTCTTAAATAGCACCATCAGGTGGTTAAGAGGGGGAGGAAAAAAAAAATGATAGTCATTTGAATGCCTAAAAAAAAAAGGTTGCTCCTTTTTTTTTTGCCCCCAAACACATCAGGATTCAACAGAGGAGTCTGGAGGGCATCAGGACAGTCAGATCCATGAGCTGGAGCCTTGCAGGAGGATCTCTGTTGAGACAAACCACACTGCTCGGGCTTCATGGCATTCTGTGAAGTTTTGGGTCAGTTTACCTTTTTCTCCCCATTTGGGGCTTAAACCAGCAAGTAGTTCAGGATAATGTGAAGTAGTAAAGACTGAAGCTTTAGATGATCATGCTAAAATCAAGGGCATGTACTCTGGTGTGTGCCTGCTCCCTGGCTCTGCCATGGGTGTGGTGATACTTGAACAACATCAGCCCATTGTGTTCTGTTTCATGATGAAATTAAACTGGATTGGCTCTATTAAAGTTTTTGATAAGTGAAATAATTTATTCACATCCAACCCTTTTTTATAAGGGTTAGATAAGGATTTTCATGAGGACTTTCTCAGTCCCCCCATTAGTGAGAGCAGGGAGATGGGAATGTATTCCAAGCCAAATGTTCCCTCTCCTTCATGGAGCCTGGCACTTTTTGGAGCACTTTTTGGCACTTTCTTTGGAGTCCAAAGCAGCCTCACACCAAAGTGCTGCACGATGCTCTAAGCCTGCCAATGCTTGCACTTCCTGATTTCTGACTTTAATAATTACAATGAAACATGATTGAGCTGCTTGACATTTACAAAAAGGTGCTTGTTAAAAACAGTTCCTCGCAACTTAATTAACACTAAAACCCTTTAGGTGTTCCTCCAAGTACATATTCAAACAGCTGTCCTTTTCCCTGAAGTGGAAGTAAACTAAAAGTGAGCTTCAATAAAACCAATGGACTATGACTTCTCCCAAGCACAACTGTAATGAAACGTTACTGCTGTAATATCCAGCTAAATAAAGAGTGGTGAGCTGGCTGGGCCAGCTGCAGTGGCAGATGCAGACAGGATCATGGGCTTTAAACAATGCTATCACTGAACAAACAGATGAGGAGATAACATTTCTACACCTCCCCAGTTTCCATGAAATTAGTTTTTGTTATTCTAAATCCAAAAAAGCAGATAATCCTCCCAGTATAAAACAAATGGCAGTAATTGTTCCATACATGGTATCATAAACTGCCATTAGTCATTGGTCAGGAATATTTGGAATTATGTGTCTGGAAATTGCATTGCCTGCTTGAGGAGACTTGATGCTTTGCTGGTGAGAGAGATCACTCAGGGGTTTATGTATCACCCTGTGTGCCATGCTTTCCCTCATAAGAAAGTTGATGCATGCCCTAGAGGCCACATCCAGACTGGAGTCCTTCCTTATGGAAATACCCCAGTAAATATTTAAGAACTGACTAAAGGATTAAGTTAATCAGCTCAATGCAAATATGGATCTTCTGTGTCAGATGTGACCAAAAAGGTAAAATGTACATAATTTAAAATATATTGATATTTTGAAATTAATCATCCCAAACTGAGGTCAAAGTTTAAAAATTTCTCCAGTTTGGCTATTGCATACCATAGCATCTAACAATATCAACATGAAAAAAAACAATTAAAAAATATATGGCAACAATATCCATCAAGATTTTTGAAAATTGCTGTATACATGTGAAATGTTTAAATATTACCAGCATTCTCCAAAGGAAAAAAAAAGTACTATTTAGTGTTGTCAGTCACTTGACAAGGCAAATGCCACAGTAAATAAATGTCAAATAAGTATTAAAATTTATCATGCTTCTCAATCTAAGTGTCAAAGGGTATAATTGTCCAAGCTCAGAACTTTATAGTACCCTACAGGCCCACTGGTGTTCATGGTCTGGGTTGGGATGAATATTTGATCCTTGCAGCATTTGTTTTATTTTATCCTCCTTAAAACTGAATTTTTCGCCCCTTTAAAATTGGCTTGGCCAGATAAGGATCTGTGTGGTTATAGGATGTAATCATGTATTTAATAATAATGGGAATGATTTGCTCGTATTAAATAACAGCATTTTACCCAACAAGAAGTTCCACTAAAGTCGAAAGGCCACTTGACACTGGGGTAATAAAGTGCTCCCACGCCATAAAGGAGATTACTCAATCCTATCCTGATGCATTTTATTGGCCAGCATTTGAACAGATTAAGTACTACTATTGTGGAAGATAAATCATCACAAATTCACCATGTCATCTCAGCTCATTTTTATTGTATTTTCAGGGAAGCAGCTTTAAGCTCAGATAAATATTGAAGATGACACTTTCACTGAAAATAACCAGTCACTGGGAAATAAATGAAATGTGCATAGATATTGCTTTTAAAGATAAAATTGGTTCCCAGGTTTTTAAGGGCACACTGACAATAAATTATCAACATAAAACTTGGTTTATCTTGCAGGAATTCACATGGAACCCATGGAAGAGTGCTGTGAAGATTTGTGTGTGCACATGGGGCTTTTGGGCTCCTCCAGAAGCCAGTGGTCAGGCTTCAAAAGCAAGAGCAGGAGGAGGCTGCAAGTGTGAGAAAGGCTCAGTCTCCCTGATGCTGTTTCATATCCCTCATTTTCCCCCTCTGTATTTGCACCAAAGAAACTTTATCTAGCTGTAACATCCCCATCAATTTTCGGGGGGAATGGCAAAAGTTCTGGGAATCATTATTATCTTTTAATATAAATGAATAGGAGAAAGCAATGGAGAAGCTGAAGATAGCCCATAATTTAACATAACTATCCTATAGCAATCAGTTTGGGAGAACAGGCACTGACACCTGAAGGGTAAATATATTTTATTATCCTTTGGGCCAGACACAACAGTTTATCTTTTAAGAACAACTCAAGGGAACAATTCCTCCCCTCCCTAGCATCCTATTATTACTGTATTTTAGGAGGTGGGGGTGATTGTTTACCATTGCTTATAACAAGTCACCAAACAATTAAGCTCCTTCAGCTAAAATGATGGATTGGTAATGTATTTGCTCAGTAAGGTAATTCATGCATGAAAGCTTACCAGATATCAGTTACCTGTTTCACAAGAACCAGGGCAGCCCCCAATAAAAAGAATCCAGACTGCTGTTGATTTAGAGGCACATATTTCTACTTAAGCAGATTTTATTAGAAGACCTTAGAGACACCAAAGCAAAATACAGAGAGACTTTTCATAGAAGCATAGGATGATTTGAAACTGCTAAAGACCATCTAGTCCTTTAGTTCCTGCTTTAAGAATCCTCTTAGTTGCTTGTTCATAAAAAAAACTTATAATTCTCTGTAGCAACATCGTAGTTTTCCGGGACAGAAATGAATACATGACCTCACAAAATCTTTCTTGTAGGCTGAAAAACAAGTGACATTTCCTTCACTTCAGCTTTCCTGAAGAGATACCAGCTGTGTCAAGAGCAGTGATTAAGAACCACACAAATACAAAAAACAGTCATTTAATTTTCATTCACTATATCTTAATCCACCATTTCCAGGGAAAGGTGAGCAGGCACTGAAGAGGTTAGCTTAAACAAGAGACAGGTTTGGTTCTTGGCTCTTTCTTCCTTATTCCAACCCTGTAGCTTATCTGAGCCCTTTATAATTCGGGTTGGGTTTTTTTCCCCTTAATCAACCAATAGAATTAGTTACAAAGAAAAAAACATCTCTCAATTTATGTTAAATTACCCCAGTAGTATTCCAGCATCCATCACTAAAACTGTTGCTTTCCCTGTACTGGTAATACAGCTTATTTCTAGTCAAGAAGTACTAATAATTTATTTACATATATATACATGCATACACACACACACACACACACATATATATATATGTATGTATTAAGTTCAGGCAGTTTGGGGCTGGTTTCAGATGTGCATTACCTGGGAGGGCAGAGGTGGATTTTCACCCACAGCTGTGCACACACAAATGCTCACAACTCAGAGCAGGGCCAGAGGATAATTTGCCTCTAACACACACTGGTATGACCATGTTGATATGTGGGGAACCCCTGAACAGATTTGCTAACTAGAGCTTTGTAAATCACAGGTTATCCTGCTTCTTCCAAATTACATCAAGGAATCATGCAGAGTTGTTGGTTTGAGAGCCAATTGCATCCTGTTATACTCCCTACCTTGCTGATAAAACCTGAAAACATTTACTCTCTGGTTAGACCATAATCATGTTGGGTTTTTTTCTCATTTTTCAATTTTCATAATTATATTCAGCGATTTATCAGAGTTACAATTTTTTCTGCTTTGTCTTTATGCACAGACTGACTGTTTGTTCATCCCAAGGACATTTCCCTCACTGTCAGACAATGACTGGATCAAAAAAAGGGGGGTTTAGACCCTTTTGCTTCTTTTCAATTAGTGAACAGACTGAAAATGGAAACAAAGCATATTATTTATGCCTTTCTTTCCTCCATTACAGCAGCTTTCAGGCAAGCCAAATGAAGTATTTTTTTAACACTTCACATAATTATCTTTCAGCTTAATGAAATTATGGAAATTTGTTAAAGAGCTGCTGTCTCTGGCTACTGTAGCTCACAGGGAAGTGGGGAGTAGCCACAAACAAAGGGAGCCCATGAAAAGCTGCTGTTCTGTATTAGGCACCTCTGTGCTGGGACCATATTTCAAAAGGCACTCAGGGTATATGTTGCAAGTATTCAGGAAGGATATGTAAGCATTTAATAGGTCATTTGTGCACCATTTGAGCAGAACTTAAAAAAGCCTCAGTATCCTCTGAATATACTTTTTGGAATATCAAACCCACTGCTGACATAGTTTCAGTGTGGCTTGAGCTCTTGGCCAGAAAACCCACTTTGCAAAGACATGGATGTGTGCAGGTATTCATCCATCTATGGCCTGTGTTGGGGTGAAAGTGCCCCAGAGAGCCAGGGAGCAGCTATGGGAAAGGGCACAGCTCTTTGACTTGTGGGATGGATAAAATACAGTGCAGGAACATTTCTGCTGAGCTGAAGCCAGCAGCTGGAAAGTTTGGGCTCAGCATGCCCAAACTGCCCTTTGCCTCCCAGCATGGCTAAACCCCAAAAACATCCTGTTACACAAGTGAGAGCTGCTGAAACCTCCTTTCCATCTCCAGTTCATGCACCCCGTGCCCTCCCAGCTGTGCTGCTTTGGCATATGTGAGAAGCACACCAGAATGTAACAGAAAGTGAATTTATTTCTGTCTGATGCTCCTGAGACAATATCAGTAATCCTTCTTTTTCATATGTATTTTACTAGTGGTGTATTTCCTTATATTGAAGTTGCCATTGTCTGCTCAGAGAAGTATGGAAGAGCTCATCTCTCATAAAATAGGTAAAATTATCGCTGTGTTTTTCCTCTGCTGTCCCTCCCTAACGGGACCGTTGCCATTTTGAGTAATGAACTTCTTCTTTGATTCCTCCTTCTTTTCTGCAACCACAGAAGAAGAAAATGGACTATAAATCATTCAGAAAAAAAACCCCAAAAAACAAAAAACCCTTTTTTTCTGTTATGCCCGATTAAGTGTTCTTTATGTTTATGCACTTCTCAGGGAAAAAAAAAAATCTAGATTAATGCTTTAGCCAAGTCCATTTTTTGTTTTAATTTGAAAAGTCATGTAAAGAAAGGGTTGCTGAAGAGGTAGCCAAATACCCTTGGAAAAGGGACAGGCAGCAGGCTCCTCCAATCCAATAATTCAACTAAACATGACCAGAAGCCAGTTAAAAGTCAAGCAATCAGATAAGAGTTCTAAGATAGATTTTTGTGATTCAGCATGATCAATGCATATTATTGCAGAGAAAATACCTACCCTAAGAAAGAAATGAGCAAGTAAGCACACAAAATCTGAAAACCTGATCACTGTGAAGGCAAAGCATTATGGTTGTGCTTCAAATCATCTGTGAAAAGTTGCTTGGGGGAAAAAAGAAGAGTGAATATTTATAAAAGACCACTCATCTACATATAGCTACATTCATCTATTTCAGATTTTTGATCTTTGTAAAAAAGTAATTGCAGTAAAAGGGAAACAGAGCTGATTTCTGTCTTAGACCAGCAGCAAGCTTGTGTTCCAAAGTGGACGTGAAATCTTGATTTTCAAGAACTCAGGAAGCAGCTTTCTTTAAAAAAAAAAAAAAAAAGACATGTTTGTTGCTTTCAGAGGGCTCTCATTCCTGAGATTTTTCTTTTATGAGTTCTGTGTCTGATTTACCTTAACTTCAAGAGATTCAGCCAGTCTGTGATCATTATTAAGCTATTCTGTGCAAAATACAGGACGATTTTGACATTTCCCATCAGCTGCTGAGACATCTGCTAAAACGTGCAATGAGTTTTGACAATCCTGCATTCCAATATTTACCCACTTGTCCACGTATCAGTTTGCTTAAATGTCTTTATGCTCTGCTCACTCTATCTGCAGGCAGGACACACTGCTGTGCAGATGTAATATTCTATCATCTGCAAAACATATTAAAGATGGAAGGTTTAAACCATAGGTTAATGAATAGCTGTATACTCTGAGAGTCACTTCAAGAGCTCAGAAGGAAACCTTTGGCCCCCTGGCTGAATGTATGTCTCAAGGGAAATGAAGTGAAGACCAAGACAGCTTAAGTCTGCATTCAAAGCCCTAGTTAAAGGTCATTGCTGTTGTTTGTACTTAAAAATATCCAATGAAGGCTGTTATTTTCCTCAAATTTTATTAGTTAATTTAGCAATTTGTTAGTAAGGAAGGACGTTCCTATTTTTTGGTCAGAGCTCTGCTCACATTAAGTATCCTTTCATTTCAAGCAGTCACTAAGTGCACAGAGTCTGGGTCTTGTTCCAGCCACAAACATCAAGAAATTCTTGAAAACATCAGAAGTACGGGAAGATGTTGTTTATCAAACAGACTTAATTGGTCATCCCAAGTAATAAGACCTAAGATTTTCAATAAATAATGTCATTTTCCTGGACCACCTAAAGAGAGTGTTGTTCCAGTAAATATTATTCAGTGATATTTCTGATCTTTTTCTCCTCGTTTGCTCATTTCCTGGGAAAAAAGAATTGTGTATGTGGATTAAATTTCTAAGAGCATTTCTATAATGACACATGAACTGAAATGGAAAAGGTGAGAGGTGAATAGAGCAATTGTAATGTGGAGAAGGAAGAGGCCAGAGAGAGATACAGAGAAAGAGAGATGTTTTTCTTAGACAGGAGCTACTGCAGTGAAGAGACAGTGACATTTCTGAAAGAAAGATTTTGGGACAAATTTGACTTGATATTGTCTTTGAAATATTGTTATAGAATTACAACTGAATCTGGTATTTGCTGGTATTAGGTTGACTCTTAATACAAGATGGGAGATTTGTGTGGTCTTCAGAACAAACCCCAATCTATCAGGGAGTATGACAAATTGCAAAAAATACAGTGTGCAAATGCCCGTGTTGAAGCACAATTAGAAGAATTTCTACAGAGAGCTGGGAACTCCTTAACTAGAAACTCAAGAAATGGGGAAAAAAATTGGATAAATCAAGGATGCAACAGAAGGGTGGATGCATAAGAAAAAACAATATTGGAGAGTGACTAAAAATGGGAACCAAATACTTTTCCTTGTCTGGAACAGAAGCAATAAACAAGAAGCAATAAGTCTACATAGGCATTACTAAAAAAGAATTTAAAAATCCAAATGTCTGAGATGGCAAGAATCTCTTGAACCAGCTCTGTCATCAGATCAATTAAGACATGGAACTACACTCATCTATTATCCTTCTTAGACAGATCAGTTGTTAATGACCACACAGGCCTTCAGTGTAGCGTGGCAGGGAAGAAATAAATGCAATGCCTTTACTGTGTCTCAGGCAGAGTATTTAAAGATTGGAGATTACTGTTATTTTACAAAGAAATGTTCAGATTTCATCTGGAATAAAATTTATGACTGGTGGTCAAGAAAGAAATTTAATCTGAATTAAGTGGTTAGAGGAATTGGTAAAATGATATGGTAAAGTCCATCCTAGGGAAAAACATGGTTAGTGCATCAAAACAAAGGCTGAGAAGGAGCTAGAATTGTTCACTGTAAAAATATTGGAGAAGTAAATGCTAGGACAGGAAGGAAGTGATTTAAGGCTAAGGAGGGTGTTTAAGTCTAAGGAGAGTGCACAAAAAGTCAGGAAATTGAAAGAAGCAGCCTAAATGTAACAGTCACAAAACTTACAATTCCTCATCTATCCAAGAAAGCAAATTCCTCAACAGCTGTGTAATGGGATGAGTTAAGGTAACCCTGAAACCCCCATGTGCTGCCTGAGCTTTGGAAAGAGATTTGATGATGCAATGTCTGAAAGTTCAGAAGATGGACCCGGTGATCCAAATATATTTATATAGCTATGCTCCCACATTTTTGTCCACCACACAGACAGCAAAACTTATTAAGGCTGCTCATGTTTGCAGGGGATAGGGCTGGGGTTGTGGGTATGAATCTAATGAGAGAACAAAGTTGTTTAAGCCATGAAACCCAGAGTACCAGTATTGAATGCTTTCACAAAGACTCAAGGAAATGGGGTTTGTATCAGCTACATATGCAAATATGGTCCATAAAAGAATCACCTGGCAGTGGCAAATATGTTAGGTGGATCTTTTAAAAACTGACCTTAAAACTAAATTCACTGAGTAAACTATTCAGTATGGATTGTTCATGCAATTCTTGTTGTGATATGTGAGAAGAATGAATTTAACTATTTTGAAACTGTATATGTGCTCCTTTTTTAGTCAGTGAAATTCCAGAGATAATAGAATTTATTCATGAAATTTACACTTCAGTGGTGTAAGAAGATATAACCAAAATCATAAATGCAAAACCACAGAATATATTGAAGCAAGCAGTGGCCTGTAATTCAACCAAAGATTTTGTTTACTTGTTGAGCCACAATGAACTTGGTAGCATGGGGTAGCATTTGGACAGGCCCACATGTTGGTATTTTACAGAATGGCTGGTGAAATCATTGTCCTTGGGATCCCCCTTTGAAAGGCAGGGCCATGGATGAGTGTAAAGGGTGGAAAAGCTCTCTCTAACTCCATGGGCATTGAACAGGGCCTTTAATATTATAGGGAAGTTGAAGCAATTTAATTGAATTTCAGAAATGGTGTTCACTTCTGTAGCAAGCTGGACATGCAGGAGTTGGTCTTATTTAATATTTGAAGAAAAAACCCCAAATATCTGACACCCCCAAGCAGGCTTCAGTGATTATGAAACAAAATGTATCTTTCAGTCTGACCTTTAGCAGAGCAGTGCCCAGGGGTCTTCTTGTTTGACTCAGTCCTTTGGAGAGATACAATTACATTTTTTTTTCAGTGACAGAGTTAAGAACAAACCATGCAAGCTGTTGCATGGAATAATTCATTCTCTCATCATATCCTTTACTTCCAATTTATCTAGTAACCACCTGGTTTACAAGAGTATACCTAAGATTTTGGAAATCTCCAGTTACTCCATGCACCCAGACAGGGACTATTCTGCCCCTTTTGCTGTAGCCTTTCCTGTTGTCACATGGCAATTTGCTATAATCATGGAGCTATTTTTAAAGACCCTTTTCCATTGTTGAAGCAGAACCAACCATCATTCTTCACAGGTGAATGTCTTGTTTTCTTGTTTTCAAAAACACTCAGTTCTATTGCTGCAATCCACTTACCCTGCTATCCGGATCATTCCCTGTCAGCAATTTGTCTTGTTTTTTATTCATTGTGTTCCAATTCTATGTGTCATCTCCAAATTCAACCAGCAAGGACTTTGAGTTCTCTTTCAGATCATCAGCAATGTTCCAGAGTTTAGTAAGGTGATCAGCTCCCAGCAGTATCTCACCAGAAATGCATATATTTCATATATGCCATTTATATCCATTTGAGATGCGTCAGATGGATTTTAATCATTCTTTTCACTTAGCAAATTTCACACATCCCAAGCCAAATAACTTGTGGAGTCTCAGTTCAGATACACAACCGTGCCCTGGTGCAGCCATGTTAGGAAGAGTTGATTGCAGTCATTTTGTAATTACCACATAGCAGGTTTGACTGTGTTACTGGGGGATCTACAGCAGACTTATGGTCCTTTAAACATCTAGATTATATCAACAAGTTTATGGAGTCATGAGCTTTTGGTTAGTTTGACAAGATTCCTTTCCAGCTGATGCAGCCTTGTTATTTTAGCCTCCTTCCTTTCTAAGTAATTGAAACCAATACTAGCCAGCCATTATTATGTTTGGGAAGAATGTCAGGGTCATATCACCTATTCTATTCCAAATAAAAGTCTAGCAAGAGTTTGCCTTCTGCCTCTTCTCAATCAACATATTGAGTATAAGAGGCTCTTCAGACAGGTCTTTTAAGGTTTTTACTTGCGAGTAATCCACATGCCATATTCAAATTTATTTTAATCTAATGCCTTTTATATTAATTGACAGAAAAGTCTTTCCTTCTCATTGAATAAGATTATCCTTTCTCTCATTTCGATCTAGTAAAGTTGCAGCAGCATCATGAGTATTTCCTTTGCTCTTTTGTTCTTATTAATAGCCTGTTATTATTAGTCTGAATTCTGTAGGATAACATTTGTTCTTTTCCTGGTCCTTTTCCTCTTATTATAAGTTTTTATTTTTTTACCAGTTTTCTACAATCTCCAGTTTCTAATTTCTATTATTTCTAGTATCTCCTCAACATTTTCATCTGTTGTAAATATAAATTTATTAAGATATATATTCGTTTCACAACCAATAGACTGTTTTGATTTTTTGGGAGAGGGGCTGCACTGTGCCATGAATTGCATAAACGTATTGAAAAAGAGCTTCCATTTAAAATAATGGGTTTCTCAGACTTTTTTGCAGGTGCTCTGCACAGGATACCTTCACTTGAACAGGGAAGTGGGAGAACAGGGCTGTGATGAGCTGACGTGCTAGTACTTCTAAGCCATAAGTCTGCAGTAGTTTCTCCATTACATCATCCTGTCCCAGGCAATTCCTTCTGGTCATATGCCTGCTCTGTTCCCTGTAGCAAATGTCCCCCAAATGTCCTCAGACAGAATCACTTTTATTTGGCACGTTGGTTATGGCACCATCTGAAAGGGCAAGGGCTTGCCCAAAGTACTTCCTCGCTACCGGGAATCATTCAAAGCCAATCATAGAGTTAAACACAGCTTAAATTCATGTGACTTAAAGCTTAAGGAAACATTAACACAAATCTCTCCAAAAGCCAGCCACCATGATTTGTATGTGACTTTTCCCAGCTGCTTGTAAGGGAACAAGTTTTATGATCAGCTTAGTTTTCCTGTGTGCAGGAGGAGGTTTCCCTCCCCTTCTCTTCCTCCAGATTGCCTCAGCAGAGAGAGAGAAACGGTGTTCTCTCTGGGGAAGGAGAGACCTGTGGGCACAAGGGCAGCCAGAGCACAGATATGATGTCAGATGTGTTTTAACACAGCTGGCAGAATGCTATAAAGCAGGATTTTTAGTGTTTGATTGAGGGATTTGCATGAATTCCAGATGTTCACTATATGATCAATCTTGCTATGTACACAAGAAGTGTGTCCCCATGCACATGTAAAACAAAGCCTACCTAACCTAGGGAGTGAATAAGGGCACGCTTGCTTTCCTGGAAGTCTTTTGTTTGCTTTTCCATTCAGTTCTCATGTGTCAGGCCATCCACAGTTTCTGTCAGGCTCATGAGATTAATATAGGACTTTATGGCTGCTATAATGATGTAATACCTTGATTTCACTGAAATAGAAGAATCTGTATGAAAGAAAATGTATTTTAAATGGCAATGACTTAAAGTAACATGTCTGAGCTTATAGAGGTGGACACAGTATTTGAGAGCACAAACCAGCCTTTGAACTGAAGATTGGGAAGGACTCCTCTCTGCATACAGGTCATGCTGTACTTGTTTCTAGAGCCTTCCTTGTCACATTCTCTAATGAAACCACTGGCCAGGGTCAGAGATAGTGCTGCAACAGCTGGATCCACAGCTTGAAATGGTGCAGCAATGCCTGAGTTCCTGTCAGTCACTGCGAATTTACTCCTTTATAAATTGGATAGGAATCAGGCTCTTCACATTTCACAGAGAGCAACACTCTTTCCAAAAGCATCAGCATTTCAGTGTTAAAAAAGCCTATACCCCCATGTAGCCCTCAAAAAAAAAAAGCTGTGCATGAAGATTTTTCTCTGCAGACTAAGCCCTTCATATTCATTCTCCATAAGTGATATTATGGCTTAAAGCTACTTACAATTGAAAGGTGACTCATAAATGAAACAGAAAGAGGGAGCTGGAAAGTGCCAGGATTAAAGCAATGTACAAACTGTAAATCTTAGGTGGAAGGTTTCAGGAAGCCAAACCTGGCAGATTTGATTTGTTTTGTATCACTGACTCTGAAGATGGAGCAGAGAGGAAGAGGGCATTGGGTTTGCTGCTCAGCCCCCAGGAGCTATTGCACTTGAAACTGAAAGACTTCCAAGCCAAATATTCCACCTATTGAAGACTTAACACTTTAAAGGATCTCTACTGGCTCCAGCTGTAGTCATATTTCGAAATCACACCTTTGCCTCATTGCCTTGCAGTAAATATTATCATCAAAGACTGGATATGGGCGGGCCCTGTTTGGGACTGTGGTCTGCTGAGGAGCACAAATAATGGCAAGTTTCCACCTACTTTTTAACCTTGGTGTGGAGAGGGACACAGTGTGGGCAGCAGTTCTGGAACCCCACAGCTCCTCTGCCGGGAAACCCACGGCGCTCACCAGGGTCTCCAAGGGGGCCGGGGCAGCAGCAGGAGAGGCAGCAGAAGTGTCAGGCTGGAATGCAGAGTCCAGGCTGGAGCCAATCCCACAAACCCTGCTGGAGGTCCCTCACTGGTCTGCAGCCCCAAACCTGCCCAGCTCAGCTGCTCCTGATGCCCTGGGCACACAACTGTGTGGACCACCACAGGTGTGCCATGCCCCTACTGATTGCCAGGTGCTGTAGATGTGACCTCAATTTCATCTTCCCTAAGGGGCCAGAAATACAAAAAACAACCAGCTGAACCCAAGAACCAGGAATTAGGATTCTTGTATTATTTATGATTTCATCATGGCTTGGGTTAACTTGCTGAACTAGCATGATTCAAATTACTCACCAATAAAATGCAAATAACTGTTCCTCACAGGAGTGTAATGAGATTCCACTCACCCTTTTCTATTGCTTTGCAATCCTCACATTAAGGCATTTATTTCTGTGCAGGTGTTTTCTGGGTGGTTATTGTCTGAATGAGATGGAAGAAAGATTTGTTTTGTTTAACATTCACTGTCACACTATTTGAAAATCTCAGTCTGGTTTTACCAACTGGCTATTTTTTCTCTTCACTCAAGAAGAATATCCTGAATACCAAATAATCCGTGAAGTGTGTTCAAGCACAGTATTACTGGAACAAGATTGCTGCATCATTTGTGAACTTTCCCATGGGGAAACAAAAAGGCAAAGCTGCAATAAATCTCCAGGTAAATCTTGCTATAGTGGAGATCAGTCAGAGACATCCTTCATTCAGAGGCAACTAATTTATTCCTAAACCAAATAGAAAATATTGCTGTCAGTGTCAGAATTTTCCAGAGGTTGAGAAAATTACTATAGTTGAATGAGAGAATATTTTTAGCACTCTAATGACAAAATAAAATTGCAGTTGTGCTTTTCTTGGCTGCAAGGGAAACAGTAAGAAAGTAAGAGGCCTCACAGTGTGTCTACAAAGGCAAAATAGTCCTTATTTTAAGAAGATGTATGTGACTTCATGCAGTGACAAGGAGGAGAGTCCTATGGAGAAGAACTCTGGGTGACACCTAAACAGTCTGTCTCCTCTGTGGGCACTTGAACAGAGGGGTTCAGCAGTGAGAAAAGGGCTCAGTGTTTATACTGAATTATGCCTGAACCAGGAAGGTCTATATTTAGTGTGGTTTTGTGGATTTTTTACCATAACATAAGTGGTCCTGAATGACTGATTCACTATTTTCTTACCAGCTGAAAAGTTGAAAACTCATAAGCCAAAAAGCTATAATTTCCAAATGAAAACAAAATAGAGGGCACTGCTGTGCTTTGGAGTCCCATGCAGATCTTGCTCTGCTACACTTTCTACCAGCTGTGGTTTCAAAGAAAACAAGATTCAGTTCATCAGTTTGTGGGTGTCTATAACACAGATCTGCCTGCATCACAGCTGGTTTTCAATCAAGAGGGTGATCCAGCAAGGGATCCATCCCACCCCAAAGAAGGCACTGCATTTCACCCTAGGAACCATATCCAAACTCTCCTGAACATATCAGGAGAAAGTTCTTCCCTGTGAGGGTGGTGAGGCCCTGGCACAGATTGCCCAGAAAAGCTGTGGATGTCCCATCCTCAGGAGTGTTCAAGGCCAGGCTTGGATGGGGCTTTGAGCAACCTGGGACAGGAGAAGATGTCCCTGCCCATGGCAGGGGGATTGGACCTGGGTGAACTTTGAGGCCTCTTCCAACCCAAACCATTCTGTGATTCAGAGATGTTGACCAAGCCTTTCTGAGCTGCAATGGGAGCTCAGGATGGTGCTCCTAGGTCAGACACCTTCATTGCAGTGACCTAGATTTCAGCAAGATGGCTTGCCTAAAAACCAAACAAATATAATGGATCCAAGGTCAGGTCTGCAATCCCCACTTGTGCCTCGGATCAGGTCTCCATGTGTCTCCTTACCCTGCTTAAGAACACTTAATGTGCTGTGGTACAACAATTTTCAGCAAGTGCTTCAATGTGTGCAGCTCAATGTCAGGGGAAAAAGTGTCCACAAAGTACCATCTAGTCTGGGAAAACACCAAAACCCACATGTTATGAATGTTTCTGGGGTGTGAAGGGGAAGTTGAAGTAAAAAGAAGTTAAATGGGGTTTTAAAAGGTATTTATTGCATTTTCTTGCAAAAGTCCATGTTTTCTATGGGGTTTTCTGGAGAAAGCTTCTGGCTTGGATCCCTTTCAGCTGGGTGGAGTTTGGTGTAGGGGAGGTAGAAGGGATGGGGAAGGAATTAAAGCAACAGAATTGCTCCTGAATCAGAAAATCTAGTTCCTTTCCTTCATTAGCTCTCTTGTCTTCTCCTCCTCTAGGAAAGTGGCATGATAAAGGCTCAAGTTGTCATAATTATGTTCTTTCACATTGTCTTACAATTTAATTATTATTAAAGAACCCATTTGGATATCAGTTACAACAGTCATCTCCAAAGTCAATGACATTGCAGTAGTATAAGACTGCAGTGAGCTCAAAATGAGCCCTGAAGCCTTCATTATTCTCTGGCAAAAAAAAATGTAATTTCTACTCATTTATCTCATTCTGAATTTCAATGAAGCCCTCAGTAATATCTCTCAATTACAGTTTTAAGTATTGATAGTAACCTGCTGTGTGACACATAATATCCAGCATTGCCTATTGCACCACATGAATCTGTTTCCAGTAAATAGGAATGAGCCTGAGGTAATCTTTGAAAGTGTATATTCAGTTGTGCTAGAGGGCACATTGTGGCTAATGGCTGTAACTGTTGTTGTCTTGAATCCAAATCCAAATAAATTCTACTCCTTACCAATTCCTTTAGTAATTTGCCTATATCATAAGGCATCAGAGCAAGGTCTTTTGATTCACACAATGAAGAGAGTCCAGCATGCAGGTGATTTATAGGAATGGTGATTTGGGCAACTATTCAAACTTAATTCTTGTTTACAATTTGGTCTTGCCTTCCACTGCTGTAACACTGTTCCCCTGCTCTTCTGATTATGCTTTCAGGAGAGAGGCAGCTGTGTGGGAGGTTTGGATGCAAAGAGCATAGAGATCAAGCCTTGACTTGGTATGGAGCTGTTAAAAATGCTTAGGGCCATATCCAGGTCAGCTGTTGAGAACTGCAACTCCATTAGTGTAAATTAAGGATGTATTTAAAAGTGGAAAGAATCTTCTCTTTGGATTGCCTTTTTAACTCAATGCCTTGATTTTAAACAGCATTTTGAAGAACTGTAAGTGAATCCACATCCAGAATTACATTGCCAGTGGCAACTCTCAGAAATGTCAGTAAAGATAACTTTGAATCTGACATATTGTTAAGTTTGGATCACTCCCTTGTCAGTGAGACTGAACTTCTCTGCAAAGCATCATTAGCTCATGTCTCCTCTAGGCAGAAGCATTCAGAGTTTTATATTTATATATATATATAAAAAAAAAAGAAAACAGTAATAATGACTAGGAACATCTGTAGAATGAAACTGCTTTCTGTGTATATAGTCACGTACACTAACTCCCATAGTAACATGCATGATCCTTTAGAGACTTTGCCCTCCTCAGACAAGGCCAATACTGAAGACATGAAGTAGAAATTTGGGGAGTTTCTGTATTTTGGCATATCAGTTCTGATTCCCTTCTGTTGTACTTATGAGATCTCTGCCTATCAAAGTGAAGATGGGAAAAAAGTGCTGTGTAGCCTCTGCAAAAATGCAAACAGCATCATTAGGCCAGACTAGCAGAAGCACAGTATTTTCATCTCTCCAAAATAGTGAAAATGAGAAAGTAAGGAAGAGGCAAGCAAACAAAAAAATTGAGAAATAAGTAAAAAGGAAAATTTGCCTCTACATCTCTGCTTTTAACATTTTTAAATTGGAAAAATTCTTCAACTTCAAATCTGTCAGTTTGTATTGTGTAATTACTGCCAGCCATATCTGTTCAAGCAGGTATTATTCTAAATGGGTAAGCATAAAGACTCTGATGCTCTTGGTAATAAGCGTGACCGAAAGAGGAATATCATTATCTGTCAATTTATATTTACCATTCCTTGTTCCGGTGCTTTCCTGCTCTGTTAAGTATACTGGAGATTATATGCAAAATTGCACAACTTAATGGGCTGAAGAAGTTTGATGGCAACACTTAAATTGTCACTGTTTTTCAGATTTCCTCCAGTGGGTGATCTGTTGATGTTCACAAAGGTCTGTTCTAAGAAATCAATTGTAGAAGTTCTAAACTTTGCACATTCTTTAGTAGCAAGAGCAACTTTGTAATTTTAGGAAAGTTAAAGAAGGAAAAATGCTATTGTTAATATTTTTATATGGAAATGGAAGCCTAGAAGTTTGTGTTTGATTCAGCCAAACAACTGGAGTCCTAAAGGCCTTGATTGAGGGCCATTCAAACTCACAGTCAACAGTTCAGAGCACATCCAGATCCCAGTGAAGTCACTACAAAGACTCATTTAAATCAGAATCACAGGGTACTGAAAGTACCCAGACCAATCTTACCTGGTTAGAAAATTAAAGAAATTACTACAAATCTGCAAATCATGACGTGTACCCTGGCAACCTGCCCCACCACAAGGTAAAATACAGCAGGAATCTTTCAATCATCTGTAGAGGAACTGCAGGAGACACTGCTCAGTTTTTGAGCAATATCCCATCACATATCTGCAGTTACATTCCTTTTACTGTTGTGTTTAAATCCCAGATTTTCTTTAGCTGCTGTTTTCAACCCCTTTGTTTTCTCTGGGTTGCCCAATGGCAGGATGGAGCTTGAATTTCTCTCCTGTGCCTAAATAGTTAGGACTGGTCACTGATTTTTGTGCAGTTAAATCACAAAAGCAAAGCTGCATAGAAAGTCTGAGTAGGCTATGGTTAAATTCAGGGCTGCTTTGTAGAGGAAATGGGACAGGTAGACACAATCACTGAGTGGTTCAGCCTCCTGGAACCAATGACAAGTACTAACAGAAAAGAAATTGAAGATGGTGTCCAAAAGGGATCCAAAAATAACCACATTATCTCATGTGTCTCTGTTTCTGGTGGTGTGTCAGTGAGCAGTGATGTGTTGCATCAGATTGCCACATCCCAGGTACTGGATGTCATAGCAAATAAGTGAAATACTGCCTAGCAAACACCAGACTTAATATGATTCATCACCCTGAATAATCAGTATGTTGAAACCCTCTGTAATCTGTGCTTAGAAATATGCAGTGGTTTTTTTTCCCCCTCTAATCTACAGCTGTAGAATGGAAACCATAAGGTCAGATGTGAAATATGTTGGAGATAAGCCAGCTGGTGAATGGGGAAAATAAAAAGGTTTTAAAAGAAATAAACTCACAGAGATCCTTCACTCCTTAGGAATAAAATTTAAGTATCTTTCCAGGTGGAAGGATAAAATGACATGTCAGCTGTGTCAGTAAAGTGGAAGGAACTGAAAAGTCCCTCTTTTTCACAAACATCCCCATGAACACCTCGGTTTTCCCCAAATGGACATAATATTTTAATGTACCATGAGGAGATAAGGAATGTAAATCTGTTAGTGAATGTGAAGTACTTAGATCCCATGTCAAAGAATGCCCAGAAAAATGGCCAGAAATTCAGGTGGAAGACTGGACATGTGTGTCTGAGAGACCTCTTACTGAAAGGCAGAATAACAAACAAACAAACAAACAAACCACCACAAAAAACTGCCATAAACTGACGCTGTGTGGGTGTATTTTCTGTCAAGTTTCAGAAGTAGGCAGTCTCTGTCTCCTCAAGCCAGGGCCAAACTTGTGGGGTTTGGGTGTTACAAGAGTAGCATCAGCTCAGGCCAAGATGTTTCCCCTTCCTGAGGCTGTAGAGCTTCAAAACTCTTGTCTTAACCAGAAACCATTCTTTTGCCAAGGAGAAAATCAATTGGGTGTTAAAGAGCCTGCACTGCTCTGTGTTTGCCAAGAAATCCCTTCAGTAGCTTTAGAATTACAAATGGAAGTTACTAAGTATTTATTTGCATTACAGCATCACTTTAATCTAATACTAGGACGTGGGTTTGGGACGGCAAAGGATGCAGAGATGTCTTTATTTCTTGACTCTTGTTTCAATGGGATGATACAATGTGCTTTTACAACGGTCCCACAGCATGTACTGACACCTATAATCATTGCTATATTTTCACTATTAACCTGTATTAATAATTCATTAATGAATGAAATTAATTTCTTAATGATTTACTATACTTAAGTCCTGCATACTTTTAAATTAGGAAAAAGGCCAAGCTTAATTAAGTGTTTGGAGTCAGTTGGTGTAAAGCTAAATTAAAGTGTGTGCTACAGAGCACTGCAACCATGATTTGAAGTCAGAACAAAAGAGAAGGAAACCAGAAATAATTTCCTGATTCTTGCAGCCTATCAAATCATGAATGATCAAGATTTGCTAGTATATTTTAATTGAGAGTAATTTCAAAGAGCACGAGTGCTGAAAGGGGATCTCAGCTATCTCCTAGTGTTTACAACGTGTGAGGGAAATACTGAATGCAGTTGTCCTTGCTGTCTCATGCAGCCCATGCCAAAGAGATGCCCAATATCACAACTGGCAGGCTTTCCCCTTGAAAAGGACACTCAGTCACCTCAGCATGGACTGCAGAAAAGTGCAGTCCTGGAAGGGGGAACTGCCCTTCAACACTGAAGGCACCCTTTGACTGAATTTTCACAGGTGTAGGGACACGCCAGGATTTTGGTGCACATGAGGGCACGAGAGGGGAGCAAGGATCCCTCTGCTCAGGGATGAGTACACTGACACCTCGGTTGTGACTGAGACTGAAGCGATACACGGAATAAATAATTAGACTCCACAACTCGATGTAGTTATGAAGTGGGTATGTATGTCAGCGCCCGGCACAAGCGAGATAGTTCCCCAAAAACTTGTGCCCCGATCCTCAGTCTGACCCACGTCTTTATTCACAAAGGTGTTCCATATGCAATACATTACACAACTTTTCTATGCATATTCAACCCTTGGCCCTGCCTGTCCTCGCCTCTCATGCTAAATAGGTCTCCGCCCTTCTGGGCATGCGTGGTTTGCTGTGGTGGTCGAGCGGGTGGTCTCTGGTGGTCCCTGAGGCTGAAGATCGTGGTCTTCCTCAGGACCGAACTTTTGACCTTTTCTCCTCTGCGCATGCGCTTTTGGTGCCTATCTGAGTAAGTCTGTCAGTCTTGATAAGCTTGGAGACAGAGGAGCTCCTTTATCTGGGTTCTTTGCTTCTCCTGGTCCTCTCTGGCATTGTCCTTTATGCAAGAAGCTTCAGAGATTTGCATTTTCTTATGCCCTTTGTACCATGGCAGAGGTTTCTCAAGTAAAAGGTTAAAATTCAACACATAATTCTACAAGCTAAAATTTAAATGTTTTAATTTATTTTGTTGATTCAAGTGAACTCCAAAAATCTCTATTTCAAGACCTTTTGCTCCAGGTGGGGTGGACGTGGCCCCACGTGGGGCTTGTGAACGACATCCACCTCACAGTCCTCAGGGACACAAGTGCTGTGTGAAGGTGACAAGGTACTCCCCACAGTGACAGCAGTGCACGGAGTCACAAAACAAAACAGAGGTTTTGGTCTGCTCTCCCTGCTCTCACACTATTTGGGAGCTGCAAAATAACTTGAGTCCCTCTAGAAACTGCAGCCAGATTGTAAATAATGTCATTAAACAAATAGCAGTGGCATCATCAAATCTGTTCTCCAAAAACTCTTTCCTTGTGCTGGGTTAGCGCACAAGGGAGACACAGCAAACATATTAATGATTTTGGGCAACATGTTGCTCTTACAGTAATTGCTTTTACTGTTATCTTGGAGACTTTGAAATTACTGCAGCAGCTGTATTTTTTTTGTGCACCCTGGTACAGTAGTGCTTCCATTTATTATTTATCTCTATTCGGCTCTCTTCCACATTTTTTGTGTGTTTTAATGTCTGTTTTATCTTGGCTTCAGGGGGCCTGTTCCTGGTTTTGGAAGGGACCAGATTGCTGATTTGACTGCAGGCCAGGTGCTCCCTTGGTATTAATGTTGTAAATAAAAGTAGAAATGAAAAAGCATAAAATAATTTAGTTTGGATGGGACCTCTGTAGGTTTTCTGACACAGTCTTCTGCTCAAAATAGGTCCAAATTTGACAGTAGATTCAACTGTTATGATAAATCAGGCTGCTTAGGGCTTTTCTCTGACAATTTATTTCAGGATATTTAATTGTGGACATTTCCTATCCTCTCTGGGTTACAGTTCCATTGGTTAACCAAATTTCTTCTTAAAAAAAAAAACAAAAAAAACACCCCCAAAACCCAAAAATAATTCTAGTATCTAACCATTGTTGCCCTTACAACAAAATATGAGTGTTTCATGGTGTTCCTAGGCTGTGCTCTTCTGAGGAAGGTCAGCTGCATATTTTCCATAATCTCCTATCAGGTACTTAAAGGCAGAATTAAGAAATCCCCTTAACCTTCCCTTCCTAAGGCTGAGCAAACCTGGTTCATACCCCCTCTCCTAACAAAACACATTCCTTGTTATTTTAATGGCCTTATTCTGGGCTCACTCAAACATGTCAATGCCTGTTTTTTACCCATAGCCCCAAACCAGGGATGTGTTTGGTAAGCATTGCATTGGCAACCCTGAACTCCCAATGTTTCCCATCAAACTGGGTCATGATCAGAGTCCAGAGTGAAGCTGGAACTCAGGTACAAAATGAGAGGCTTTAGTAGCTGAGGAGGTGCAAAAGAATTTATGTTAAAAACCAGCGTGGCTTTTCTGCTTTTTCTTTCATGAAACCGAGGGTCTCAGCACCATGGGGGCTTAAGAATGCAAGTGAGACTGTAGAAATTGGAACTACTCTACACTTGAGCAGAGAAGGAAAGGATCAGGTAAGTACCAGCTCACAGTGATTGTTTGTTTCCTTTTCCAGTGTTGACTGTTCAGAATTGGTTTAACTTTTGTTAACCTACTGCCAGTTTGACACATTCTAAAGTTTTTGTTGCCCCCATAGTCAGGGCAGACAGATACAAGCAGAGCTGTCTCCTAAAGCCAGTCACCTTCATGCAAAAGTCACATTTAAAATGCAGCATGCAAAATGCAGTTGCACAAACACAGCTGTGCAGGATCCCGGGGCTTAGGAGGGTGAGGCCATCCACAAGGACTGAGAGCCACAATGAGCTTCAGTCCCCACTCTCCTCTAGAGCACAGAGATTCCAAACACACCCTCAGCAGCCCCCAGAGCATCTGGAGAACCGGCATTCTCAAGGAAAATTAAAAGACTAATCTTCAACAGATAAATAAAGTGTCTGAATGATTAAAGACTCAACAGCAAGACCAGAAGACCCATTAGCATTGGGATACATTAGGCAGACTCCTGGAGTTCTTCTGGTTTAATTTTGCCTGAGAGGAGTTTGGTTTGCATGCTCCAACACTCCTGTAGTGTGAATGAGAGTACATTAAGTGGGGAAGATGGGCCCATTCCCTTCAAAAATGCTCTTCTGATCTGAGCTGAAGTGCTCACGTAGAAGCACTAAAGTCTATTTCCATTTCACCTCCAGTCCAAGGATATGTAACAAAGTAGATGCATCTTCCCTTTCTCTTAGGACTGGACATATTTATTTGACAGCAAATATCATGGAAAGGAAGGAACTGTGCTTCGGGGCCTCATCAAAATTTTCTAATCGGATTTTAGAGCTCAATTTAAATCATGGTTTGCAGTAAGCAAGATGATGTAAAAGAAGTCCAAGCCTATGCCTTCCATTGTACAAATCCATCTGTCTTTGGGATCCAGTGTAAAATGTGCCTTACCAATTTCACTTGCAATTGGGGTCAACATCAGAGGTCTGCATATTGTCCTGATAGACATAGCACAGTACATATCAAACATCACGACTCTTCACAAAGTGGTTTTTCCAAGGATAAAATGTCATTATTCTATGATTCTATGATTTGTCTAAATTGCCTACTATTCATTAAGATGATGATCTCTAAATATTGCTAGGAGGTTGAATCGTGCTCCTGTTGTTAGAATTTATTGAGTATGACTCTAGTTTCCTCTGTGTGAAACACTGTAATAAAACCATAAAGCAATGCATCAGAGCTGTGATATAAAGGACACACTTTTTATGATCAGACAGTGTACCTGTGATATAGAATATCTGTTCAGAATAGATGTGACAGACTCCAGAGACAGTGAATTACTGAGCTCTGCACTTCTCCCAGTCTCTCTGCTGGATGCTCAGATACACCTGTATACACTTGTAAATATTTCTGACACCAACTCACTTCTCAGGGATGGGGAGAAAAAAAGAGTGAGGACTGATGTCAGAGAGCTGCAGTTATCACTAAGGAAGTACCAAGCCAGGGAAAAATTTCCTCTTATTTCCTTTCTAGAAATGGAGGACTACATTTGCCACCAACAGTTTGGGATTCTCTCAAATGTTTTCATTCCCCTAGACACAAAATAACATCCATGAATAACCCTTGCTCAGTCAGCAGGAGTTCCCTGTGTTTGGCTGTTTCAGCTGCTTTGTGTAGCTCCTGGGTCAGACACTGCCTTTGTGCACCCTCAACTCCAAAAGGTCTCTGCAAATGTCACTGCCAGTGGTGCATATGCTGAGTTTCAGGGTGCCTCCAGTTGATCTAAGGGGATTATTGAATCCACTGTAAATCCTGTCCACACAGGTCAGTCCTACCTGCAAATGAACAGAATCCCCTGGCTTTTGCTATGAGGGTCCCTTGTGGAAACTCAGCACTTCTGTACAAAGAATCATGATGATACAGAAGCTTTAAAATACTCTAAAATATGCATCACCTCTTTGGGCATCAGGCAGGAACTCACATCTTCCAACTTCAACATAATGTCTTTCTTGCATATTTTTTTACTTATCTTATACTCTACCTATTTTTAAATACTTATGCATAACCTATACAGTTCACTTACTTATACATAACACACTACTTATACATCTTACTTACTTATCTTATATTGCTTATACATGTTATTCTGCTTATACACTTTATTTTTACCTAACACAGTACATACACATTTTACTTACCTATGCTTTTACTTACTTAACACAGGACTTCTACCTAACACAGTACTTATACATTTTACCAACTTATCCATAATACAGCACATATACATTTTACAACTGCAGTGCATGAGATTACACCTTGCTTGGTCAGTCCCTCTACTTTGTCCAAGAGCTCTGCACACACTTTTCAGGAAATAGGATTGGTTTTAGTCCCATGCAGTACAGCCCTTTTCATCTATTCCTTGCTGTCTTGGTACTTAGTTTATCAGCATCTTCTTTCCCAATTCTTTTCCAATTCAGCACAGTTTACCTTTTAGCCCTTGATGGTCCAGGCAAAGCAGAGTCAAGGTGATGGCAGCAACAAACCCCCTCTAGTGATCAGCAGCCAACTTAGTCCAGGAAATCCAAACAACCAGACAGCAAAAGAAACAAAGCAGACACAAACATTTCCCTCCCCCCTCTCCCTCTTTCTTCCCCTTGAACCTTCTGACTGGGCTTAAAAACCCTCCCAGGAGCTGATCAGCTGAGGGTGGACAGCCGGGTGAAGCTGGTGAGGGTAATTCCAGCCTGCTCTCACTCTGAGGGCTCCAACAGGCATGACTATAGATGGATTGGCTGGGGGACACTGTCATGATCCAAAACATCTTCAAACAGTCCCTGGTGGCTGACAGGGGTTTTGTGATGGTCCCTGCATATCTGGTAGCTCTGGGGTACTCAGCAGCTGACCTGCCTGCTTCTCCCACAGCATTGCCACCTGTCCCACATCCTATGGCAGGGTAACCCCAAGTGGTGGCCCTAACACCAGCATGCCACTGATGCTGTTTCTCTGAGTGGATGCTATGTTTGGAAGCCAGATAGAATTAAGTCTAGAATTCATACAGGAAAGAGAATGATTGTGTTTCATAAAGCTAAAAAAGCAATAATGCAAAGATGTCAAAGTAGGAACATGGTCCAAATAAAAACCTGCCTTTGAGCAGAGATTCTTTGGGCTTACCTATTGGCCAGTTTCCTCTACTTTGTTTTCTATTGTGTAAGCTACTGGATATATTGCAGTGGTTTCTGTAGCTGTCACAGGAATGGCAGGTGGTTTTGCTCCTTGGGGATGATATTCATACTTCTGTCTGTCTCTTAATGTATTACTACAGCTCCATTCATACTGTAGCTTCAATTTTTAGTGTAATTCCCCTAACAACATCCCAGGGAAGTAAGGGAGTAATGGCAGGTGAGGAAGGGCTTTCCCCATTTTATAGGACAAGTGAGACAGGAAAGAAATACAGGAAAGCTGGAGTTTTACAGAACATAAGCATCCATTGCTCATTTAGAAGAAAAGTAAAACCTCTGCAGAATTGTCTGTGATTCATGCAGTGTGAGAGACAGAGGAGGTGAAACCTAAAATGCCACCTTCAGCCTCCAGAGTGGGCTTCTCCTGGGAACCTCACAACATTCCCTCTCCAGACAGAGGGGAGTTCAGCCTGAAGTGGCAATGATACCAGTGGTTTTCCATTTCAGCTTGGCTGTCATCTATAACAAACCTGTAACACAAGGAATTCCTCCTACGGTGTTCAGTTACACATCACTTTCTTTTCCAAATAAATCGACACTGATTTTTTTAGACAAAACTGCTTTCTCCAGTTAAAACATGATCACAAAGAAAATAACTACAAAGAAAGAAGTCTAGGAGAAATGTGCAAAAGCCATTCAGAAGTAACCAACAGCATTCAGGCCTCAGGGCAACCTAACTAGGTTCATCTTGTTTTGCAAAAAGGTATGGGTTTAATGTTCAGACAATCCATAGTCGTCTGACTTAGAAGTACTCCTTAGATTAATAAGATAAAAATATATACATGGCTAAAAAATAGGAAAAGATAAGGACCAGTAAAAAATATTCCTCAAGTCTATTTCAGCAGCAGAATATGTGAGGCTTTAGAAAATAAAACTTCCTGTGGAAAAATCAAACAACATCTTTCTCTCGAGTAGAGAAGTCATTCTGATAGACTGAAATATTCCATTTAACAGCACAAAGCTCTTTGTTTCTGTTCAAATTGTGTTGTGTAGCACCGATGATGTCATTATGCAAAGAGAAAGCAGGAACACAATAAAATAAATGAAGTGCAGGAATCTTGCATTCCAGCTTTGCAGATTTTGTGTTTTGGTTTATGTTTTGTTTTGATCAAGGCATGAACAAATATTGGAGTGAAAGCGTTTCCTACTCCATAGCAAAACCTTGATTTACGACAGCCTTGATTTACAACAGCTTTGATTTGCAACATTAGGAAAAAAGGGGTTTATCCTTCTTTGACAATTGTCTTATCATTTAAATTTGCCTCCAAGGATGTAATTTTTAATTAAATTTAAGTGAACCCAGAGCAGGATTATACATTAAATAAAATCCTTCCCAGGAGAGAGTTTCAAGTTTACATCTTTCTCAAAGAGCAGTTTTAAGCTTCTCTCTTCTCCAGAATTGCTTCTAGATTTATGGACTCCAGTCATACAGGTTGTCCTTTCTGCCCACCTCCCTAAGTGACTGTCAGCTTATAACTGGGATGGTTCTCTACATCCTGTCTCTGGCCCAAAAGATACCTTGGAAATAACAAGCAGGTAAGAAAGACAGTCCTCTGTTCCCTCAGTGGTTGGGATGACTTGGCAGTTATGGTGGAGGTGTTGCCAGTGCTTTCAATTGCATCCCAGCTCATGCAGTAAGAGAGCAGTGTTTCCATCAATGGCAGTTCAATAAAACCCTGCAGAATTTTGTGTGCTGTGCAGCTCCCCTGGGACAGTTCTGGGTTTGTGGGTACATGGTGCCATTGTTGTGTGTATCTGTCTCATCTAAACCAGCACAAATGCCACTGCAGTCACCAAATACATGACCGTTTTCCAATCAAAAAGAAATAGCAAGGCAATATGCCTAATTTTTGTGTTCTGTTATACTAGGTTGGTAATAATGTTTGAAGGTAACAGTCAAAATCTGTTTCCAACTCAAAGTTAGGACTGAACTTGGATAAATGCTACTGCTCATAAAGTTTGTGATTTCTTGGATTTTGAGCCCAGTTAAGGTGGTTCTGTTTGTCTACATTCCTTCAACAGCTGGTGATTCCACTGTTCCTTGTATTATAAGAAAACAGCATGGAGCAATTGTTTTCCCAGAGGCTTTGTATTCTAAACAGATATCAAGGAATAAAGAAATTATTATTTTCCACAGATTCCTAAGGGAACACTGATCTCTGCATTAAGTGACTTTACTAAATGAATAAAGGGGTGGGGGAAGGGCAGGAGGAATTTACTTTTGTTAGATAAATTGAACAGATCTAACTTTGTGCTTTAATTCCCATATCAATTATTCTTGAACACTTAAGCAATTACTTTGCTGTAGCAGAGAACACCAAAAGAGTGCATATTAAGTGTGTATTAGATCATAACCAAAGAAAATGAACTTTAGGTGCTTACTGTGCACTTGGGTCACTGCCTAAAGTTAAGGCTGCCTGACAAATTCCATTAAAAGATCTTTTTTTCATCTTTCAGAGGAAACAAGTTCAGAATGCAATTTTTCTCGCCAGAAGTGCCCTTAGGCTGATTTTTCTCTTTTTTTTTTATTTTTGAGAAAGCTTTAGCTAAAAATCGTTCTCACATTTCTGTGAAGAAAAAAACATTACTTTAATTTTGCCTCTGAGTAAAAAAAAAAAAGAAAAAAAATTACAACTGGCAAACTGCTGTACCACAACAAGTGAGAATAGAGACTTGAAAATTAGGTTGGCTCCTCCACTGTCAAAAGCACACCTTTTATTTACCTGGTGACTATTGATCTTTTTAATTCAGTCAATATGTGCTCATAAAAGACTTGTTAGAGTTTGGAAGCTGAAGTATTTGAAGAGCCCATCTGCCTTGAGCGTAGCCCACTCTTTAATCTGCCAGATAAATGCAGATGCAGCTCCATGGAGTAACTGAGTGCTGTTATCTTGGCTGTGATGGCTGAGCAGAATTTCCCTGAGATTTGTTTCAGCTCACAGCTGGATGCTACTGAGGGAGAAAGCTTAGAAATTCAGAGAAAAGAGATCTGTGTTCTTTACTAGTGGTGATGCCCGTGCCATGAAGAAGAAGAAGGAAAATTCAAGAGCAAATGGGGAAGTACAGACATTGTGCAGGAAATTTATGGGAAAGAAAAAAATGAGGAAAAAGAAAAGCTGATATGTGGACAGGACTTCGTTCCTGTGCAAAACTGATATGGCTTTTCCTGATGTGTTCATGTATTATGCACAATAGGACACAGGAGGATCCCAAAGGCATGTTTTATCCAAATACTTGATTACAATGTTAATACTTGCTCATTTAATTGCTTGGCTTTATCCTTCTTCAACACAAAAATAAATAAACAGAGAATCTTCAAACAAAAATTCAGATGCTGGCAGGGTCTAATAAAATCTTCTTATATGTTTAGTTCCGAGTGCTGAATAGAAACAAATCGATTCTCTGAAGCAACTCTTCACACAACTATCTGGGGTGTTATTTCCAGCAGAAATGTAAATTTCATAATTTAACTTTCCTCTCAGCCAACTCATTGCTTGTTCTTTCTGGACCAGGTGAATGGATGGCTCTTCTGAGATGCTCAGTAGCTCCACAGTAAGAGTTTTTCAGTTACACAAGTGGAACTAGCCAATTTAAAACACCTTAAATAACAATATTCCATAAAATCTCAGTGCCTGTGGCACAGGATCAGCTGCATCCCAAAGTGATAAGAATCAGGGAATAGAATTGCAAATTGTGATTCAGTGGAGATCAATTAAAAAAAAACTACAAAGGAAAATCCAGCATTACCTGAACCTCTTCAGCAGTTTTGTTATTAGTCCATGGGGATGTTACTGGTGCTGGTGGACTTTTCTGTCTCCAGAACTCGGCCACTTTCCTTCCCTTTTGTTTAAAATCCCTTCCAATCTGCCCTTCTCCTAAAGAGATAATGTACAACTGCATTTTCTCCTTCTCAAGCCACCATAACATCTGTCCTTGAAAACAATGCTCACTGAAAACACTCTGTTTTGTCTTGCAGAAGGATGACTTTTTTTTCCCCTATTATTTGACCTGCTCTGCAGATGGTGGAGTAGAATTCATTATGGATGTTGACATTTTCCCTTCCAGTTCCCTATTCAAAAATAAACATTTCATTACACAGTCAGTACAAAATACATTGTAAAAGGTGATTTTACATGATCAGATGCAGCTCATTCATGCTGGAGAGGAAAGCAGGCCGATGATGGAAATGTGCGAGTCTGTTGTTTTGAGGTAACACCATATTGGAGCTGATGCACACAGACTGCCATCTGATTAATAGGCCCTCCCACCCAGAGCTGCTAAGATAAAATAGATGGCAGATTTTTGTTATTTTGGGCACACACTTCTCCACATGACACGGGTATGTCAGCCAGCACGGGGTGTGCTCACACACAATTTACATTACTTGATTCACATTACCTGTCTAAGTTTCCAAAACTAATTTTTTTTCCTTTACTGATGGCAACAATGTGGATGACCCTAGAGGAAGCATTTTATTAACCAGGTTTCAGTCCCTTCTTGTTATTTTTCATGTGTTTAAAACAACAGCTTATGTTATGTACTGTCAGAGGAGGGCACATCCCACTTTGTCCCACCCCCCTATTCAAAAATTCCATGAGAATATTCCACAGAGCACAACACCTGGTGGAATAGCAAGGGTTTTTTTCTTTTTTTTTTGCTTTAACCAGTATTTGGAGGTTCATGTCTCTACTTCCAAACACCCACTTCAACCCTTTACTGTAGACATACATACACAACTATGTGAAATCTCCATGAAATTGTCTGGCAAAATCCAACCAGGGAGTTCCCTGGATTACATGGCTGTGTTGAAGCCAGCTGCTCCAGGCTAGATGTACATCCAAAGGGCACTTCTTTAAATTTCAAAGCCCTCGTACAGCTTTTCCTGAAACTGCTTCATGTAGCCAACCACTTACAGACTCAGGAAATGCTGTCAGCTGCTATTCATTTTAAATCCTCCCCTCAGCATCCTTTCTGATTTTACTACTTTTAGACAGCACTATATTCATCCATCCTAACTTAAATAAACTGATCTGACAAACTAGCATGGGTGTACCACCATCTCTTATGCTTCTGACAGTTCATGTGCATCATGGACAGAAAACACTAGTGCTGCTCAGCAGGCACAACAATGGCTCAATCCTTTGATTGATCACTAGTTACTCTCCTATAATGATAGACCAGAGACCTGATGGTCACATTTCCATCTGGATTTTTGTGGGTTAGACATTGGAGACTGGTCACGTGTTGTTATTCTCAGGCTACCAAGCATCAGCCAGACTTTGTGCCACTGTGTGCCACTCTCTTCTTGCCTTAACAGGGAAATTAAAATATATGATGGCCAAATGGATGTTAGGTCCTTGATTTGTGTGGCTTGGGTTTATCTTCCCTTAAGGTCACCACAAGAAGTGCAGATAATTTTCACTTATAACAGCTTGTCATATCAACCATTTTGCTCTAATTTCTTAAGCAGATTTCAAAGTGCATCTACTATTGCCTCCTTTATCCGTTCCCATGATGTACACTGATTTTGGGAGGATCACAGTGCTCTGGTAGCCAGTCTCCTTAGTGTTTAATGCCTGTAGTTTACATTTTTATCCCGTTAAGGCCAATTCAAGAACACAAAGGAAAGGATATATGCAGTTACTTGTATCATCAGCAACATGAAATGTACCTCAAGTATTCCTTGGTGTCTGCTGATCTGGTCACTGCTGCTTAGCAGCTGTGAATTACCCCCCAGTATCCCTGATTTTCACCCACTGCTGAAATTTGGGGTTTCTCCTACTACTCAGATTATCCATTTTTGATAATCTGAGTAATAGGAGATAGGATAAAACTTCTGCTTTTTGAGACCATATTTGTCATTTCATGGCTGGAGCACCATGGGAACTGAGATAAGCTTTCAGTAATGACAAGATTTTCCTTTCCTTTTCCTTACCTCAGGTTCCAGTCACATTTTGCCATACCTTGCTCTGGGAAGGGAATCCAGGAATGAGGTAGATCATTCTATCTCTGAGGTGAGCAAGCCTCTGAGGTGCATCACCTCCAAAGAGGGGAAAAAGATGCCAAGTACAATCAATCCCAGGCCTGGTACCCTTCTTCTCAAGGACAAAAGGCTGTTGCACACATGGATGATAGATTTTTCCATAGCTGCCTTTCAGATGCTGTCATTCAGGGAGATGAGGGTGGTCTAATACATATGTGACCTCTGGTGCAGGGAACGAATTCTGTATTTGCAGGTTTAATGGCTCATCCAAACCCTCCAGCCAAGAGCTTAGCTCAAAAGTAAGATCTGGTTTCAAAGTCCCATCTACTGATTCATCCACATGCCTAACTAATTCTCTGGCTCTTCTGAGGCATGTTTAGTCTTTTGTGTCTAGTTTTCATCTTTCACAGTTGTTAAATGTGTTAAAAACTTCTTGATGTGAAATCCACATCACTCCTTGTCTTGGATTTCCAGACCACGGAGTCTGCAAGTGGACCCTGCAGCCTGAGATTGTTGCTTGTTGTAACTCAGGATTTACCTAAAAGGTGTAGAGTCTTCAAATGCCAGTGGTGTGTTGTTATTCCTGCCACATGAACTGTCCCAGTCAGTCCCCAGCTGCACAACTGAGAAAAGCAGAAGACACTCTGGCAACATCTTTATCCTGATATGCCAAGCAAGCTTTAGCCCATCTGACAGGGAATTACCATAAGGGTAGGCACAAACCCCTATCCCAGTCATGACTGACATCTGCTTACCAGCATCTCTCACTGGTTCAGGGTCTGTGGGCAGGGAATCAGGGTAGGACAGCTTTCCTCAGTGCTCTCTGAAATCTTTCTTTTCACCAGCTGTGGGATAATCTGTCTTGAACATTGAGGATCCAGTTGTGAACATAACAGAGTCCTTTTCTCTTGCATACCTTCAACAACCATCTTGGTGTATATATATATATATATTTATATTTATATGCATATATTTATATGCATATATATATATAAACATATATATATATAT
>JACBWW010000004.1:3967730-4026261 GCA_020086605.1 Lanius collurio
ATATATATCTCCTATGTATTTTACAGGATTATTGTCTTTCACTTATTTCTTTCAAAAAGTTATTGGATTAATAGGAATATCCTCCTTACTGCCCATTTCTTCACCCAGTGGCAGCCCAGGTTTCACTTTGTCATGGCTGCTCCTTGTTCTTGCTGCTGGTGGAGAAGACTTGCCATAAGATGACTGAGATGCCAGAAGTGGTATGGATAACCATCAATCTTCTGTCTGGCTACTCTGGTGCCCAGCCATAGAGAACATCCATTTTTTCTGAGCTTTCTGCTTTGTGCTATTCTGGGCCTCTACCTTGCACTCCTTAATGTCATCCTCTTTCTAATGGGTCACTTAAATTTTGGCATCTTTAACTATGCCAAAACATGCAAACAAGCTCATACCGAGCAGATCAGTTATGGCTGGCATCCAAAAGAGAGCAGAACATCTCAAGTCATGACATAACACTGTAGATCCTGCACAAACATGAGATTTGACCATTTTGAATTGCACATAACAAGATCTGCTCAGATAAACAAAGACAAAAAAAGTGAAATGCAGGCAGAGACCTAGGTGGCAATGTTTCCTTCTATAGAGGGAATTTTAAACAAGAGCATCTGACTAATATTTCCAGAGATGAGACTGGTTGAATGCCAAAACACAGTTTCCATAACCTTTAAACTGAACTATGTAATTGTTGCATTAATCAAAAGGAAAAACAGTGACAGGTATGAACAAAGAAAATCTGTCAATCATGTGGAAAGGAGAAAAAATTATGTTGCAAGTAAGACAGCAAAAAGAGTTGAGGAAGTTAGAATGAAGAAAAAAAAATAAAAGTAATATTGAAATTAAACTATTTTCCCAGGTTGAAAAGAAATTTCAGTTATAATTAAAAAGCCTACACGCATGTGACCTGCTGTCATCTAGAAACAATTATAATCCTACAGTGGCTGAGTAAACAGATGCAGTTCCTCTGAATAGCTAAATTAAACCCAGTTCTTTTTCCACCTTTGATAAGGCATCCCAAAGTGAGCCAGAGTACACAGCTATTACACACTAATTAGTGAGACACGGCACAGCCTTTCATTACCAAGCAACCAAGCAGCCACTCAGCTGCAGCCCATCTCTTTCTCCTCTCTGCCCCCTTCCAGCTTTGCAGTGCTTCAGCAGAGCCATGCAAGAGTGCAACAGCAGCCACACTGCTCTAAAGGGTCAAATTTCATAGGGAGAAGTAGTGTCTTTATCTATCTTTATATAGCTGAAAAAATTGAGCCAACTTCAGGCTCTTTAATCTTTCCCAAAGGCTTGCCTAACATCTTGTCCTTTTTCCCATCTACGCCTGTTACTTTAATAAAAGATTTGGTCTATCCTGACAGCCTTAACATCAGAGACAGGACAGTCTGAGACCATTCACTCTTTGCCTAATCCATGGGGTAGAGGCAATTATTCTTCAATTTTAGGAACTGATATGACAGGAGGAAAAGAGTCAAACTACCATTCCACATGCATTGCATTTCAAGTGTAAATGTCTTGCTGAGCTGTGGCAATATTAAAATAGCCTCTTGGCTGTCAGAGGCTGCCCACAGGACTATCATTCTCTAGCACAGAGAGAAAGTGAAACGAGTTGACCCTGTGATGGGAACTGGGGCCTGAAGTCATTTCTCTTACACCATAAAGCTGCTGAAAAGATTAGTAATTGAAAACTGCTCTTAGAAGGTTCTTAATAGGATTCACCTCTCTAGCCAGTGTGTTAGCTGGTAAGGTTACCTCTGAGGTCATTAATTAGTCACTACTTTAAATGAGTCTCTCTCCGTGTTACTTTATCCTAAACTTTGTAACTTCAGTGTAGTCTCCATTTCAGGCAGACGGCTTTCCCTCAATGAGGCTGTTAGCATGGTAATTCCCCCCTTGCCAACAGCGATCAAGGAGTAATAAAACAATTTGGAATCTTTATTCATGCATTAGATTTTCCTATCAAATAGATATATTTGCATCTTAAATGTAGATTATTAAAAAGCTGATGATTTTAGTACTATGTCAAATTTAGTGAAGAACACAGTGCGTTTACTTCTAAGGCTTGTCCCTGCTTTGCTTTTTTTCCAGAGGCTTAGAAAGACAGTCTCTTAATGAACCTTTGTTAATATGCACATTTATATGATCTGATTGGCCCCTGCAGCAGCCTAGAAAAACCTGTGAAAAGGCAGCTGACAGAGTTACCAAAAACCCCTGCTAATTGGAATTATTGTTTGTAGTTGCATCTACCACAAAGAGAAGAAATAAAACGCAGCGACAGAAAACCCCTCAACTTTTCAAGCAAGGCAGTCTGCTCACAAAATGGGAATAAGAACATGTCACCGTTAAATGGCATATAATCAAGTTCTAATTATGTGTCTTTTTTTTTAATATCAATCCGACAGGTAAAATCAAAGCCTGTAACTCTGACATCTGATACTCTCTGCTCCAGGAGCCCTTTCTGCCACAGGTAACTGAGTACCTGCAGTGGATGCAGCCCAGTTAGACTCAACAGACACATGACTGGTCCCACAGGTGTCAGATTTGCCAGACCCACCTCTAAGTTCCTTGCTGACTTGGGTTAGGGGTCATTGGAAAGGAGCTGGCACAGACTCAGAGCCAGCAATGCAGCTGGGAACTACACCCCGGGCTGCAACCCTCCTTCTTCAGGTTGTCCTTCCCTCCACTGTCAGCCCTTGCTACTCAAAGGACAATGAATGAAAAGGAAGAGCTGGTGAAGAAATATACAGAAAAATTGTAGAAAGCTTGGGTAGTCTCATGGAAGAGTGGACTGCAGCTCCAGCTGGGCTTGGCCCAGAGGATAGACAGGAGATGCTCTGAACTGCCACACTGGGATGAGAGTCAGGACTGAGAAAAAGCCTCTGCTCCCTGGAAGGGCTGCCTGAGGGAAGGATTGAGCGTTTTGCATTGCTTTTGAACTGGGGGACCCAAACTTGGGTTTGCTGAGGGCAATTTGCCAAGAGCCCGAGGGCTGCCCCTAATCTGTATAGGTATTTGCATAAGTGGTTTTAGTTGTGATTTTTAGGGGCTGGGGGTTGTTTCAAATTCTTGGAAATGCTCTTGGTATGTTGGCATGGTTTCATGTGGCAAACACCCTCGGTACAACTCATGCATCTGACTGAAAGGGCAAAAAACAGTGCACAAACACCTACAGTTCTTACCCAATGTCTTGTGGCAGCCTGCTCTGGTTCAGCTCTCCTCAGGGAGAAAGCCTTGGTGTACCCAAAAGGGGGATCTTCTAGGTCTCTATCACTTGTTCTATGTGAGACTTTTACTTACACATGCCTGCTAGAAATACAATGCAGCAGAGAGGAGCCAGCCTGGAAGATTCCTGAGTGTATGGAAGATCCTGACACAGCTGGTAAGGAGTCCACTAGGGAACGTGCCCCCTTAGACCTGTTGTTCATGAATAGAGAAGGAATTGTGGGTGATATGATAGCTAGAGGGCATGTTGATAATGAAATTATAATTTTTGGTTCTTGGAGAAGTAAGGATGGAGGTCAGCAGAAACAGACTGCCTGAGCTGAGAGCTCTGGCTGGAACTCAGGAAAAAAATGGAGAGTTTAACCTTTGGAGGAAGAGTCAAGCATCAGAGGAAGAAAACTACAAGGATGTTGTGAGGCTATGCAGGAAGAAAATTAGAAGGGCCAAAACCCAATTTGAACTTAATCTAGTTACCATTGTAAAATACAATAAAAATGTTTCTACAAATACATTCACAGCAAAAGAAAGACTGAGGAGAATTTCCATCCTTTACTGGATGTGGGGAGAAACATAATAAAAATATTAAAAAAGGCTAAGAAAAAAGCTGAGGTATTTAATGTCTTCTTTACCTCAGTCTTTGACAGCAAGACCAGAGGTGTTCCCCAGCGCTTGGTACTGGGGCCAGTCCTGATTAATAACTTCATCAATGATCTTGATGAAGGAATCAAGTGCACCCTCAGTCAGCTGGAAAGTGATGCAGCCTGGAATGATGCATCCTGGTCTCCAAATTTAGAGCAAAATTTGTGAGATGGAGGAGATGTTCAGATGTCATGGCCAGGAAAGAGGTCAGAACGTGACAGAGTTCAAGAGACATTTGGACAATACTCTCAGGCACATGGTGTGAATCTTGAGGATGGTGCTGTGCAGGGGTAGGGTTAGACTTTATGATCCTTGAAGGTCCCTTCCAATTCAGTTTATTCTGTGATTTTTGTGATTTCAGGCATTTTTAGCGGTTTCTATGCCTGTGCATTTCTTAGTGTTTCTGTGCCTTAAAGGAAGAAGAATACTCAGTATTTCCATGCTCCTAAGAAATGTCCCAGCATATAAATCAGCTGTTCTAGCTGTTTGCTGGAGATAGGATTTGTCTATTTCCCTTTATTTGTTTTATCTTTCCGAAGAGATGATTAGAAGCTGCTTGTTGATTGAATGTTTAGCTGAACAGCTTTCTCCTCACTATGTAATACAGGGAGCAATTCAGGAAAATTGCCTCATGAACTTTAAATACTGGGCAAAATATGATGTTATGTCTGCTGGATTCATTTGAGTGCGATAAGCACACTGTAGGAAGTCCCATATCACTGAGATCTACACAGGCTGTGCTAAAGCCAAAATAAGCTTTCATTTCTAGTTACTTGCAGCAACTGGGAATTTACAGGCCCTGCAAGGTGATGGCAGTGTGACTGAGTGGGGAGGAAATAGGGCTGAGGAGAGCCATCACACTTTGTTCTCAGTTCTGCTGTGGTTTTCCTCTATGTATTTGAACAGCCACCTGCAATCCTTGAAAATTTTCACCCTCATGACATGCCTGGCAATAAACCACCCATCCTCCCTCAGGTGCCTACAGTTTCTGGTAGGGGATACAAAGGACTTGCTGCACTGTAAGGATGCTTTCCTGCAAAGAGTGAATGAGGCAAAAGGACATTTCTGGGCAAGGTGGTAGGTGCTGGAGAGCTTGGCAGTGATGGGAACAAGTGGAAATGTGACCTGGTAAAGTTCAGTGACAAACCACATCCTTGTCTCTCAAACAGTACTGGAAATTCTCCCTCCTTTTAAGTTGCAGCCCAAAGCCACTGTGGTTAGTCTTGTGTGTGGCCAGAGGAAGAGGTTTGAAAAAGGCAAGGCTTCAGTGCACAAACCATAAAATCTCAGCAGCCACCCAAATAAAAAGTAGAAATGAACAAATTAAATAAAATCCACAGCTGTTTATATTTCAATATTTAAGTCCCTTTTATACTTGAAGAAAAGCAGGAAGACGAGTATTAGCGAGTAAATACTTGAGGCTGACAACACTGAGACCTTTTGTTTGTTTAGGAAATGAATTTCAAGGTCATCCTCCCTCCATTGCTTTCTCACAGTGGTATGTCCAGGTTGCAAGCTGCCCCAGCTCTGACACTCAGGAGCCCTGTGGATTGTCTGACCTTGCCTGAGGAGAGGCTGGACCCCCAGAGTGCAAAGTGTGGAGCGCTGAGGAAGCTTCCGTGCCCCCAGAGCAGCTCTGGGCACTGGTGGGAAGCTGTGCTTTTCCAGCAGTAGATGACCCCTCTGCTGAGCAGACCTGCATGTTGTGGGTCAAGAATTTGTGCCTTTCTGATGCTTGTGCCTGTGCAGGGTGTGTTACACGCTCCAGTGGAAGCTCTGCTGAAGGGACATCACCAAACAGTGCCAGCCATAACTGTGGGGTTTGTGCTGCAGGTGATTGTCCAGTTGGGAGCAGGTCTGAAAGTCCTGGTTTTGTTTTGAGTTGGATAATCTTACAGATAGTTTTAGTGCAGCCTTGGGTTCAACTATTCTTATTTTAAACCATAACCCTTTCACCTTTCCCAAATGTGAGGCTTTGGTAGTTGTGGCTCCTGAGACTCAAAACAAGTAGAACAAAAATACTGCATTACACACAGCTGTGGCACAGCCCCAGGGGAAGGCACCGAGACCCTCCTCCTCATTCTGCAGACACCCTAGGAACTCTTCAGTCTAACAATGCTCCCTAGGCATATTCACAGCCAGAAATATTAGGAATTGAATCTCTCTCCTTACATCAGCGATCCCATAGAAATGCACAGCTAAAACTGTTTTGGCTGCAGCTTCAGGAAGTCTGGGATGCAGACTGGGTCTAAAATAGGATTCAACATCTGGCATGTGAACATACAGATGAGGAAATGCATCTTTGACTCATGTAGCTCCATTGTGTGTACATCTCTTCTAAAAGGCTATTTAAAAATTGCCTTGGAATGAAAGTGCTGGCACAGCCCAGAGATGGTCACCAGCAGCTCTAGAGGTCACAACGCTCATGTCCCTCTGCAGTGGCACATATAAGCAGTCTTTTTCTCTCCTTTCTGCTGGCACAAAACTGATGTGCACAAAGCAAGATATTGCAAACAGACATAAATGAGACCATAGATGATAAATCTGATAATCTGGAACTAACAATTTTGGATTATTTGGCCTGTGAAAATCTTTTTTTTTTCTTTTTTTTTTGCAGTTGACTGCACTTTTCTGTACACCAGACTCAATGGGCCCAAGAGATCTTAGTGAGGTGCCATCGTTCTGGGCTTCCCTTGGAAACCTGCCATCATCACATTGTAGTTTCAGGTGCTCCTCTCTGAGGAGTTGTTCAGTCTGAAAAACAGGGATCCCAGTCCTGTCAGCCCAGACTCAGACAGCTGTGGTGCAGGTTGGGGTTATCTGGTGGTTGTAAGGGAAGGTACAGTTATTTCAGGCAAACTCCATAAAACCATTCTCAGCAATAATCCTTCCTGTGCAAGCTAGACATGCACACAGTTTTAAAATTACATGCAGGCATCCCTTGTCTACAGTTTCTCCAGCCCTAAGGAGGTTAAAGATCCTATCTTGGTTAACTCAAGACTGAGGCTGATAAGGAGAGGAACACACTTTACTTAGCCTGTTGTTTTCACAGGGTGCAGTGATGTCTGTGACTCCTGAAAACTTGCCATTCCTTGTTGTTTAGTTCCTTAAAATAACTATTACCTCATGAGATTGCCTGCTAGATCCCTCCCTTATCAGGTATAGGGTCTCTTTTGCTCTTCACCTCTCTCTCTCTAAGAACTAAGAACTAAGAACTGCCTGCCAGTCTTTCTCACTGATGAAAACATCCTTATCTCTCTTGACATACCTTGTTTTCCTAGATGAACTGGGGCCTACATCCCTATAGATGAGTCCATCTCTTGTTTACTGTTTCCCATATGTTCCTTTCCTACATGTGGTCTGGTCACCCTGGCAGGCTCTTGTGGGTCTGCCTGGCTTACAGCAGTGTGGAACAGAGTTTAGCCTTAACAACACACGTACTATCAAGCATTAAATCCTGTCAAGGATAATATTCCATCTACAACCACAATATGCCATTAAGCACACACTTACAGGTTGTTTTCTTTGCAAATTAGCAATGCAACACCACGATCTATGTGTAAATCAGCAACAGATTTATTAGCCACCCACCTTGCCTTAGATTGTAATGACTCTGATCTCATTGTTGGAAGACCAAAAGAATAAATCACAGATGTCTTGCAGGTTGTGACTTCAGTTTTCACTGCATTTAGGGGGTGAAACAGATTTATGAATACTTCAGCAATGCAGATTAAAAGCTGGAATTCATTGGCAGAAAGTGGTGGTCTGTGGTATAAAGCTGCAATGATCATCGGTATTGATTAGGGATCTGCACGCTATCTGTATTCTTTCCCATATGTTCTAGCAAAAATGTACATTATATCTCTATAAATATACTACAATATCTTTCTCATGATATTAATAATAGATTCTGAGAATGTACATTTACTGCACTTTAGTAGGTAAGTGGCTGCAGATTTTAAGTTTCTCAATTTGAGAGCAGAGATGATTGACTCCTGGAAGAAACGTGATTTATTACAGTAAAGCATATCACTGTTAGTTGTTATTGGGAGGAAATTTTCAACCCCTTTAAATTTTGTGCTAGAGGAGCTGCTTTGAATTGCTCACCCTAAGAAACTGATATTTGACTTATTACCTGGCATCTGCACACACAATATCAATCAAGAAGTGAGAAAAGCTTGTTCCTACCCTTGAACTGCTTTAGTGTACCCATTACTTCCTCTAATATAGTCAAAACATTCTGCAGTCCCCACAATCTCAGACTCAAGCAAACACCCCTTCAGCAATAATAGTTTCCACATCAAAAGTTTCAGTTGTCACCCAAAGAATCCAGCACAGTCAATGAAAAGTGACAATGAGGGTGTTCATGATCAGACCTCAATGTGAAGGGCAGACTGCCTGGTAGGATGGGTACCTCAGTCCCTCCAAGTGCAACAGTAGATGTTTCAGGGCAAGAATGAGGCAGGGGAGCAGCTCTAGGTCTCCTCTGTCTGACTGATTCGAGTTCAGCAAAGCTTCAGCAAAAACAAGCTGCAGTGACTGTAATCCTGTCACACTGTCCCACCATGGCTTTTAAGGGATCTTTGCATTTACCTGTACTTTGTGCTTACAACTCTGCCTGGATCTTGCTGGCTTCTCAGTCACAGCTTTAGTGTATAAATGTTTATGCTGGCTGGTAGGCTGGTAAAGAAAATTACCTTAGGGCTGGGAATGTCTTTAAATACTTTTGGCCAGAACAAGATCCCTCAGGAAGACGTTTATGTTTGCTTTGAAAGGATTATTCAGCACCATAATTCTTTTCCTGAACAAGAAAAGGGTAGGCACTGTGGTGCAGTATGCTGAACACATCTGAAAGGTCTTCTCACACTCAGAGAAAAAGTTCACCATCACAATGTTAAATGATTAAATGGTATTCTTCCCAAGTGGATATGTGAGGCTTTAACTGTCCAAGAGATGGAAGCCCTAATCCCAGTAAAAGGGAAAGGAAATATAGTGAGAAGATTCATGACTGTTAATAGTGCTTGTGTGGGCAATCATTCAGCTTTCATTGCTGAAGCTGAATAAACCTTGTGAAGCCATCTTTTGTTGCCAAATCAGTGTAATCTTTTCATGTTATTGTCATCTTCAATGTATTTGTGACATTTACATGGTGACTATAACCCACATGCATTTTCTGTTTAATATTCTCTCCTCTTGTCACAGTGTCACCCAGGATGTGGGAGGGTGGTGAGATGAGCAGTCACATGCTAGCCATGGTATTGGAGTGATGAGAGCAATCTGGCAGTATTTTGTATAGCATTGAAATCCTGGCTGATGCTCCTGCTGACAGGGGAAAAAACAGCTCTGGGCTTGGACCCCAGTTCTGCAAATTCTTGTCACAAATGCAGAGAACAGGGCTGGTAAAACTCACCCAGTGAATCCCTCTGCCTTAAGGCAGGGATAATTGCACCTCAGTCTTTGCTGATAGTTGTGTGTCTCATCTACCCTTAAAGACATCCAGTGCTGGAGACTACACAATCTTGTCAGACAATCTGTTGTGTGCCTCACAGTCCTTGCCACTGAAAACATTATATTATCTACCAGACATTTCATGAGGGATGGTTCCTTCCAGTCTTTATCCTTCATTCAGGACATAGGTCAGGGTTGAGAAGTTCATCCCAAAACATTAATTCCCAAATATTCTGTGTCCTCTGCATGCTGTTCTGCTGCACCTTGGTGAACCAGAACATATGCTGTTCATTCTGTGAACTCTCATGTACATCACAGGAAGAGTAGCAGCACACTCTGTTAGCAGAGCCTCTGGTCTCTTCCAAACATTGCACAAAGGAGCCTTAAATAACTAAAAGAATTAGCAGGCTGGGATTACTTCTGCACTGTCCCTTGTCAAGCATGGCAAACCAGGCTCCTCTCCACTCTGCTATGTCTGGCACCAGATCCCTTTTCCTCAGGATGGCGGTTCCACCTTGCCATGAGGCTGCAGCTGTTCTGCTGTTTTGTTCCTGCTCTGAACAAACTTTTCCTACAGAGAGTGTGTCTTTGACCTCACATGGGTCTGCAGTTCTCCTGTATGAAGCTACCTGACAGGTCTGCTGACTGTTTTAAGGTTTTGAATGGAGGAAAGCTGTGGTTTCCCATGGTGCCTCTGCTTCCTTCTTGAACTAAGGTTCAGGCTCGTGCATGAATGGAGGGGTAAGCCATGCTGGGACATTCGAGCACATCTGAGGAGAATCGAGATGATGGCATGCTAAAAGCAGGTCCTTTGCTCAGTATGCAAAATGCTGCAAGCCATGCACAAACATTAAACTGTATCCAGAACTGTGGACAGTTTAGCCTCTTTATCCTCAGCACAGTGAGGAACACCAGTTTTTCTTGCTGTAAGACATTGTTCCACATTTGTAAGTCAATGACTGTTTGACCCTTTGGCTGTCAGAAGACAGGAAAATAGCCTTGGAAGCCTGACAAGACATAAATACTTTCCTCTTTGTCCAGAATTACTAGGATTATATGCAGGGTTGTGCAGGATGGATTATCACATGAATGGGTCTGAATTTTGCTGGCTTCATGTGCAATTCTGTCATTTCTCTTCCTGGAATAGTACAGAAATTCTTACAGAAGTGTCAGCAGTTTAGAGGTCATAATAAGCAACTGAAAGGTAAAAATCATTTAAAGCCTGTTTCAAAATGCCATGAATGTCATATGACTCCAAAAATCCTCTTCTATTTTCATTTCCCAGGCTAGGGGAGGGGGTATTAAATTATGTAAATCAATCACAAATTGCTTAACCTTTCCATGAGTGCACTGTAACTGGGGAGAACTAAATAAGCCCATTATCAGCAACAGAGCAGCAAGCCCTTTTGGGGAGCTCCAGTTGATTCTGCTAACCCCCTCCAGTGCTGCTGTGGAAATTGCTATTTGTGAACTGTGGCTCTCTCAGTTCAGCTCTTCTCATCCCAGGGCTAGAGCTGCAAAAAACATACAAAGTGCTTCAAAGACAGCAGTGTGGAAAGCACCATATTCCCAACATTCTGTCACTGCATCCGTATGGCTGTGCATTAGTAATAACTGATGACAGCCAATAAAATCAAATAAGCACATGTGCAAATGGTAATGGAGGAAAATAAAACTAAATAATGTCTTAGCAGACCCTGATTACCTTGATCTTGGCTTGCTGTCACACTAGTCTGTCCTCATTGGGGAAAAGACATGAACTTCTACAATGTCTTCAGCAGGAAAGGTATGCATGAATGATTTTTCATAGGTAATTATTTACAAATTCCCTGCAACCATGCTGCCTCTGTTGTTTTTATTAACCTAATAAAATATATTATCTGGAGAAAAGCTTGGTGCATATAGCAGTTAAATTTATATGTGTTATTCTAGTATGACAAATATTTTGTTATAGTTTGCTAGCAATTATTCAGAATAACACAAACAGCTTGGTATGATTGTAGCCTTGTGAATTGACATTTGAAATATTTATAACTACAGCCATCCTGCCATATGGGCCCTCCTTGGAGTTATCAGTCACCACATCCTACAGCTTCTGCAGCTTCCCATTCTAACGCTGCCTGCTTCTGCAACTCGAAGGAGCAGAGCTCTGGGCAGCACGACATGCCCCAGCCTTCAGCCATCACTGTCTGCCCTGACAAGGGAGCTGAAGGCTCAGGGAGCACATCACTTGCTGAGGTGTTCTGCAAACACTTGCTTAATGCTCACGTGAGCCCTTTAATGCCATGTGGTGGATACAGCATAATGGATCTCTCTGAAAGTGAGGTTTAAATGCAAACACACCCATCACTGATTGCTCACTTTTGAATGGTGTTATTATAGATTGAGGAAACAGAGGGCATCTCTCTTTGGCCTACTGGTTTGCAGGGTCTCTCCTTGTCATGTAAAATGCATGTGATGGCCTGGCTAGGAAAAGCAGGATGTGTCACGGTTTTTTTTTCCCCTAAAATAAGCCTTTCCTCTCTCACATCCAATAGCTCATGAACAAAGAGCTGGTATTTACCCTTTAAACAGGCAGTCACATCTGTGCAAAACTCTTACTTCCTTCCAGTCAAAGGAATGATGACAGGGTATGTCCCAAGCCCAACCAGGCACTAAAAAAAACATGTATGCTGCATTTTTTCTTTGACCAATTAGTCTTATGTAAGAAATCTTCTGCATCAAAGAATGAGCTGGAAATTCCTCCTGGTTAATTCATTAAAGTCTGGATTTCAGTCCTGGGCATTTCAATCAAGTGCAAGGATCATTGGAAACACGAGAGGAGGAAAGTAAAAAAAAAAAAAAAAAAAAGAGAGAAGAAAGAAAAAATGTATTTTCTATAGACATAAAGACTCTTACTAGTTTAAATCCTTGTTAACTTACCTGATAGTGATATTTGGTGAGTGGTGCATTTTGTGGTGTGTGGGTAGGAAAAAAATCCCAGAGGATTCCCAGGCTCAGTGTATCTACAAAAGAGACAAAGTGGGCAGGAAAAGGAAAATAAATTTTTTGCTAGCTCTGGGGAATTGCTGCAGCCAAACTGGGTGAACAGCTCAGAGAATTAAGCTCCCAGAAGTCTATTTTTTCCTCTGAGTACAAAGGACTTTACCAAACAGCTGAAAATTTCATGTTCCCCTTGTCTGCATGGTGTTCAAAAAAGCCCAGAACAAGGACCAGAGCAAGAGAGACAACTTCCTAAATGAGGCAGTGAAAGTAGATGAAAAATGCTCCTTTGTTTGATAACAAATACTCCTCAAGTGAGAGACATAATGAAAGCCTGATCAAATGTCTTCAGACAGAGGGAGCAGACGTACCAGGATCCAGATCTTCTGTCCTTCTCTTTGCTTCCTCTTTACCTGTCACCTTACACTCTGTGGTCAAAACAGTCTTGGTGAAAAGCCTCCAAAAATTGTCCAAGAAGGGTCCCATTGGACCAAAAAGACCAGGAATATTTGCTTTTCAAAATTCATCTTGAGACAAATAACTCAGAAAAACTTCTGTTGCTATCTGTGGTTTTGGCCTTTGCCAAAATTGTGTTAGATGCTTTTACAATTTCTCCATCTCTAATTAAATACACACGAAACTGAGGGCAGTGAAAGAAAGCAGAGGGGATCTTGTCTTCAGGGAAACTCTCCAGTCTCTCTGGCTGAGCTACAAAACGGAAAGGCCCTGAGCGTGTCTCCTGAAACAGAGGAGACAAATGAGAAATATGGGCTTTGTTCAGAATAAAAAGCAGATGAGGCTCAAAGGCACTAGGGCACAAAAGGATTAGGACACAGCACAGCCTTTCATTTGTCATGTGCTTCTCAGCTGGGACCCAAACAACACCTTCGATGCCTCCTGCTCTTCATCTTAAAGGAAAATCCAGAGACTCCCTTCAATTCATACATAAAATGATGTTGACAGAGAGCCATGTTTGGAGACATAGTGGCTTTTTGTTCCAGATAATTAATCCCCTTGTACAGTCTGACTGTCACCAGAGAAAGGATAAATTGGGCCACAGTGCATCTTCTGTCGAGGCAAAAGAATCCACTATTTGGATAAGATGCTGGAGGGTTAAGGGTAGACAGGTGATGTGGCAGAAAAAACAGGTAAAAAGGTGTTGGATCTGGCTAAGCTTCATCTGTAAATGGCTCTGCCATGCTGCTGTAAGTCACAGAGGCTTGCTTGACTTGAGAACATCTTTTAAAATTCCCCATTGCTTTTCCAAATGAGTGCATGTGTTGCCAGCCAGCAGCACCAAGGCTCTGCAAACACCAGAGGAACCCAAAGACTGCCCATCCTACCCAGGCCTTGGACAATGAAGACTTCTGGTGCTCATTTCACTGGCCAGCCAGCCTGTTCTCTTCTGGTTACGCAGCAAATTGCACAAAGCAGTTCCTTAGTAAAGGAGCATCCTAGGAGGTAATTTTTATAGAAGTGAATTAATCAACAACCTCTAGAAATATTTTTACCTGGTATAAACCAGCCTTTGCCCTGAAGACAACAAAGCAATTACTTCCATTTTGATTTGCAGTGAATTGATGCCTTAGTCAGTTATATTTTCATACCATACAGCATGCACAGGAGTTTACAAAGCCTATATTTAAAAATTGCTCCCCAGACCATTTAGACAGAAATGTCTTGATTTTCACCTTGCATCTCTGCTGCCAGAGAGGAGCATTCCCAAAGAAGCAGGTGGAATTCCAGTGGTGTAAAAGTGGTGGAAGACGAAGCAGAATCAAGAATCAAGAAGTCTCATTGATCATTGCTCACAGTGATCTTTCAGCTACCCTTATAAAATATTAACAATAATGACTTATTTATATAGCACCAACTGAGAGCTAGGTGCAAGAGGATAGACATAAGTCCCAGAGAACTAACAAACTAAATAATAAATACATATCAATCTAGAATGATAAATAATAAATCCCATATTCCAGAGTCACTTCATTTTTTTTCTTCAGAGATGTTTGCCCTCACTTTCTCTGATCAGCAGGAGGGCTTGGTTAAAAAGATCACATTAGAAATTAATCTCTTTGATGTTTACAAAGGCAATAGGGCTTTCACACCTTTCTAAGTGCAATCCAGCTGCAGGTAAAGAAATCTGCAGCTTGTGGAAGTGCTAATTAAAGTCAGTAATAACATGATTCACCTTCAACCCTGCTCTGAAATGCCCAGTGGTTTTTTGCCAGAAGGAGAGTTGTTTCTCCAGGGCACTACTTTTGAGGAGCTCTCTTGTTTCAGGGATCTGCAACATAGCAGCCATTTGGGCTAGAAAGGGAGGAAACCAAGTTGTTTAAATCAATCCTTGTCATAGGATCCCACTGTTTATTGATATCCTGAAGGTGAAAGGTTAATGCTTTACTCAGGAAACCACTCATCCTCCAAAATATTATTATTGTTTATCTTGCTGAAATCTATTTTTAAATTTCCCAAGACATTTTTATTTAATTTCTGTTCCAGGCTGTCTTTGCTGTGTTTTCATAGTATCACTGTACAGACTTAATCCTTTTCCAATCTGATACTGCAAGTTGTGATGGAAAATGCCAAGTGTCTGGTATTTTTTGAAAGAGAAAGATTAGTAGAAAGAAAAATTATTAACTTGAGGCTACTTGTTTTATCCCAACATGAGTTATCAGGGGCTCCAATCAAGAATTGGAGTTGAAAGTAACAGATCAACTAGAATAAACATTTGTCCTCAGGAAAAATATGTCTTGTCACTTTAGTAGCTTGGAATAGGTTCTCATTTATCCAGCCATTTTCTTGCCAGAGCAATTATAATTGGCCAGCTTGAAACAAGATCTGTTGCCATTGATTTTATTTTCAACTTCTTTTTTTAAAGTCTTTGTACCTTCCGGTTAATAAAAGAGCGAGGAAGTGAAAGGTACATAAATCTGCAGTGCACACAAATAGCATTTCATATGGACAACTTTGCCTGTGAAATTTGATGTGAAGGAATTTCAGGTGAAATATTTACTAACTAGACTGTAAATAACTACTAACATGATAATACCAGTAACTGGATGTGTTGCTACAGAACAGGATGGTGTCTGATTCAGATTCAGTAATAATTCTCATGGTCTCCTTTTTCTCAGCATTTAGGATCTTCCTCTCCTTCCTTATTTCCATTAGCCAGGGTCGGCTAATGGAAATAATTAATATATTCCTGGTCTGATGCAGATCTGCAAATACTACGTATCTACACTCATTAACCTGGAATTAAAATAATACAGTAAAAGGAACCAGAGAACTTGAAGAAAATGCTTGCTTTGTTAGAACTGACACAAATCATATGCTGTTAAGACTGTAGAAAATACCAAGATCCAACCATAACCACTGGAAAGTTATGGAGAGAGTGTCTTTGTATGATCGTTTTTATAACCTCATCAAAGGTGAAAAAATTGCTTCATTTTTCAATGCCTCCTGATTTCCCATGTATTCAAGTGGAGTCTGAAAATGCTATTTTAATCAGCTAGGAAAGCTCTTCCTAAACAGTATTGTTCATTCAACATGACAAATTTTGCTGCATCCTCAGTGGTGTTTCTTCCCCACAGTTTAGACCAAACCCAGACCCTACTGTTTGACCTCGTCTGTCAGTTCTGTCATCTCACCAGGACAGCCAAGAGGGGCTTTACCACAAAAAGGTACATTTCCACACCCAGTCCTAGAAACCTGCCACACCTCCCAGGAAAGCCTGAGCACTCCCCAATGCATTTTGCTTGGACAGAACTGTCCAGGAAAAGCTTTCCCAGAGGTGGCCTGCCTGGCTCCTTTCCTTTCGGACTCAACCTCAGCAGGACTTAGAGACTTGTAATGAGTGGAGAGGAATTAAGCACTTTGCTCTATAACATTCAGGGCTCAGAATTAGAAGCTGCTATTTAGACCTTACCCTTGGAAAATAAACCTTTTGGATTTTTATAGGATAAACAGAATTGGACAAATTTTTGTCAATTGAAACAAAGCAAAAAATTTGTGATTGCTGGTAGATCTCTTGACTTAGTCTCCAAAACATGGGGTACAGTCAGAAACTCACAGCTCAGACCTCTTTTCATTTAGCATTTTCTTCTTCCTTAATCTGCCCATTCCTGTTCTTTCCTCCTCCTCTTGCTGGGAAAGCCATCCTCTGCATGCAGGGGTGCCAGTACTCACCTTCCTGCACAAAGTAAATCCTCACAAAGCAGCCTGCAATATATCAGCCTTCCAACTGTCACAGCAGGCAAGGATTTCTTCAGTTTGGGTGCAAAATTGTGGAAAGGAAGGAAAATAAATCAAATTTTATTTGCCAAGGGGCAAAATTTTGCCTTCAAGTCACTGGCCCTGAACCAAAGATTTATGGAGGGCAAGAATGAAGTGATACAGTTCTTGAACCACATCCAGTTGGCCTCCCACATCCCAAAGGTGAGGGCCATTTTCTGGCCTTTTAAATTCTTCATTGGATGGCTTTGCTGACAGGGGCAGGCATCCCATGGTAGCCATGCAGGCAATGGTTCCTTACTAGCAAGGGCAGTGTTTTATGAGTTGTTCATTAATTTCCACTGCTGAGAATCAGCCATTAGTTCTTTCCTGCAATGTTAGCAAATAAACTTTGTCATTCCTATTTGCATCTTCCCAGTGGTTCTCAGACACTTCCCACCGAGGGTGATTCTGTTATGTGAGGCAGATCTCTACTGCTGTGAATGCAAACCTTGGACATGACCCCCAACCAAGGCAGACCTGTAAAGACAGCTGTTAAAATGAGAGACACTTTCCATACTGGCAAGCTGCAAATCCTCCTGCTGCTTCTTCTTGCTGCCAGGAGTTGTCCCAGGTATTTCTCAGTTCAAACAAACCTCTTGCACCTCTTCCTCCTGCTCATCCTCACATCTGGATTTGTGCACACGTGCCTCTGGCCTTCCCAGACAGCTGAGTGTCAATAAGCCCAGGTTTAGCACATGCTGCTGGCCATCCTCCTGGCAGAAATGGCCCACCCAATCCCACAAAGATCCTATAAAGGAGGGTAGAAATTTTACCTTGTTTGAGGCTCAGTTCTAGGGAGCTTGTTCCTTTTGATTCTCATTCAGTGACATCTCACAGGCAGAAGGAAAATGTCTGTGTCATTGATTGTTATTGTCCAATGATCTTTGCTCTCTGTCCTGAGTGAGGCTTTAATCTCCAAAACACTCATAGCATAGACAAGGAGGCAGAGACACTGAGCTGCATGCTTTGCCTGTGTTTTGGGAATTTCTCATTTAAACCATTCTTTATAAAAAATCCCAATCACTTTCTACTTCCTCTCTCCATGCACACTGCTGATCATTCTCATTTTCTCCTGAACCTCTCAGTTGCATCACAACCTACCTCTCAGCATTTCTTTCTGAGAAAGCCAACCATTTTCATTTCCAAATGGTAGCTCCAAATGCTGGTTTCCAAATGTTGGATTATTTCAAGAAGGCAAACATATGCACACATTTTCTCATTAGAGAACTAAAAAGGTAACGATCAACTCCTAAATGCCATGCACAGTTGCTATTACAATTCAAGCACAGCATGTAATGCAAGCGGCTGTGGTAGGCTATAACATTATAAATGACACCCCATTGGTGATGGAGACAAATCAGATTATGTGTGAGTAGGTTATTGATTGTGCTTAGATTTCTTAATCTCTTAAATCAATGAAAGAATGGTAAATAACAGAGACAATGTGTATTTGGATGGAAAAGCATCTTTTAATACTTAGGTTTTAATGAGCATTTTTTAATACTGAGTAATATCTTAACTGGAAAGATGCTTAGCCAGCTCAAAGTGTAGGTTACTATTTATTACCAAGATGCTTCAATCTAGATTTCCTCTCTGTTTATACTAGATATCAATTCTGATTTATCTCTTGTTCAGTTAATGAAAACATGTTATGCGGTTTTATTAAAGAAAATAAAGTCTTCAATTGACTGCCTCTGAATCAGTACAACAAATCCTGAGGAGATTAGCATAAGGATTAAACATACAGATTTTGTTGCAGGAGTTGTTTTCATGAATACAGTCTTAATTGATTGTAGCAAAACAAATACGCACTTTGGTAATGCATGCTGAGTCTCCAATTCAGCATTATTTTAATTAAATCTTTTGAATGATGAATTTCTGTACAGCAGATGTTCTTGAGTATTCAGGTACATAAATACAACCAGTGTCAGTATCTGATAAGCCTACAATTTGAGAGTTTAAGCACATATGAAACTCGGCCAATTGTCGAGAGCTGAAAATGGAAGGAATTTGCTAAACCGCTGTTTGCACCTGTTTTGAATTATGATGTTGTTTCTTCCACACTAACCTCGGGGGAAGGAAGGAGACAGCCTTGTGTGCAGTGCCAGAACATGGGAAAGGAGATGTGCTCACTCCCCATTTGCAGTTTCTCATTAACCAACTGCAGCAGCTGATCTTTGGGAAGAGGGAATTCCAGTATAAGTACTGAGTATTTTATTCAGCAGATCTCTCTGCATGGCCACAAGCATTCAGTTACAGAATTGAAGGTGAATAAAAAAATGCCAAACCCTGTGATTTCCAGATTGAAATTATGCCTCCTCACAAATATCTTCTGTATGCTAGGCAGTCATTAGTCTTTTAAATAACATCTGCTTTGACAGGGAGTGTCTAATAAATATAAAAATGTTTGATGTCACCTTGAGTTTTATAGGAGACAATAAACATTACTGGTCATCAAAGTTTTTGGGTGTGTTCTCATTAAATTTTCATATAGGCTTGCAATCTATGGACACACTTCTGTGCATAGAATTCTTGAGCCTCAGCTCCAGGTTGTTGAGAGTTATCGCCCTTCTTCTGTAGAAAATAAGTTGATAAATGGAATTGGCTTTCTTTGGTAACTTGACATTTTTAATGCTCTCTGCCTTTAGAGACATATGGGCAGAAAAACTCTCCCTGTTTGGAGCATGTCCAGGCTTCCATGGAAAATCAGCAGAGCCTTTCAGCTGTACATGAGAGACTAAGGAAATGCAAGCGTAAAAAAGGAAACTCAAAAGTTGCAAAGGTCTCCTATGGAATAATATCTGCTTTCAGAGAGCACTTCTCTATCCAGAGAACTTTTGGGCTCTGAGACTTATAAGTAAAGATGATTTCAAGTCACCAGCCAATGAAGACATTTGTGGGGCAGAAATAATGTCTCACATCAGAGTCAAATAAAACTTTGAAAAAATATGAGAGGAAAATCAGGGAGGACATTGTATCTGAGTCATTGTAGGAAGCCAGGATGTCAGACTGGAGTTGTGAGCAAAGTTTAGGCTGAATTGTATGTAATTGCTCACAGGTGTTTGGTCTGACACCTAAAGTGTGACACTGGGAAGTGCCAACCTGAAGGTAGAGGTCATGAGGAAGAAAATCACCTCAGCAGCACTGCCACATTCAATATCTTGCATTATGTTGACAAAAATTTCTGTGAGCCCAGCTTTGCCCATGAGATATCACAAAGGACTGGTGTGAATTCTGGATACAGAGCCTATCACCCATCCTTCTGCCCCTTTCTCTGTCCCCTTCAGTGCCAGAGCCCCAGGTTTATTTTTAGGGAAACCTGATGGTGTGTTTGATAAAAAGGAATAGCTCTTCACTTTCCATGATCCAGAATCCACATTGCCAAGGACTGAGTCAAATTACTTGTTGCAGCTTGGTGAGACAGTTTCCCAGCCTGGGCTCTGCTCTGAGCTTACATCTGGCTCAGCCCAAGATAGGGAGACCATGGTTGTCTTTTCCAGTGCACTAAAGTCAGGAAAGCAAGCCACCCACAACTCTGAACTCCCCTACAGCCTCCTCAGACTCACAGATTACCACACACCTCCAATATTTCACTAGAAACACTTCAATGCCTTGTTTTAAATCCTGTTGTTCTTGAGGATGGATTTCAGTACAAGTTCTGTGTGTCTGAAAATCTTCCCTTTCAATTTTAATATTCACTTTCACACGTTTCTCCCTTCTTTTGTCTCTTTCATTCTCATCCTGAGCTTTGCTGTCTCTGGAAGCCAAAGACACTGATCCATCACAGCTTGCTTGACATGAAGGCTATTCACAGTCTCTCAGTCCCTGGCATGTGGACAAATGTGTTGGAATATGGCCTAACATTTAAATAATGATTCACCATTGACTATTATGAGATATCAGCTGACCATTTCAAGGTAATGTCCTTCCAAAGATATACAGCATTAATTCTTTACTATCATGTAACTGTATGTTCACTTGGAGAATCTTAAATAAAGTTTACATTTTGCAATTAATTTAGTGAAATTCTGAGTTAAATTACTTGCTATAAAAATATTAAACATATTACAACTGTCTGTACATGGCCTTCTAAATGAAAGGGAAGTTTAATTATTTTAGAAGAGAAATATAAACAGTGTCAAGATTTAACCGCTGCTCAATTTAATAGAACTTCTGCCTAATTTTACAAATCATTATTTATACAGTTAACATGCATAAAAAATTAATAAATGACCTCCATAAGATTGCTTTTGGTATAGTTAGCAGTGTAGGCAATTATTACAGTAATGTTGAAAAAAACCACAAGGGAAATCTGCAGTAGCTTCCCAAACACAAAAGTCATGTAAAGGGAAAGAGAAAGAAAGGAAATAGGTATAAAGAGGAACTTTTTATGGCAAAGCTTCGCCATTAAGTCAATTTTGCATCTCTCCTCCAAAGGCAGAGGAGAGAACTTGAAATCAAAGCCTTGGTTTTCAAGCAGAGAGACAGCAAGGTGAAGATTTCTGTCACCTTCCTGTCATCATGAAGAGCAGCTCCAGGATGGAATGAGGGCAGAACCTGCTCCCAGCCAGACTGCTGCTCTTATGGTGGTGAAGCCTCCTGGGGCACTGAGATCTCTGGCCAAAACCCAGCCCAAGCATTAGTACTGCAAAGTGTTTTATAATCGGGGGTGGCGTGAGGGCTTGAAGCACCAGAAACCATCAAATTTTCTTTCTGCCTGTGAAGTTTCCATCAGGAGCCATCCGGCATCCCCAGAGAAGTGCAGGCAGGGCACAGGAAGGACTGAGATACAGAAACTATTGCTCTCTGTTACCATATTCCAGTGGTTTCAATGTGGTCCCTGGGCTGTTCCTAAGAGTATGAGAAAGATAATTCAGAAAAGCAAGGCTATTGATAGCAGACTTGCATCTGCTCTGAATACTCTCTGCTTACTGCAGGGATCCAGAAATTGAGGATACAAAGGTAAAAAATCTATATTAGAGAAGTAAGTCTCCCAAGGAGGCTTCAAAGGCAGCTTGCCTGTGTCCAGAGGCTGTATGGGATGTACTGTAAAGGCTTTACCAGGTTACTGATAGGGCCAGGTAGATCCAAACAGGATGGGGGTAAGCTCAGCCCCTCTGAAGCTAGTGGGATGTTCAGCAAGAACATGTCCCTCAAGCTTTGCTCTGAAATGCACGCTAGCTTTTCAAATAGAGTGGATTTTCAAGTATTTATTCCACTGCTGCCAGAGTGCTATCTTCCCTTTTTAATTTCTTGCTAAGGTTTACACTTCCCCTTCCTGCTGATTTACACCTGGAAGTGTGAGCTGCAATATTGGGAGACTCCCACTGTACAGTAATTACTTAATTCCTTTCCAGAAAGAAAGGAAGAAAGCAGGCAGGACTGAATGCAGATAACATTTCTGGTGTTTCATTACAGCAGCATACTAAAGTGATCTGACCCCATCCTTATTCCCAACCAGAAATAGAGAAAAAGAAGGGGTGAAACCTGTTGTACCTCCTTTTGAAGCATGATGTAAAATAAAAATTATCAGGAAAGGATATTGAGCTACCACAAGAGCTGCTTCAATACCACAGTGCTTCAAAGATGCTTGTTTGTCAGAGCCCTAGGTGGTACTTCTTTGTGTTTGCAGGATGAACCTCAGCCAATAAAACAACTGTGCAGCACTCTTTTTCTCCTTTATTAAAAGGTTTCTGGCAGATAATAGAAAATTATCTCTTCAGATACTGCAGAGGGGTTTTACTGCACTACACAGTATAATAAAAGATATTAATTCTTACGAAAAATTATCAAGGGTATTTTTTTAATAGTCCTTTGGAAGGTCATCAGGCTGAGTCCCTAAAACATCCCTCAGCAATGTTATACTCAGATTCACCTCCAAGTCATTTTCAAAAGAGGAAAACTCTCCACACCTTTTAATATAGAAAAGATGCAAACTATTTCTTCAGGGGTAAAAAAATCAAGGCTGTTTTTTGGCTTCTACTCTGCAGGTCTCTGCTATGTTGATTATTTTGTTGGCTGAATGATCTGAGCAGACTTGCTGAGTTGTCTCAGGAACCAGAGCACTGGAGAGGGATGGAGACCAGGAAAAAGAGGAATTGGGCAAACAGGGAGTTTGAAATCTCATCTTGAATCAATAGATGCTTTACCATTGGTTTCCTTGTAGGCTAAGAGTGTCAGTAAGAAAAGTCAAGAAGGTTTGAAGTCCAGGAATTTCGCAGTTCCACGTGGAGAAAAACAAATCATGTAAGTCCCTGGTTTCCCTACTTTCTCTTCTTTGCCTGATATTAAGTTCCCAGATACACTCACCTGTATAGCTCTTCACTTTTTCTTCATTACTGAAGGCAGAAGTAAAAGGAAAGAAGAAGAAAAAGAAGAAATCAAGCCACACTTGCAGGTGTGGATTAGTGAGATTCCCCTCAGGGCTTTGCTTTATTCTACCAGGAGTTCAGGCACATGCTGGGCTGTGCCAGTTAAGATCCAGCCATTATTCTTAGTGGAACCTGGCCACTAAGGATATGATGCCTTCACTCTTATGTGTATATGTGAGAGAGAATATTTTCTTATAGAAAGCTACTGTGCAAATCCCAAATCATCAATGGAAGACATTTATGCACAAAAAGCCTGTTAGCCCGGAAAACCACAGGTTCATGTGGTTGCTCTAGCTATGCAAGATTATATTTCAGCTCAGAGAGATGCACCATGATTTAGTGAATTGCCTGGTCTTTGCAAAGACCAATATCTCTTTATACTCTAAGTTCAGGAGGGTATTTAATCATTGTAGTTTGTCAGTGCTTTGCATCACCCTGTACAATAAGCCAGCTTAATATGATATTTTCTCTCCTGCCTCTCACACCTCCTGGTACTACAAAGTCTGACACAAAGTCCTGGATACAGCATGTTTGTGCAACTTGGAATCCAGCTCAGCTCTGCATTACACAATTAATCTCTCACGTCTCAAATAGCTCAAAGCAGAATCACAGATCCTCTTAACCCCTAAGTCTTGGCATGTTTCAAATCCAGGGCTTCACCAGTGTGCCAAGACTGTGAGTTGGATGAATCATGTATGAGGCACAGTCTGAGAAACCTAGTGGGTGTTGTTAAGGTTATTAGGAGTCCTTCAAATCATTTGAGAGCCAGAGACCATCTGGGTTCATGATACTGAATAAACCCTGCCAAAATGTTGCCAGCTGGACATACTTGTTTTTAGACTATTACTGCAATGATATTTTATAACAGAATCTTATTCTTTTGTTAGCTCCAGTAGTGACTTTTCTGCTGTTCCACAGCCTATTGAGTTTCCATGGCGAGGTTTTGATTTTTGAAGAGGCTTCTGTGAGAAGCTACTGGAAACTTCTTCCATATCCAGTAGGGTCAATGCCTGCCAGCTGCAAGGTGGGCCCACTGCTGGCCAAGGCTCAGCCCATCAGTGATGGTGGTGGTGCCTCTGGGATAATGCATTGAAGAAGGGGGGGAAGCTGCACAGGAGCGACTGAGGTTGGAGACAGGAGTGAGGAAACCAGCCCTGCAGACCCCAAGGTCTGTGCAGAAGGAGGGGGAGAAGGTGCTCCAGGCACTGAGGGTCCCCTGCAGACTCTGGCACAGCCGTGCTGAGGCAGCACACAGAGGTCTGTGGTGGAGCACAGATCAACCTACAGGCCCTCAAGGACCCTGCTCTGGAGCAGGTGAAGGCCTAGAGGAGTCTGTGATCTTGTGGGAAGTCTGCACTGGAGCAGGTTCCTGGCAGGACCAGTGGCCCTGCAGAGAGAAGATCCCACTCTGGAGCAGATTTGCTGGCAGGGCTTGAGACCCCACAGGGATCCCCACTGGAGTAGGCTGTTCCTGAAGGACTGCACCCTGTGTAAAAGACACTTCATAAAGAACTGCAGCCCTTGGAAAGAGCTCACACGGGAGAAGTTCATGGAGGACTGTGTCCAGTGGGAGGGACTCCGTACTGGAGCAGGGGAGGAGGGTGAGGAGTCCTCCCCTGGCAAGGAAGTAGCAACAGAGGCAACATGGGAGGTATTGACCACAGCCTCCTTTCCCCATCCACTGGGGGAGAGGAGGCAGAGAAATAAGGACCAAAGTTAAACCTGGGCAGAAGGAAAGGGTGGGCGGAAAGCATTTTAAGATTGTTTTTCTTTTTCACTACCCTATTCTGATTTGCTTTGTTATAAATTTATTTTTCCACAAATTGTGTCTCTTTTGTCCTTGACCTTATCCTGACGCATGAGTCTTTTATTGTATTTTCTTTACCCTGTCCAGCTGAGGAGGGGAATGACAGAGCAGCTTTGGGGGCCACCTGGTATCCTGCCAGGGCCAACCCACAACACCCATAATGGGGATGAATATAACTACAAAGTATTAACATGGTCTCAGAAACAGTATCCTGAAAGTTTCCAAGATCATTGCTATAGAAAGAGGATTTTAAGGACATAAAAAATACAGCAATAACAAATTAACCTTCTCTGGCATGGTCTATTCCTTGACATTTGTCTTAAATGTGCTGATAGCAGTACAGTCTCTGTGTCTGGAGGGTGTGGGTTACAGCTCCATCTGCTTTGGATGTTCTTACTTTGACTGCCTTGAAGAGAAAGGGACTGAAAGGTTTGACCCAAGTAGTCCCTTACACTTCCATGTTCTTTGTTACAAAGTTGTCTCTAATCCACATGTCATGGAGGAGACATTTGTTCCAGTATTGTTTTTCCTAAGGACACAACTATTTTCTGCCTAATATTTTCCCTAGCTTGATATCTTGATATTGCTTCTTTTTTTTTTTTTTTTTTTTTGGTGGGGGGAGGTATCTTCATGTGTGGAAAACCAGATTTTCAGTTTGATCTAGGTGTGCTTATGCTTGCTCCCTCTACAGCTGACTTCAAGGCTTCAACTTATGCAGGCTGCTGACCACATAGGCTGGCATTTCTAAGAAGACAAAAATGTCTGATGTATAAAAACCCACAAGGGAGTGCACAGAGTAGGTCTGTGTGTGCGCCTGCTGGCATGGGAATTCAGCTTTGTCTGCACATGTAAGTGCAAGGACTTGCAGACAGAAGGAATGCAGGAGCCTGTGGGGTACAACTGTCTTATTCTCATCATCTCATGCTACCAGTCTGGCCAAGACTTGAACTCAGGAATAAGCAATGAAAGTTAAGAGTAGTGAAGCAACCCCTCTCCCCTCATTAAAATTACTTTGGCCTTAACTCATCAAAGTTGTATAATTTGTATCACCACGTCACCAGCCAAGTCACAAACAGACTTTCCAAACTATGAGCTCAGCCCACAAATCACTTTCATTAAGGCTTCAAATTTTTTCAGAGCACAAAAAAAGAATCTTTTTAACCTCAGTTATGCCCATGTATGAAATCTCTGCAATTCAGTCATTGTTCCAAAAGCTCTCAGGCAGATTACAGATGTTGGTACCTCTCCTATCCTAAATGAATCACCGAGGATAAAATCTTTATTAAGCTTATACATCTTGGCTCCACATTAGAAGTGCTGTGTGTAAAATCAAGGTCTCAGAAAGCAGCAGAAGCATTTCATTGGGTCCTGCATGATCCGAGAGGAAAGGGTGATCACAATGCCAATAATGTACTTCAGCAATGGCAAAATAAAGAGGAGTCAAAGGAGTGTTAATCTTTAGGAGAGCACATGGCAGTATCTCTCACAGTCAAAAAAAAATTAAAAATTCAATGTTTTATTAAACAAGTTTCTGCAGGGGAAAATGCTGTGCTGCTAATTTGGAATGAAATATTAGCACAGTGCAAGCAAGCTTAGTATAAGTTAACGTTTCCAAACTCTCACTTGCCTAGTAGGAAAGGTAACTTAAAGGACGATAAGTCTAAGGACTGATTGGGTGTGTAATCATGGTGTTGTTATGCTAATAATGGAGTTGTTTGTTGTTGTGTTATCAACAAAAGATTAAGCAAATCCCTACATGAAAGCTTAAGGTGAAATAGTCAGCTAGAGAAGGAGTTTGGGCAGCAAATCTGTGCATTATCATCACTTCTTTGTGGAGTAATTATTGCCATACGGGGTGCTTTTCTCTCAGTTCTCACAGGTGGCAAACCCACAGACTTTGCTGAGCAATTTTGCTTGCAGTCATGTTTCTGCTTGGACTGGCTTGGTTTCCGAAGGCTGCTTATTTCAGTGGAGCTTCAGCAGTTAAACCACTGATGGGACAGCCGGGAACATCATCTTTTCACAGAGAAAGACATCTTTGGCTAGAGAACCAGATGGTGGCTGGGTAAACTTTTTCTTAATACTTCAAGCTTTAAAGCTCTCCCAAGTTTGGCCCTCTTGTGCTGGGTTTGATTGAGCTGTATGTCTGGGCACATTCTGAACTTATCCTGCCTGGGAGAATCTCTGCTCTGCCGTGGCATCCTGTCCGTGCCAGCAGCCCGGGCAGCTGGGCTCAAACCTGAGCCTCCCGAAACAGGGCATGGAAAGAGAGGGGTGCCCAGAGGGTCTTTGCAATGAGTTTTCTCTGCCACATCAGCATGTGGCCAATAACTCAATCTTGTCTGTGCATCAGTATGCACCGGGCTGGGGGGAGGCAGAAACGCGGTTTGCATTCTGATGCAAATGCCCTGCTCAGGCTCAGGCTCTGGCTGCAGCGCGTTGCTCTGGGTCTTGTGCCTGTTCCATCCTGATACGATACACTGGGATTCCTCAGGGGTTTGGATTTTTCCTTTTAGGGCTTTTTTTTATTTTTATTTTTATTTTTATTTTCCCAACACCTATTTGTTTTAAACCTTCAGCTTTTAGGAAGAATGCCTTGCAGAATACTTCCTGCAGAGTTCTGGTTAAACACGCTCGAGCTGAATATTTCAGTCTACAATGTCATAACTTGTTATGACAGAGGTGAGTTTGTGGTGGAGGTTGATCAGTAACCACTATGGTTGCCCAAAAGAACTGAAGGAGGATTTGGTCTGTGGCTGTATAAACTCTCTCAGCTTTCTTGAAATCCATACAGTGCCAAAGTTTTCAGGATCTGAATCTGATTCTCTGTGCTTATAGACAAGGCAGCAAAACAACCTCCACATGATAGTGTCTGGAGCTGGTCATGGATATTTGAAAGTCATGTCACTCTAATGGAGTTTTCCTTTAGAAATATTTCACCATTTTGTTCTGGGAAAACAAAAAAATCTCATTTTGATTAATTTTAATTTTTCAATGTAGGCATATTTTAGAACACTTAGGGTCTTCATAATAAAATTAATTTCAAAGTCTTATCTATTTTATTTTGCAAAAATATCTTGATTCATTTTTTTTTTCTAGAAGACGAGAACCTAAAGTACTTATGAAGAAAATACCAAGTGAAACAAATACCAAAATTACATCTGGCCCTTGACAGAATTCTAGCTGAATATGTACCAAAGACCTAATTTGTTCATTATGATATGAAAGAGAAACAGATCTACATACAGATCACAAACACTGAAATAATCATGAAGCCAATTACCTCAGTGGGACATAAATGTGCCTAATTTTAAGTATGCTATCTGGGAGCTTTGCTGAATAGGCAAACTGAGTAACTTGGTGGATATGTGCAAGCTCTTAAATGAAGTTACAACATGCTCTAAAGTGTAAAGGTATCACTGGAACCCACAGAAACCTATGTGTTATCACTGGAACAGTAGTCCCAGCCACAGTATGTTTTATTTTTTCATGTCAAAGGCAGTAATGGCTTGAGTGTCTCACAGCATAATGAATGCTGTATTGACCAAAAATGGTATTTAGCACAGAATTATTCATAGTGAGCTTAATTTATAGTCTTTTTCCAGTTCACATCTGCATTCTTATTATGCAGTTCTTGTCAGCCTAAGCTGGAAAACATTTTGGGCATAGTCTGTGTAGATTTTGCTGGGTTTAATGTAAAATTTAACATCAGTTTTGCCCCCTATAGGAATACCAGATATGCAGAGTGGTGAGGGCTGAATTCTGGCTGCCAGACTTGGAAGGTGGACAGGGAGATTGCAAAGGTTGGCTCTGCCGCCAGGGCAAGCCAGTCCCAGACCTCTGGGGAAAATCTGAAGAACGGTGCCAAGTGCAATGTGGCTTTTAGTCATCATAATTGTATTTATAAAGCTACCAGGCCACCTGCTCAAGTGCTTGAGCTGCTGCTCAGCCGATTAAAACATGGTAGCCAGGCCATAAAATATGTATTAGAAGAACCAGACGTGTTAACTCGTGGCACGGAGAGGGAGCAAACCTCACCCTTGAGCGAGCACAAGCAAACACAATATCTACAGACTGCCCCAAACCCAGCATCATTGCTGTCACAGGATGCCAAATCAAAGGGTGAGTTGGGGCTGCGGGTGAGCAGGGCTGGAGCTCTCCGATGGCGTCTGCCAGGAGCTGCCAGCCCTCGGGCACTGCCCCAGGGCTCTCCTGGAGCGGCAGCTTTGGCCACCGACGGTCTGCACCACGCCGGGGACTTGCTGTGAAGGGTCCCTGACACTCCTCGCCCCCACTACAGGCAGGCTTGGAGGATAGATGTGCTGCTCTGACTCAAAATGGTAACATCTGATCTTTCCCCCCAGTCACCATAGTTACCTTTTCATCTGAAGGAAGGAAATTGTGCTGCACAGGGGTTTTTTGTCTGCGGTGTTGTTTTGTTTTTTTCAAAGGAAACTCAATCAAGACAAAGCACTGATTCAGTTCTGAATCAAACACGTCTTTCCCGTGCTTCATTAACAGCTTTTCTTTGTGTATTTAAGTAACTGAAAACTTTAACAGTAATTCAGGTACAGTGAAGTCTGGATGTATTTTCACTACGTGCCTTAAGCGCAGGGACAGTTGTTCACCAATCTTTTCCTGAGTAACAAAATGACTGCTTTACTAGAAAACAGCATCTCAATATTCCCAGATCTACTGTAAGGTCAGAATCAACAATTCCCCTTTGCAGACTGAGAAATGGCCATATACTTAATTTATTGCAAACATTGGCTGGTATAAAAAATCTGAAAATAAAATTTAAAAACCTATAGAACCTAAAAAAACAAGCAAACAAAAATAAAAACATTTAAGTGGTTAGGGGCTTTTGGTTTCTTACTTGCTGGAAATACTAATTCTGGGAAAAAAATAGAATTCTTGGAAGGGAGTACCTCTGCTCTGCTTTTGAAGCAGGTGAGGATATTGAGAAGGAAAAAGGATATAAAGAATTCAATATAATGAGGAAATTCATTATTTGTGGCAATAAATGGGAATCTTCCTCTCCAAAGATAAAGATTTAACATTCTTCTAAAGGAAAGGAGCTTATAGGAAAGAAGTAGCTTATCATAGAAAACATGAAAAACATGCTATAAAAGTTACTCTTGCTTCTATGGAAGAGGATTGCTCTTGGAAAGAGCATGTCACTCAGTAGGCCAGTCTCTGGTATTGTCTTATGTCTTTTGCTTTAGCAAACCCAGCAAGAGCCACCAGGAAATTTCTCTTACATCAGGACTCCTCTGAAGCAGAAGGATGAAACCTCTGTCCCCATACCTGTCCCCCTCTGGGACGAAGGAATGAAGGGATGTCAAAGCACCAGATTTGGGCTGGCAACATAATCCCTGGGAGCCAGCTGAGCCTGGCATCATTTATAGTGCCCCTGAGGCTTCTCTCATACGTGACCAGCTCCCTCAGAACCTTGTTTGTCACCTTTGTTTCAAGCCTTTCTGTGTTATGCCACTAAACCAGCCCTAGGAAAAGGCATGTTCACTTGGGGGAGGTGAGGGGGGTGCTTAGGGGGGATGATTACCATTTTCCACAAGAGAAAATAAAGCATTCTGTCTTTCTACCCAGAAACATTTTGTTCCATGGTAGCACTCCAGGCTTGGCCAGGGGACCACAAGGAAGGGATGGCAAAATTCAATGCAGTAGCAGCTAAGCATTGCCCCAGCTGAGGTGAGCCTTCCTTACACCCTCCAGCCAGCTGTTTCACCCTTCCAAATCAGAGCATTTGTCTCCCAGATTGAATACTACACTTACAGAACAACTTATGAAGTTTTCATTGGGTTCAGAGTTGTCACTGTAGGACATGAGAGCACACACGCGTGAACACACAGCTGAAGGTGAGAAAAAAGGGAGTTTATTTTCTGACTCCACTACTTATAGTTTTACAAAAGTGACAGTGGATTGCAGGGTGAAAGGGCCACCTCTCCAATGACACTGGACAAGTTACCAATCCATCAACTTTCTCCACCTCTACGAAGGAATGCAAAACAACTGAGTTGTTTACAGAAAAATGTGTGGGAAAGCTTGCAACTAGAATGTAAACATCAGAAGGCTAAAAGATTTCTAAAAATCAGGGCGACACAGAGTAGCTCCAGACAAGGCAGGGACGCATTAAACATCTTCACTCAAAAGGGTTTGTTCCTAAGACCACCTTCAGGAGCCAGGGGAGGAGAGGTGTTGGACATCCCCATCCCTGCCCATGACCAACCATTTCATCTCGACAGGATTCAGACTTGAGACTGAGTATGAAGACAGCTGGAAGTCTCTTGAAGAACTATCCTTCCTTTACCCCTCAGCTTGATTTAAAACAAGCATAACTTTTTCTGTATTTGCTTTGTTCTTTTCTTTTTTTTTTTTTTTCCTCTGGACACAAGAGGGGGTTGTCAGCAGAAATTTCTAGACATCTTTTAGCTTCCTTTACCCATGAGGAATCTTAAAATTAAGATAGCTGCCGGATGTTTCAAACTGCATTCTCACAAATCCGTGTTCAGATAGTTATTACAGTCTGTGTTGGGTCAAGGAGTTGAAACCATGTTATGTTGCTTGGTAAAAAAACTGTTCCTGGTAATTTGCAACACTGAAGCTACTTTCATGTGTCTTCATTTCCCTAATAGTCTTTTTCCAAGAAGGTGTCAACTCAAGGTGTCATCCCCAACGCCTGAGAGAAAAATGTCTCCCCAAGCCCACCCTCCATTCTTTAGAAGAACATAACTATTGCTATTCTAGATAATTCACCAACCTGGAAAAGTGTGATGTTTGGGCATCTGTAAGAGTTTCCCACATACCAGTGTAGTGACCTTCCTCCTCAGCCTCGTTTGATAGTTCTATATATATATATCTGGCATCCCATTTGAAACTCATCAGAAGTTTCTTAACATGCAAATATTTACTTTTTAAAAATCTGCTTGCCTCCTTTTTCTAAAATCATTATCCTGACGCAGGACAAACCTTCCCAGTAGAGGTGATCTGTTCCTGAACTTGGAGCTTTCGTGCAAGCATTTATTGTAAACCTGAAACCATTTGATATAAATTACTGCCAGCTCTGATCTGGTCCATTTGTGACAGGGACACCGAGAGTACATACCCAGATCACGCACATGGTGGTTCTGCCAGACATGTGTGATTTATGATTCCAGGAAAGACCAGTCCCTCTCCCTGTAACTGAATCATGTACTCACAGGTCAAAAGGTAGATACCTAACCCTTACACTCAGAATCCGAGGGAATACAAACAAAGGTGCTGTTTCTGCCATGTACCACCTTGCTTTTTTGTAACATCATTTTAAGAGGTGGAATTGAAATGTGCAGGCAGTTTGCCTACCTTTCTGTTAATAATGAGATCAAAGCAAAACAAAAGAGAAAAATTAGCCTTAATTCAGCAGAACATGATAGGAATAATATGTGGTTTTTACTCTTTTAACTTTTTATTTACATGGTTATCTTATGCACTTCATCGTACAAAACTTCTTTTTTTTAACATTATGTTGATAACTATCATTTTCATATTAAAGGATCTTCTTCTCTGACAGGTTACTTTCCCCAAGCCAACTGTAGAACCATCGATGTGCTAGTTAATGAATGAGATATCTGGCCCTTCAAAAATGCAGACTAATTTGGATCTTTCCCTGGCAGAAGAAGAAATAAATCCCAAACCTGTAGAAATTCTTCTGAGACACGTCCTCTATCACAAATAAAGAACCACTTGAGGAACATTCATGTATTTGCACATCTCTTCACTCATGCATTTTATTATGCACAATACAAATAACAGGGGAAAAAATCTATTACTCAAGTAGATTTTTTTTTCTGTCAAATTGTAGGTGGAATGTATTGCAACATTTTTATTTGCAGTATGCTAAGCAGAGAAAAAAATCATATTGCATATAGAGTTGAATTCAAAGCAGAGGTTTCCACTGGATATTATAATCAGAATTGCAAGAGTGAATTGGTGGAGCTTTTTGCCTGAAGAGGCTGTGACACCTCAGAATGTTGAGGCTTTCAAGACCCATTTGGACAAAGGACTGAGCAACCTGATCTGATCTCAGAGCTGACTCTGATTCAAGTGTGATGTAGGATTGGAGTCCTTTCCAGTCTGGATTATTCTACAATCTCATGACATGAGATTGCTGAAAAGTGTATCAAAGAAGGCACAGAGACTGGATAACAAGGAAGGCAGAGCTGGAAAGCAACCTGTGTAGAAGACTGTTTAAATACTATTTTAAATAGGAAGTGATTCAATAATCATGACTATCAGGTGGCACTAACACCCAACGGTACCACTTACTGCTTACAGCTGGCTAGGAAGTTGTTTGCAGAAATGTTTTTGTAAATAAGAGGAAAAATTTTGGAAAAAAAATAATTAGTATGTGATTATATAAATACTCAGAACTGGTAACACAAATCTTAGCAACAGAGGAACATAAAGTTCTAAACTAAAAATGATGGTTGCTCTGGGATTATTCAGCTCATTTCCATGGTTATTAAACCTGCTTCTTTATTCTCTGAGATAATTCCATAAAACTATTAGGGTGGCAGACATACATGACACCACATCTGCCTTTACCCTAAGCAACTCGATTGTTTGTTTTTCAACTGTAAAAGTGGTAAAGAAACTGTACAAGTATTCCTTAATGTAATTCACTACCCTACCACCATCTGCTACATTTGGCACTAAATGTGTAGCTGAAAACCCTTTCATAAGAGTGCCCTGAACCAGGAAGCCAATTCAGACCAGAACCAATTAGCATTCCCAGCCTCTCCCGGGGCACACAGCAGCAGAAGCTCACGCACTGATGGTGCCTGCATTTTACAAGTGTCGGTGTTTTGTGAGCACGAATACATTGAGGAACCCGTTTCAGCTGCAGCACCTCTGTCCGTTCTGCACATCCCTGACACCAGCAGTGAGAGGGCAGGAGAGAGAGAGGTGCAGGGAATGCACAGCTGCTCGCTCGAGACTGGTGGGAGTCATGGCAGAGTGTGTGTGTCCCTGTGTCTTGCACATATGCTGCCCATTGCTGCTACTGAATGTGAGCCAGACCTTGGGTGAACACTAAAGAGTTGGTTTAGGATTCAAGGCTGGATCTCCAGCTGCTGCAAATCAGTGTGATTCTGCTGTTTCCTACAGCTCTGCACCCTCCACCTCAGCAAACCCCTGCTGAGTGATGGGGTCTTGCCAAGATCTGCTTCGCTCTGTGGAGCATTCAGCAGCCATGCCCAGCTGATGGCACCTGGGACTTCATAAAATCTATGAATCATAATTTTGGCAAGCACTTCTAAGGAAACCTAAAGTGAAAGCGTGTGAATGGGCAGCCACAAACTCACTGCAGCTCCTGTAGTCTTCCGAGTGGTGTGTGAAAGGAGTTCAAGTTTTGGTGTGGCCCTCTGACAGAGAATAAATCCTGCTTTCTTGGAGATTTTTTGGAAATTTCTCCTGAGTCTGTGACATAGCATATGGGAAACCTGCCTGGAGGCTGAGGGATGAAAGCAGAAATGCACAGTGCTGATGATGTGATTCCAAAAAATCTTCTGCTCTAAGTCATGCTCCAAACTCCTTTGGATGAGACCAAGGGCTGACTGAACATGTACAGGAGGTCAGTGATAACATGGTGATTAAGAAAATCAGTGGCACCATTATTTTTTTTAATCTTCTTGACAGATGGTTTGGGTTGGGTATTTTTCAGTTCTGCCATAGAGTGGCTTATCACTACTGAAAGGCCTTTAGAGTTCTGCCAATTAAATAATTACACCTGGGAACTACACCACTTTATGAGATGTGAATATCTATTATTGGGAAAAGAAGAAAGGAACTAAAGGGAATATTATTGTTGGGAAGAAAAATAATAATGTGCAGATCTCCTATTCAACAATCCGCATCAGGGCAGAAAGCCAAGATCTTTTCCATCTGCTGATCTTAAAGGAGAAGAAATAATAAGAGCAACAGTGATCAAGCCTAAAAATACCAGAGCCCCAAAAGAGTGTTAACAAAGAAAAGCTGTATTCACATGCTTAGGAAAAGGTATTGACAACAGAGGGCAGCCTCAATAGCCCAAGTGATTAAATACAGAATTATCACTGTGAAGTGGATACTGCACCGTGGGCTTTTGGGAAGAGAGGAGGAGTGTCAGATGTATGAGATATTATGATCTAGACAAAAATCACTACCAAGCTGATACACAAATACTTGAAAAGCCTTATGCAAAGAGTAGTTACCAATAATCTTCTGTCAAACTGGAAGGTCACACCATGAGAGCCCCATAGAAGCCTGTCCTCTGTCCACTGTTATTCAATATTTTTATTAATTACTCGGATCATGGGAGGGAGAGTATGCATAAAAAATTTGGGGATGACACCTTACTGGAAATCTCATGAGAATACAGGATTAGATTTCAAAATAATCATAATAAATTGGATAAATGACCTGAGATCAATATGATTAAATTCAATACACATGCTGTATTTAGGAAGAAAAATTAGGAGATTGAGAATGTCTCTTAAGAAAATATTATAGTAGTAAGGAATCTGAAGATTTTTAGGGGATCACAAAATGGAAAATTAGAAGCAAACTGGAGATCCTGAAGTAATAGATGTTCATTTTTACTGCACACTAGTGGTATCTCAGTCTGGTGCATGTAAACAACACCAGAGACCAACAGCAAAAATGACAAGCAGATAAAAAGCATCATCCCTCTCAGGGGATTTTTTTAATTACGAAAAGAGAAATATGAGGAGGTGGAAATAGAAGATATGTAACAGCCTATCATAACAGAAAACATTACTCTGAAAGGGGTAGAAATCAGTTGTTTTCCATATTGACAAGGGACTTGACAAACAAAAAGGTGCTACATTTGCAAGAATGGAGACTTAGGTGAGATATCAAGCATGTAATTTCTAAAAGGCAGCTAAGGGTCTCTGTAAGATAAGGATAGAACAGTCAGTAGAAGATACCCTCAAAAGTGGTAATTGCTGAAGGGAAGGAAAAGTTATTTGCACTGGGAGGGAAGGGAGCCACCTGTCGCTGGTTTTGCCTCAATCTATTCCATCCTAATGTAAATGCTGTTTTAGGATTTCACTGTTGGTTTTGGCCATGTTGGTTTCAGAGCAGCACGTCCATGCATTTCAAGAGTTTGTGTTGTTTCCCATTGGCAGAGCATAGACTGATAGGTTAGCACATTTGTGCAGTAAACTGACTACCTCTGACTGCAGATGGGCTACCAAGTGCCCTTGTGCTTTACTTGGCTGCTCACAAAGGCGAGAGAGACACAGATTTCTGTGGGGTCTGGTTACCAGGAAACTCGACTGTCAGTATGGATTTGCTGTTCATGGCTCTTCACCATCTCTGCTGAATTGACACTGAAAGCTCTCTCAGCTCTTTGGGATTAATGAGACCCAGACATTTTATCTGACCTCATTATCCTCCTATTCTCCACCTAGTAGCCTCCTTTGGTCATTCTTTTATTTGCCTGCATCACGTCTACAGTAATAAATGAGATGCCTTGAATAGGCAGCCACCAATTTAGACACAACTGGCTTTTCCAATATGCAAGAATTTTGTATGTTTGTGGGGTGTGGATAAACATTGATAGCCACCCCATTGTTCTGTTGTTTGGAAGGAGCATTTATCACTGAGATTTATTATATCATGAATTAAAGAAGTGAACACAGTTTGTCAAATATATTAATCTGTAAAGGGTATCAGAGTTTTACCTATTTGTATTGATAATCTTCCTGCTCCCATTTCTCCTGCTGCAGTCAGGAATCAAATCCTAGGATTTATTCCTATAGTAACCTGAACATCAAAGAGGTTTGGAAGACAATCTAAATTTGTAAAATGTGTTCTGTACCTTAACATTGTTTTATCAAAATCTTCATCTTACCCTTTGTATGCAACTATTTAAACTTAGTCTTAGTCCTCAAGAGCAGTGGGAACTGAGACATCAGTGTCTGCTGTGATTTAGGCAGTGGCACTGAAAGTAATGAAGGCATTTACAGCAGAGATCAAGAATAATGAGAAGGGTCAGAAGGATAGGAAATACCATGATTACCTTCAGCATATATGTTCAAACTCGAAAAGTCTTGAATTCCCTCTTATACACTCTCTACACTTGCCTCCCACCTCAGATCAGGAGCACAGGGTACCGCCCATTCTCTTGGACTTTGCCCTAAATTATCTTAACATCCCCATCAGCCTAATTACAACACCTCTTGTTCTGAATTTCAAAAGCCCTCTCTCAAAAGAGTGAAGTTATTTTCCTGTAACAGAAATACGATTGGGAAAATGTTGGCCCTGTTTGTAATATTTGCAATCTATCCACTTCTTTTCTCCCTAGTGAAAGCATCATAAAAGGATAATATAAATGTGCACATGCAGAGAACAGAATTGTCATTTTAATATCCAGCCTAGCTCTATATTCTCATTTTTTAAGAAAAGAGAAAAATGGCACTGCTTTACAGGCCAGTGCAAAAAAAAAAAGACTGTAAAGACTTATTGCTTCAATTAACTTATGACAGCAAACGTTACTACAAATACACTGTTCTTTCAAAGGGGAGAGAGAAAAAGATTGTTCTCCCCTAAAAAAGGTAAGAATACAAAGATGTTATGCAAAAGATCATTTTCAGGGACCATCATTTTAAAAAAGGGTTCAATTTTGGCTACTCTTATCTGAATGACATTGGTGGCAAGCCTTTGATTTCGACAGTTCTCAAATTAAGGCAAAGGCAAGGGTTTTGCAAAATGTCACCTGAAGGATTGTCTTGTTTGCTGATTTTCAGAAGTAAGGAAATGTTGCTGAAGGCAGCTCACTTCAAGGCAGATGAAACTCTCATTTGCCAGTGATGCTGAGCAGCTCCTGCAAAGTTAGGAAGTTTGCAGTAGAGAGGTACCTACATAAAAGATACAAGAGCTGATCAGGGTTCAGTAGATGGACTGTTGAAGGCCACAGAGATTGAGGAGTGTGTGATCCAAGTGCACTTTAATCCCTCTTCAAAGAGCAAGAAAAGTTGTTTCCTGTCTGAATAAAGACTGTCTCACAAGTGAGATGCATCAGGCCAAATTCAGGGTCCAAGCTCTATAAAAGTCTGATCTGTAAGCAGAAGCCAAGCTTGGAGCATGGGAGGAATCTCCCCCAAGTACCTGGAATAACTCTCTTGCTTAAACTTAGGCCTCTTCCAAACCACCTGAGGAAGGAAAGCTTTAATATTCAAGTCTGAGAGGCTGAGCAGCATCCTGAGACTGCCACTCTCCTTGGCCTGGCCAGAGCTGCTGAGCCACTTCTCCAAGGTCTCAGCAGCAAACCTTTGGGGCTGAATTCCTGGTTCCTGTGGATGTTCTGTTGGCCTCTCCAGCCACTTGGGGTGAGATTGGTAGAGGACTTGGTTACCTGGCTAGATTTGTGCCTATCATAATTCACATACCAGACATCATTCCTTTTCCATTCTGTAAGGTGTATGACATTGCTGACACTTCATTATGAAATGGGATTCTGAAACTGCATTTTTTTGGTTGGATGATTGCTTACTATTTTCCAATTACCATAAAATACACAATTCCCTTACTAGATTTCCACAGTTGCAAGTTACTAAATAATTTCAGTTAATGTCCTTCATTTACTTCAGAATTATTTTATGATCCAGTTGAAAGTTTTAATGATATTATGAAGCCTTTGTGACAATCCAAATAGCTGGTCACAGAATGGATTAAACAAGACCATGCTCAGTGTGTAAAGAAAATAATTGTTTAAGGAATGAGTTACAACACGTAGTGAAGAACACTAAAAATTGAACTGAATGGATGGAGTTATCATATAATTTTCAATAAGATTATGCTGGTTTATATCTGCTGAGGAATTTCACCAAAACCACTTAATAAATATAATCAATAACAAAGCATGAGAATGAAGGTAGGCATAAATTAGTGCTTTCACTGCTCCTTAGTCCTGTCACAGTCTCTTGTGATAAGGTTTGTTTCAGAAGGCTCTAAACTCTGGAGAGAAGAATGTCAAATTCTCATCAGGTGTAAATCAGCACAGCTCTGCTAAAGTCAACAGAGGCTGCACCAGCTGAGAACCTGACCAGTTATGTTAAGCAAGTCTGATGGTTTTAATATTCTTTGTCTTGAAGTGAGGTTCATGGCCACTTTGTGGTATAAAGTATAAACTGAAGGTTTTTTAGCTGCATGCTATGAATCTCATGCAATGACAGTGCTGTCGAGCTGCACTATTGTCTTTTACTACATACATCAGGCAGGGGATTACTGTAAGTAATTTGTTTTGGAGGGCTGGCAGCCCTAATGGGCCATGCCTGATAGTGTTCTAAGGTTCTGATTAGGCACAGTACACAGAGATGTCCTTTCAACTTGAATCTCCAAAGAAAAAGACTTAATTTTTAACAAATCACTTTCCTCACAGCTTTATCAATTTTGTTTCTTTGAAACTCAGTAGTAAGATGTATTGAAGTAACAGATTGTTTGCCTAAAGCCTGTCAAAAAATGTTTTTTGTCTGAATTGTATATACCTAATCTGTTTTCACTACTCATTTAGAAATGATCCTGTAAGGACTATTATTGCTATAATGGTTTGTGAAGCTGGAGCCCTAAGAAAGCAGCTGAGATGACATGAGCATGTCCTGGCCAGCTCTTCCACAAGGATAAGGGGGAGGAGGGTTCTGGCTCTCAATGCTGCACGGGAGAGGGGAGCCTGGGCTGCTCCTGCTGGCTGGGAGAAAGTGGTGGAGAGTGTGCTGGAGCTGATCTGCTTTTCCCTGATGCCATTGACTTTCTGTCAACTATAAAGTCACCTGTCCCCCCACCCCCCACAATAATCCAGAAATTCACAGCTACCCAGTGCTTCACCTGAGCAAATAAAAGCACTGAGATGGCTCCTTGTCTGGTTTCACAGCATGGACAAACCATTAGAGGACATTATCTGTACCAGATCGAAATAAGGGGGACCTTTCTGCTGTTAAATCTGTCATTAATCTCCCCAATACTTCCCACTCCCTTAGAGCCAAATCAGGAGAGAGACAGTTGGAAATAGCTTTAAAAGGATATTATCACATTGATTTTCAAAAGAGAGCTTTTAGAAGAATATTGTCCTTTCAGTGTGCTCAGCCTCCATCTTTAATGTTTATTCATTTCCCTGCTTCACAGGGGAATGCAAATCAGAGAAATGCAGGAGCTGTAGAGGAGTGTGCAAAATGAATACCACACAGCATTCTGGCCTTCATCTCCTCCTAGCCCAGCTAGCAGAGGGCTTTGTGTGCTGAGGATCTTGGGAAGAAAAAGCAGCATAGCTGGATTATAATATCCCCTTTTCACAGAGAAGATGAAATTCATGTGATTTCCTGGGATTTCTGTTTGAGCCACCGCTGTGAATATGTTTGTTTGTGAGAGAATCTGGCAAAATAATTTATTTATGGTCACTTTGAGGTTCTTCTTCAAGGTGATGCCCCTGACCTTTCTGTTGTTTCTTTTTGAGGCATTGGTACTTGTAGGGGAAATCTCAGAACCTTCAAAGCTCTAGTTTGTTGTTAGAGGGATCTTAAACTTGCTTTGATAAATAAAGTGGAGAAGCAGCTTTAGGAAAGAGCCAAGATTAAGCATTTGCAAGCCAGGAAATTAGTCATCTATAATTTCCTTGTGAAGTTGCTCACCTAAAAAGAGCTGGAAACTGAACCACAGCTGGGGAATTCCTCTCTCACCATCAGCTGGCTCAAAATGGGACTTCTGGTCAACAGAAGGAGATCAGTGTCCTAGGGGGTGTTTGCTCCCATCTCGGTTGGTTTATTGAGGCAGGTTGGATATACCATCCTCTCGAGGCAGATCAGCCAAGTGAGGCATGTCCCTCCCAAAATGCAGGCTCCAAAGGCAGACCCTTGGCACCTGCATTTCACAGGTATGTATACTTACCTGAGTGTAGAGAAGATTCATTACTCTCTCAGCCTCCGCTGTTATTAACTTCCATCTGTCAGTTCAGGTTACAGAATAACTGAACAAGCTCCAAAACCAGACATTACTTGCAAAATGATGAAACCCTTGGCTATTAAACCAAGCATAGCTGGCTCACAGTAGTTGTATGGTCAAGTAGATACCTGAGTAAACAGGTAATTTTCATGCACTAAAATTTTTGGTCATTTATTGTCTTTTTAGCACATTAGTGCAAAAGATTTAAACCAGCTTATGAGAGACAATAGGGAAATGAAGATATTTTCAGCAGGAATTTTAAGGAGAGAGGAAAAGACTCACTGCTTTGGCCAAATGGAGCTAGGTCCAACATGTGATTGATGAATTTATCCTTACTTTGTTCCAGTTGAGGATATAGAGCAGAGAGATTCACCAGGTGCCATATATTCCTCTCCATTCTCCCTCTTTGGAACCACATGCAGGGTTCCCCTGCTCTGTGTTTGTAGATGCAGTTCGTTCCAGTCCACATACTCGAGTGGCAGATCTGGGCTAAAAACCAAAATCAAAGCCTATGGTGGTTTTTACCTGGGTGGTAAAAAAAAAACCCCATAAATGCATATTTTGTTACAAGGCCAAAAGACTGTTTAAGGTATTGAAACAAAGCACCACTGGCACAATAGTCTATGAAGTCAAACCTGGTCAGTGGAAGGACCTGGAGTACCAAAGTACTGGCATTGGCTCTGAGTTTCTTCAGTATTTTTATTACTAGTATGAAATAAAATGTAGAGGATGTGTTAAACTTACAATTTGACACTTCACTAGGAGGTGTCAGAAACACCAAACAGGACCAAAACAAAAGGGCTTGAAGAAGCTGAAGAAGGATGAGACAGGGTTTAGCTAAGAAAAAGCATGTGCTAATGTTTGAAAGAAAAAGTCAAATAAAATCTAAAAGGAATAATGCTAAAATAGGTGTATTATTATAGTGCTAGAGAGATCTGCAGCTCTAACCTCAGAGTGTAGCTTAGATCAAGTGGAAAATAGCCATTTCAGAGAGCTAATTGAGTTGGACTCCACACACAAAGGGTTTTACCTTAATTTCATAAATTAGAGAAGAATCTATTTCAAAATGAGTAAAACCATTTCTCAGATGCCAGATTCATTTTTAAAGGCAAGCTCTTTTAAAAATGAGATTTATATTAGTAGAATTACTTTAAAATATGAGCATGTGAGGGCTCTTTTCAAATTATCTGATGGCTAAAATGCTGCCTTACATGGCTGGAGAGTTTATCTTTATTCCTTTACCTGTCACTGGACTTTGAAGGAGGGAACACATTGCAGAAGAGTGGAGTTTCTCAGCCCTTCACTTTTTTAAATACCAGTAAAACCCATTAATGATATGTTAAAAATACCTATTTCTTAAAAAAATATTGAGGTGGGGCCAATAATCCCACTCCTCCAGGCTTGACCCTTCACTTACTGACATGGTGCAAAGGCATCCAGTGTGAGTACTTCACTGCACTCAGGGGAATTTTCACCAGGTAAATGTACCTTTTACATAACAAATCAGGTCTCTGTGTGTGTGTGAATATGCTACAGCAAATGTACAGTGAATTTTGCTCCTTTAGATTCATAAGATAAGCCTATAAGTGAGTTACTGTGAAATAGAGCTGTGTTGTAGTAAATACTAAAATTATATTTTGTTAAATTGTTTTAATCAGGTTATCAAGTAAGTGCTGTTAATTTAAGAGCTGTTAAAATCTTTAGGCCTAAACTGTTGGTCAGGTCTAGGGTTAAATTTAGCAAGGGAGTCCACTCCCTACGAGTGCTTGTGACCCACCAGGAGGGTCTCCCTTATTACTTTTTATCCTTACCCTTTCCTATCCTTACCCTTTTTTCATCCCCAACCTACATATAGATTTTTGTTTGATATTTGTTTTAGAATATTTAGATTTTAGTCCAATTTTTTCCCCATGCACTTTAACCATCTAGTAAGTAGTGGAGTGAACCTTGCCAATCAACTTTGTTGCATTTTCATTGCAATATTAAACTTGCTTTTGCCACTACCTTTACTGGTGATCCTTTGAGTGACTGAACCATTCATTTTTGACAAATTCTAAACTGTGTGAAAACTTCTAGGTGAATTGAAAAATTCTGTCAATAAGGAATTGTTGCATTATGATACTGTAAAATGACTGAAACAGCTCATAGCAAATAAACATTTTACCAAGCTTCCATATGCAGAGGAGGCTGTGCTTATGAAGCACGCAAGTGTGTGGGAAATACAAATTGTGGCATGGTGTTATTCTTATTTTTAAAACATACAAAAAAATAGCAAGGCTGCTATCCATCTTTGAATTGAGGAGTTGCTTGTATTTGTGTATGAAAGACATTCTCCCTTTAACAACTTCTTTCCCACTGCTTTGGAGACAGAAACCAAAATTTCACAAAGATTAATTTTCTTGAAGACGTATTTTGCCTAAAAATAATGAAATCCAAAGTCACACAGCTATTTTCTGGTGATTTCACATTCAAATGTTGAATATTTTGGTAATGCTCAGCCAACCTCAAGATTATCAGAGCGGAAAAGTTCTTCCACTAATCAGAAAATCTGTCTAGGTTCAGTTGCCACTCAACAAGTGTTGTTCGAGTTCCACCAGGGCCCCTTTACATTTTGCTGCAGGTTTAACCTAATATCAAGGTTAATATACATTGCAGTTACAGCTTTTTGCACTCCATCAGAGGCATAAAGGGAAACATGCCACTATACAAAGAGGCCATTCATATCTAGTACCATGTCCCAGTTCCTGTCCTGCCATCTGCTGTTAACTGTACAAAGGTGAGTAGTTCCTTTGCCTTCCAAGGCCTGTTTTCTTGCCCAGAAATTATGTCAAATAGTTGTCATTTGAGGCACAGAACCATCTACTTTTGCAAGGGTTATGAATTTGTCTCAGCCACAAGTTCTGGTTACTTTGAGAGTGGTTTAGTAATTACATAATTTTTTTAAAGTTGTTACATGTCACAGCTTCTCCTCAGTGAGGATACCAAGTGTTTGCTGCATGTGGGTGCTCTGGGGAGTCAAAACCTTAACAAGTTGTGCAGACCTTGCATTATCAAGACCTTCAGCAAACAGCAGTTCATTTCCTCTTCTGGTGTAACCTGCACCTGATGGGTGCTGCACTCTGTGGGGTTTCCAGTCTCAGGCAGGCTGCAAGGGCAATGTCTGATGTTCTGACATCCCACTGGAGCGAAGGTTTTAATGTTCACAAATATCTGAATATGTTTACATACATTTATATGGGGTTTTTTTTCCCTTTCATCTTCATGATGAATGGCTTCTGTGTTAAGGACCTTTCAGCAATAAGATTTTTCCTTCTTGGAAATTTCTCCAAGCAACAAATTTCCTGTCTGGATCTACGCAGCTTTAAGGATAGTGCATGGCAGTGTCATTACTCAGCATAGAATCAACTTCTTTCTACTTGATTTTTTTTAAAAAGCAAACAAAAAGATTTGTGTTTCCAAGACAATCCCAGTCATTTCTGGTTGCTCTCTTTATAATAAATATGCACCACTTTCCAGAGAGGACTTGGAAACTTCTCATGTAAGGTGAATCTTTCTAATCTTGCATTCTCCATAAAACTATGAGCCTGTGCCCTTCAGGGGTTGAAGCCAAATCAATATGACTTCAGCTCTAGAAGCAAAGATCCAGAGAAACCATTTAGCAGCTTCATTGTTGCATTTATACAGTAGATTGCTCTGGGGTAATGTTTTGTCATCCGTTTTTACACTTGACAAATTTTAATGATTATATTGCCAGGATGGGTGTACTGTGAGATGTCATTAAACTCCTACCAGGTTTCCTGTTTGAAAACTGCCTTGTTAGGTCTATTTAACTCACAGCACATTTAACTATTAACAGGACACAGTCAGCATTTTGATGTGCAGTTTGGGGAAAAGAGAAAGAAAATAAATGTCTTGCATCTTGTAATTTGAGGGTGTTTTCTTCCTTTTTTCCTGATGGTCACTGGGATTTTGTGCATGGTTAATGCAAAGTGGGTGTGAGTTGTACAAACATGTATTCACACACTTACACACACAATGGCTTAGCCACAGCCACGAGGGGCACTGAGTAAAGCAAGAAATTCGCATCCTGAGGCTGGTCCTGCTGGCTTTTATCACAGTTTTCATATCAGCACTGCTAGCTTCAGCCCACTTGTAAGACTCTAATTAATCTTAATTCTGCCTCCATCTACCTTAAAATGTGCCTCAAAGTCATTTTTTGCCCAGCCCTCTTAAACAATGCTCAATCTTTCAGGCAAAAGACAAATTTATCAGCCTTGTGCAGCAATGTCCAGTGTCCAAGAATATTTCAGCCTTTTGAGAAAATCTCTTTGGGTCTTCACATGGCTTCTTCTTCAGCCTTGTGTTTCTAGCATTTGTCCCAAAACCCAGGATTGTTTCATTAATTACCAGCATTGCCACCACTGCAATATAAATCTCCAGACATGAGGGCTAAGTACAATTGTTTTAGAAAAGATGACTTGTCTTTGCACAGACTATGTCACTTCCTCATTCATCACCCTCAAGTGATCACAACTGAATTACTCCCCACCACTGCCACTCATTTTTCAGGCCTGTTGCTAATTCATGGGGGTTTGTTAAAATGCTGCAAGCAAAGGTGCCCTTCTGATCTTTCCAAACATTCACTAAATGGTTTGAATTTATTCATTGGACTGAGCTCATCCTGGATCATGTCTCTTTTTGTGTCTGTCTCATTGACTTTTAAATTTTCATTAAAGCTGCACTGTCTTTTTGTTTGAAGCCAGCTCTACTGAGGAAAGTTACTGCTTTGAAGGGAAAGGGGTGAAAAAAATTCTATGCAAAATTACCACAGTCACAGCAGAAACAAAACATGACAAACAAGCAATTAGCTTTGCACAGAACCATCAGCATCTTGGACTAGCAGGAGCTTGAATTTGGTCTTAGAAGCATTTGGGGAGCAGCTGGTTCCCCTTGAAAGCAAATGAGATGATTCTAGAGAAAGGGTTCCAACAGCAAGAGCTGCCACTTTAACTTGACCTGCACTTTTAAATTCAACCCAAACAACATTTTCACATGAATGACAAAAAACCCTGTAGCTCATGATGACGTGACACAAAGTTCTCACCTGACAACACTTGATTAGTTCAGGCTTCCAAGCCTTATTGCATTCCTTTCTCATATATTGAATTTCAGAGTTGCGAGACTGAGAGGAGTCAGAGGAGGAAATGAGGAGGTCTCACAAGTCAGTAGAGGTTAGGGCAAAGCCAGCTGATTGAAGGACTGACACAGTGCCTGCCCCCTCCATTGTGAAGATGAGACTTTCAAAGCCAGTGAAAAGAAGCAAAGAGTAACCGGAACAAGCTCCTCCTTTCCCTGACATTGCCACACTCTCTGCCTGTCATGGCAATGTTGGGAGCTGTAGTGTTTAATCATAATTCCCAGAAATACAAACAACAGAGAAAATTCAGGTGTTCCATTGGGAGAGAAAGTTTTCTCATCTTCAGCATCGCTCTGACAAGCTTTCCTCATCTTTGGGTGGCTGCTTGGAAATTATAAACACCTTCCTGGCAATCAAGGGCCATAAGCAACAAGAGCAGCAAGCAGAAAACATCATCTGAATCCCCCAGACCAACATGATTTTTTTTTCCAAAATAGTTGATGTTTTGGGCATTTTGCTGATCTTTCAAAGTAAAACAAAACAAAATGAAACAAACCCCTATTCTCAACAAGTTTTGTTTATGTCTGAGTTTTTCATGGCTAAGGGAAGAATATTTATAGCAAGTACTTGCATGCCATAGGGCCAGCCAAAAGCCTTATGTGTCTGACAAACTAATTTCTAATTAAGCAATCCAGTTAAAATTGGAGTTTTAGGGTCTAATTTGGGAGCTGAACCAAAATTGCTGGCATGTGAGCATTGCAACTCCTCTGAAATCCCACCACATCCCTGGGTTAGCATGTGTCAGGGTGTGTGTGCTATGTTGTAGTACCCAGCCCCCCTTCTTTCCCCCCTCTTCTCCCCCACAATCTCAGTGATGGACTGCAGAGCCATTCCCAGGGATCTTCTGGCATTTGCTCTTCAGAAAGCAGATCCATGTGGCTTTGAACAGTGTCCCATTCCTCTTAGTTAGTTAGCTAGTTAGTTAGAGATGAAAGGATTATAGCAATGTCCTTATGAAAAAGGGAGTAGCTTCTTTTTGCCACCGTGTTATAACCAAGCCCGAGCTGGGAATAGGGGAGAAAGTTGTGTATACAGATACACTGTGGTATATTTGGGTTTCAAAAACTTGTCATTGTTGAGCACCCAGAAATCTGGTCCTAAATGAAGTTGGAAACTGGCATGTTCTAATTCTCTTTAAACGAAAAGTTTCAAGGTCTATTGCCTTTTATAAGTGACAGTAAGGTCTGCTAACACCAACTCCAGAACTGTGAGCCTTGACCAAACACCAAACCCTTCTCAGGAATGGCACTGATGTGGAAACAATCTAATAATTAAACCAGTGACATTTCAAATGTGAGAAGTCAGAGTGATTTTCCATTTTACAGTGTGTCCCTCTTTAATTCAATATTTATTTAGGTGACACTCTACTAAGTTAAACAAGATGATTCCTTTAGGATCCTTTCCCTTCTCCAGGGTAAAAAAGTCAAGACCTGCTCTAACCTCTTTTAACATTTATGGAGTGTTTATAATACGCAAACACACCTTTATTCTATTATTTGGCACTAACAATGTTTCTACAGCTCATTATTTCCTGCATGAAATAATGCTTAATTAGTGCTGAATTACAAGGGAATTGCTGTGGAACTACATAAGCCATCCTTGCAAATCCCCTAATTAATTCAATGTGATTGCTGCTATTGCATTGAATTCTAAATGGATTCATAATGATTAGAAACCTGAGGCATACCTGCCTCTTATTGATCAGTGTGTGACAACAGGATTTCTTTATAGAGGGGTCATGTGGACAGTATGTTGCTACCACTATCTGAAGATTTGTAGAGCCTCTTGGGAGAAAGCTGGTGAATGTGGTATTTAAATCCAAGGCTACAGTGATAAATGAATCAAATCTCATCAGTTTTTCCCAGCCCTACTGGGATTGCAAATCTACTAACCCTATTGAGTGCACAAATCAATTGAACTTAGGTTTTGGTGCTGAAGACTATAAATTCAGGTGATCCTGAATTTAACCAGAGGGACACAACACCTGGGTTCTCAGCTCAGGTACAGTGCATATGTTTACAAGACTATATTTCTGAGTCTCATCCATCTGCCTTAGAGCTTTTCTCTCTGCTTTTGCTGGATGATGGGCAGGATCCTAAGTTCACAAAGTTGCTCTGTAGACATGACTTCATCCCCTGAGATGGGAACAATTCTGCATTTCACCATTGCCACCCTAAACTGGAACATGGGGAACAGAGGTGTATGGATCCCTACACCATTCAGCTCCAGCTTTTACCTCTGCACCAGGAAGTCCTACAAGCCTGCTGATGTGTGCAAAAGCATCACCAACCCCCCAGTTTGGACATCTGCCTTCAGTGTAAGCTGGTAAGTAATTTGGCCTGCTGTTTCAATATTTTCATTCCTTATTTGTCTGGTCATGTTTATGATCTTGGGGGAAGCATGCTGGCACTCAGATCTACCTTCTTTCACTCGCAGATTATTAGCTTCTCCTTTCTAAAATTCATGTTATCACAGTCTCCCATGTGTTGAATCCTGTGCCCCTGGAAGCTGATGCCAAAACCACTACTGATTTCAGTAGGAGCACTTTCAGGCACATTTGGTGGGTTATTTTATCTTTACATTTTTTTTCCTGTCTTAGAACAGATCTTCCTGGTTTGTAGTATCCTTCAGACTCTGACATTTGGAACAGGTTAGGCAGACACAAACATTTCACTTTTATACCCCCTGTCTAAGATTTATTCCCACAGACTTATATTGGTCTGTGTTGAAATTAGCAGTGGTTCCAGGCAGTCTGCTTCCTTGGGCTACGCTGGCATAAATCTACTGACTTTGGGGGAGTTACTTTTGATTTTCACTGATAAATGCAAAAAAAGACTCAGCACTCTCCACCTAAAAGGCTTAGATTAGATTCCTCTTGGCCCCATTAATATTGTCACTGGTACTCTTTCTATATTTCTTTCTCTGTGTACGTCAGTAAGTCAGCCCTCTCCCCACCTTTTAAAATTCCTTTTACTATTAAGATAACTGAAACTCCTTTCCCTAAAGAGTTCCTAACTGATCTCTCAGTCTGAGATACACTTGAATGCACTTTGGAAAAAAACCCCTCTGTTCCTGAACTACGTCAAAGGCTGGAGTTAGAAAGGGCAGTCCGGGTCATTGAGTCTCATCCTTCACAATCTCAGCATAACATGTAAGGGATGCTTAGTCCAGATTGGCCTCAGAACATCCCTCCCAGCAGATCCCAAACCATGAGAAGGTTCTCTCTTTAAAAATGAACACAGGATCATTAATGAACCACTTATTTCCACAAAGCAAAATCTACCTGAATTACTATAAACATCAGAGGACACATTGACACAGATTGTGCTTACAAGGCTTATGGTACTTTAGTGGAACAGTGCTGAAGGAATTGGGCCCAGAGGAGGGTATTAAGCACAACTGAGTCCAACCACCAGTGTGTGCTGATGTGGTGACAACCTGAGGCAGGGTAGTCATGGCTGCATGACTACAAGTCATCAGTCACAGGGACAGTGGGAAAGAATGGGTAAGAAGTTCCTACAATTCCTCTGTCATCCTTACACAAGGTGTTTACAACAGGATCTCAAGCAAAGAAGACTTCTCTGCACCTCCTGGCTGTAATGTTGGAACTGGGCCCTGAATTTCAGTGCTCTAGGACTATCTCTGTTTATAATCCATGCTCCCAGTTCTGGGCCGTGTTTGCACAGGTTGGCCTTTGCAAGATGCAGATGGCAATCTTCCTGGCTTCAAATGGGAACTTGCATCTGACTTGCAATTGGGAGAACCAACAGCCTAGCAAAGAATCTTTTCCATTCACTTAAACCAGGTCAAGATGCAGATATGTGCTTTGTGTCCCCACAGGCAAAGGTTGAGGCAATTATACTCCCATGTAGCTTCTGGAAGAGTTGATCTGTTCCTAAGTCTCATTAAAATTGTTTGCCTCAGACATGTTCTGGTTTGCACTAACTATTAGGTACTTTAAAACTAATAACATGGTGGAATATCCTTCCCACAAGGTATTCTGCTCTCCTTCCAAGAGATGTAATCTGAAGCTGAGACCAGGAAGCATTTTGTGCCTCCTGAGCACCCTGCTGCTCAGTCCACATGCCCAGCAGCTCAGAGATAAGCGTGTGAAGCAGCCAAGGACTCGGATACAGAGCACTGTCACTCTCTTGTCGTCTGCTGCAGATGCTGATGCTCCCTCCTTGACAGCACTGAGTGTTTGACCCTTCCCAAAGGGCTCTGCACATTTGAACCTTCCTGAGAGGTGGAAAAGGTTGAAAATGCAAGTCTAATCTCTAACTCTTCCTCGGTGGGGTACAATGAGTCTCAGCAATGGCAGGCAGTGACTTTAGGTGGTATGCATGCAAAATGTGCAGCCCCGTTAACCAGTCAGGCAAGGAAGAAGAGACATTTCCTGAGGTGGGAAATATATTGAAATGTTAATAGACCCCGGCAGGTATTGTTGGCCCTTTGGGGAAAGATACCTAGGAGGAACTTCTTAATTGTATGTTCACCAGATCCTTTCAACAGATCAAAAGAGAGTACTGATATGAGCAAACAAATTTTGATATCTGCTTTTTAACTACTGGTGCTAATTGGAAGAAAATTCCCTGGCCTGTGGACCAACACTTAATTTAAAAATATTGGAAATGTTAATTGAATAAGGGGGCATGGTTGATTAGAAGCATGACCTCATGTCTAAAATGTTAATGAGGGCTCTTGACATGTGAACAACAAAAGGTCATGATAGTATAAACAATGAGATGAGAAAGAATCATCAGCTGGAGCCCCGACAGTGACATATGAGTCTCATGTGAGAAAGAGCTTTGGGCAGAGAGGAAACTGCCAGCTTCAGAGTTGAGACAGATACAACACAGCCTAAAATAGAAGATCCATATTCTGTACTCATGTATTGCTGCTGACCTTTATTAGAGTTTCAGGGCTACAATTTAGGCAGAGTTTTGGCCTAAGTGCTTAGTTTTCATCAAGGACTATCGGGTCCTTTCTTGTGCAACCTTGGACCTGATTTACTGGGCAATGTACAGGTCAGAGAAGATTATCCCATGATGAGGAGTTAGGGAGGCTGACAGATAACCCTTGGATAACTGTCTGGAAGGGATATGCAGAGATATGCCATCTTTTCCAACTAAGAAAAGGTCATTCCCTTGCCTTCAGCAAGGAGAGTCACATAATTAGGTCAATAGCTGGATTTCTGCTGTTGGGAAGATGAGACTTGGGGGTATATCTCATATTCTTGACAGAATGGAGTCTGCATCTTGTATACAGACATGCAGCTGGAGAAAAGCAGAAGAGAAGACAAAATATAAAATTGCAGAATCGTGGAATATCCTGAGTTAGAAGGGACCCAGAAGGATCACTGAGTCCACCTCTTGGCTCTGCACAGGACATTCCCAAGAGTGTCTTCATTTTTGGAAATAATTTTCTGCCTAGAACCTGTTTGTAAACTGGTGAACTTCAATTTTTTATATCTCCTTTTTTCTCTCCTCAGATATTTTTTGTCAAACTATTAAGAGAGAATGTTTACAATACATAAAAAAATGATCATGTGGAAATATATTTTTGGGGTTTTTGGCACAGAAAATGCTTCCAAGACCAGAGAAGGGCTGTTTTTCTATGTTGTTCTCATCATTCCTCATCATAGCCGAATCTTAAATTTCAAGATTTGCTGTACTTTTTTTTTTTTTTTTTTTTTTTTGGTCTGCTGGGACATGTATAAATTACAGTAGACCCAAACAGGGTCAAAATAGAGAAAAGGATTTAACTTATAACTCACCATTATTTCACCTGGAGAGTCTGTCTGTGAGATGACAAGTTTGTATGAATTCAATATCCCTGGATTTCTCAGCCTCATTTTCAGTACTGAAGCAGCAATCCAGTGTCATGAGAGGAAGGTTCACAAAGTGGAGAGATGATGTGTGGACGTGCTTTGAGAATTTGTGTTTGGTTAATAATTTCACACACAGATTATGTTTGCAAACTGCTGAACCTCTATTGAGTATATATTCCCTCTAGACTTTCACTCTACCTCTCTTCTGAAGTCTCTGTTACTATATTCTCAATCTTGTTTGCAGTCTTCAGATTCTATTTACAAATTCTTCCAGCCTCCTTCCTCCTTTATTCCCAAGCCCTATTAATATCTGACCTAGAGTGCATTTAAGTCTCCCTTTTTCCCTCATACACACGTTACCATCTCTGCCTTTAATTCTGGTGGCAAGTTTTCTTCTCTGCCTTCTGTTCTTTATGCAGTCAATCAAACTACTTTTCCTGATAATTCTGGTTTACTGTTGTATTAAGTTAAAAATATTTTTTTTTTTCTTTTTTTTTTTTGTCTCCATTCTGATGATCAATAATCCCACATTGCCAACACCCCTCTTATTTCTTGACAGATTGTTGTGTATATAATTTCATTAAATACACTGTATGTCCTTGACTATTTTTTCAAAAAGCAAAAAGAGAGAGGAAGGAGTGAGGAAAACTAGAAGGAACTTGATTAAATATAAGATCAGATACATCTAGAGTACATCAGCCTATAAAGTTTACTACAGCTGTTCTCTTTCTTTCTTAGCTTCCTTGGAGTAGGATATATCATTGGGGCATATTATTTTAAGGGGGGGAAAAAAGGTATTTTGTTTCTGCAACTCCTATGAAATCCCAGAGAACTTGACACTTTCCCAGTGCAGAACACCCTGAAGGACAGTGTTGCTCAGGGTGGCTCCATGACTCATTTTAAAGCTGAACCATGCTGGTTTATACTCAGCCCCCAAAGCTACAGCAGGCAACCAAAATGGGGTCATATCTGAGCCCTTAAAAGTGTGTATTGTCAGTAGGAAATCTGTCAGTCACATGTCAGAGTTGAAAGGGCCAGGAAATGCTCTCCAGACATTGATATCCAACTCACACAGGTGCCTAGCCATGTGAATTTGGATTATCTAGGAAAATAGAGGGAATGAGCAAAACAGAGCAGAATAAGCAGTGACAGAAGACAATTAGTACTGTCAATATCTCTATGCCAGTGTGGTTCCTAATTGATTGCCCATGTTCTTAAAAATGTAATTGCTGAGTGTACTCATACCATGGAAGCATGTTTAAATTATTGCACTTGACAAAGATGTTAGCAGAGAGCTGTTCATGTAGCCTCTCTACCCTAATTTGATGAGCTGGGATTAGGAACAATAATACTCTGAAAGCAGACATCAAAAACCTCTCTCCTCATAGGTCTGGATTCTTTTGGTATGATATATTTCAAAGGATGCCAAATGCCAGAATGCCTGGTTTATTTTAGAAATCTTGAAGGACAGAGGGCTCAAGATCTCATGATTTATTATAATAAATTATAATAAAAGTAGCATGCCCAAATGAGAAAAATCTGTCTTAGGAGATGATTTGTTTGAACTAAAAGCTAAAAATAGGCTGGGTTTCCTTGACCTGTAGAACGGCATTTTGTTCTTCACCCACTCCTTCAATCTCATGCCATACTGCCCTGCTGGAAAAACTAGACACCAAATCTGATGCTGGACAGGAAACATCTCCATGCTCAGCTGGTTGTGGATGTGGATGCCCAGTTCTGAGCTGTGCTGAGATGATGGAGCAACATGACTCTGTAAAACCCTTAAAAAGAGGAAAGCAGAATCAGGAAATTATGTTAAGGATCAGTTTTCCAAGATCTCAGCTCCTACTTTTGTTTCGATGCAAAAAAAGCCAAGAAATCTGGTCTAGACAGTTCCAGACAGTGTTTTCCTTTCAAACTCATGATGGCAGCTGTGACTGTGACACCTTGCTAATGATAATCATTGAAAACTGCCAGTTTCATTTAGAAGACTCTTCTGCCCAGAATCCATCAATGCTACAGCTACATTAATCAACTGCAGTACAAGGTGAGGTTGCCCTTCTTAACATGTCCCAAACCATGTCCCAAGAATACTACCTGAACCCCTTCCCAGCTGCTTCCCCTCTTCCTCCTTTGCCCCTGTAAATCTGATCTGCCACAAAATAACAATGCTGAGGTCTCTTTTCAACTGCTGAAACAGCTCAATTGCCACTCTACCCTTCAAACAGTGGAGAGGACCCTTGTGGCAAAAACCCCCAGAGCCCTTTGAGATTATCCCAAAAGGATCCCATTTGCACAGGCTCTCCTTCCTGTGGGAAGGATGCTGCAGATGTTCCAGAAATGCTGCTGGTGTTATCAGCCCCTTCCTTCCATCAGCACTTCCCAACAATCTGGCCTTTGCCTGATAAACAACTCCCTGATAACCAACTGACATTTCTACAAGAAAACTTTTCTGCTGACTGTTGTGGTAAGGTTCTCTTTCCAGGGAGAATGACAGGTGAGATGTTTAAAATTAGACAATAGACAGTTCAATGTACAAATAAGGAGCAATTCTTGCCCCAGCATGGAAATGGGTTGAACGATGGAAACTCTTTTGCCTGTAACTTCTCTAAACCTTCCCAGTGTCGTGTTCCCCTACACAGTGCATCCTCCCAGATGGGGATCAGAGACAAAGCTGCCAACAGCTGCAAACTGATTTACCAAGGTCTTAAATTATTGTTGTCTTTCAGATTACTCACTGCTCTGTAAAAGTCTGAGTGGGGAATGACACTAAAAGCTAGAGTAATCCAGGCTCTTCCAGAACATTTCATGGAGTAGGAGCATTTGCAAATAGCTGCAACCACAAAAAAAAAAATGTTATGGATTTGGGGAAGTCCCAGATATATTCCTTTTGCCCTCATGATCTGCATCATCTTCACACTTCTTTGTTCTGGTTTTCCTTTCAGTGCTTTCCAGGATCTCTGTGCAGACATGCCCTGTGGCAGGGAAGGGAGGCACAGAGCAGGAAGGGGGAGCATTTCTGAAGAGCCTGTGTAATTGTTATGGTCTTGCTCTTCAGCAGCACTCTCTTCAAAGGGCAATGACATTGCTGGAGTTACACTATGGAAGTAGAAACGCCCTGAATGGCAATCAGAAACTTTTTGCTTTGTTTAAATAAATTGCTTTGGCTTAATGACCTCTAAATATGTTACCATATGCATTCAGGTATTTTCCTTCACAGGAAAAGTAAGTTCTGTTAGGCAATTAGCACAGTGCCAAACACATTATCTTTCTTGTTGACATGATTGTGCCCAGTTTCATCTTTACTTAACCAGTCTTTGGTGATTTACCATTGGTTAGATCCTACAAGATCACCTCATTGCAGTTCAGCACAGGAATCTGTCCTATACAGCACAGGCTCTTTCTACCTTACCTGCATTTTAATGGCTCCTCCATTTCCCAGGCTTGGACTCTGCAGCCCTTCCCGCCAGACATGAGCATGTTTTGACCATAATTTGAGAGGAAACAAAGTGCTGCAAATGACTTTTCCATGACTGAAGCTCTAGATAAGATTTTACAAATGGAAAAGTGAGCCACAGAGCACCATGTTACACCCTCTGTTTAAAAAAAAGGAAAAGTAAAGGAAACAGCCAGCTGTCCCACCCCTTCTGACACTGTCAGACATTGCTTTGCATTACTTCCTCCAGAAGTAATGATTAAAATTTACTGCTCAGTCTCTTCAGATTAAGAGGTTAAAAAAAGCAGTTGATGCATTACAGAGTACTCTCAGCAGAGTTGTCAGTCAGGTTCTCTGTATAGCTGAGCATTTTCCTTCATACAGAACCACTACATTTTAGCCATCCCAAACTCACAGGTTGCCTATTCCTAGACACAGCTTAACATGAATATTATTCCTGCTGCAGTTTTTGCCACTGACTCAATGCACAGGCTGAACACAGGAGCAGCAGCACTCTGAGGTCTGTGGCAGGTTTTGGAGGCTATATTTATAACTGAACAGACTGGATGACTAGTATGGACATTTGCATTCACAGCAAATCCAGAGATATTCCCAGGAGGAGCAATAGTTAACTCCAGTGTCCTTGACAAATATGAGCAACAACATGTTTGTGGCAGGATAAATTTCTCCCTGTGGCATTCTCTGCTTCCAGTCCTCCCATGTTGTATAATCTGGCTTATTCTTTACTAAAGTGGACTCAGGCAGGAAATTATGAACTTCTTAAGATTTTTTATTATTTTCCCTCTTTTTTAACTGAGATAATTGTGAATTTTCTGTGGAAAACAAAAGAGTGAAAATATACCAGTCACAATGGTTTGGTCTTATTCACATTCTGGGTTTTAATTCAAGGTCCAGTTTAGTGTCTCCCTTCTAGAAAGGAGGTTGTAGCAAGGCCAGGGCAGTCTCTTCTCTCCAGTAACACTACAGGAAATGTTTTCAAGTCTTGCCAGGGGAGGTTTGGGTTGAATATTGGGAACAGTTTTTTTCATGGAAAAGGTGGTCAATCATTGGAACAGGCTGCCCAGAGAAGTGGTGGAGTCACCATCCCAGGTTTACAAATTTAAAAGTTTGTAGATGTGTAACTTAGGGATATGGTTTAGTGGTGGCCTTGGCAATGCTGGGTTAATGGTGGGACTTGATGACCATAAAGTTCTTTTCCAGCATAAGTAATTCTATTATTCTTTTGACAAGCAAGATCATGTGCTCCTGAAAAACTTTCAGAGGAATAATTTCATCAAATCTTGCATGTGCCTGTGAAAAGAAGCATTGGTCAGTTTGCATTTTCATCAAAGGTACCCTTCAACAAGAAACAAAATGATGTTCCATTGTGTTTTTTAGAATTTGTACAGCAATTATACAGATTTTGGACTTATGATGCTTTCAAAAATCTAAAATACCATTTTTTCATGGTTTCTAGGTGACAAATTCAGGGGCTCCTCTACTTGCTTGTTATCTGTAGTAAATCATTTCCTATGAATAAATCACTTTTTATACATTTCAAGTATTAACATCCAACCCAATGTCAATGCAAGAGTTAATTTCTATTCTAGAGAGGCTTTTTCCCCCTTAAATTTCAAAGAAAAAAAATCGATTTCACACTATGAAAAAGTCAGGGGGCTTAGGTTTTTGTCAAAGTACAAGACTGGATAATGATCACTGGATTTGAGTGAGCATGGGCTGGCTTCTCTCACTGCTGACAATCGCTCCACTACTTTGGCTTTGGATTTGCAATTCTTTGCTAAAGAAAGACTGAAGAAACCCCCAGGCCTCCATTGCTCACTATTGTTCTCCCAAGCCAGCAACGAAAGCAAAACTTCAAAGCTTTATAAATCTGGTAGTAGTTATGAAGATAATGATGATCATGAATATTACAGAAGTTCCTGTGGGATGACTTCGGCGTGGCCTCACACTGCTGTGGAGCAGCAGATGGCCACAGCCTTGGAAAGTCTGTAGCCTGAGTTGGCAGCAGGAAACCACATTGTTATTCCAAGCCTTCGTTAGAAATGTGTCTTTGTGTTAAGAAGTAAATCAATCATTGCAGAAGGTGCTTCTGAACTCAGAGTATAGCACAGACAGCCACAAGCAGATCCAGATTTTTTCAGGTGAAATTCAAGTTTTGTGGGGAAACATTTATGTCTCAAGACAACATAGATTAACAAAATTTTCTGGGCTTGATGAAGTTCAGTCAAGTCCAGTGCAAGGGCAGTCCATCCTTGTGTAACCACTACAGAATGGAGAATCAAATGCTGCACATTACCTGCTCCATGCTGTCCACTGATGGACCAGAGTCACACCAGAGATAGGGATGATCTCTCTGAGTCAGATCAGGGAAGCTGCCTTTACCCATCTTGTTTTGGTGCTTCAAGGTTCATGAGTGATTTTTATTTGATGTTTTTTAACTTCAGTCTGCTTCAAAATGTAAGGAGAAAGCATTGGTTTTCTACTCACCCTAACCATGAACTTTAGTGAAGAGGTTGAGGCAGCAGCAGCTTCTCGCTGATCCTGATGCAAATAACAAGCCTCTGCAATGGCAACACATCAGACAATGTTTATTCACCATCCTAAATCAAAATGGACATGAGCATATGCTGTCATTCTTCTTGAAGAAATATATTCTTATTAGAGAACCTAGGAAAAAATCCCCAATTCTATAGGCATCTGCAATTCATCTCTAGGGCCAAATCCTGTGCTTGGACACTGAGTCATCTGTAATTTATCCATAATAGCCTAAAGCAATTTGTTTCATTTGAAATTCTTAAGGATGTTTTGCTCTGGCTATAACAGAGATGAGGTACCTGAGTCAGAATAAAGATTATCCAGGTCAGGAAAAAGGAGGAGTAGTGACAGGAGGCGACTGAAGACAACAGAACTGTGCTATCTCTCCTGGTTTGTTTACAAGTCTTGCTATCTCTCATCAGAGCCTGAAGCCAGAGAAGTGTGGGCTTCACCCAGCTCTTTAAAGTGTAGATTGAGTTACTCCCGTTGTTGATGTTTGATGTTTGATGTGGATCATTTAATTCATTCTGCAGAAAATGTGAAAATCATGTGGCTGCAGCAAGTTAGCCCAGAAGCAAGATGTCTTGAGAGCTTAGTTTTCTCTCCTTTAATAGGAAGCACTGGAACATATCCCAGTGGCTACATCAGTGGCTCCACTAATATTTCTGGCAGAAAAGGAGTAACTGGTGCTTCATGCTGCAGGGGTTTCAGATGGTATATTCACTAGTTCCAGATGAGACACAGATGACACCCAGCCTGTCTGTGAAAGTAC
>JACBWW010000004.1:4026659-4371708 GCA_020086605.1 Lanius collurio
GGGGGTTGGAGCTAATTTTTTCTTATTATGGGGTATTTGTATTATCTAGGATTTTCATCAGCAGCCAGTGAAGGGCAGAGCAGGTCCCCATGGTAATTGCAAAAATAAAACTAACTCAAAAACTTTGTCATTTTTATTTTTCCTGTATTTCTCTCTGCATTCCTGTGTTTAAACCTTGCTGAAGACCCTTTCTAGGCACTTAATAGACTTCTAGCCTGGTGCAAAGCCCAGCCACTGTCGAGGACTGCCTGCAGAGGACAGGGAGGAAGAGTCAGCTCCTGGGCAGATACAGGTTGCTCTGTGCCCCAAGAAAGTTTTGTTTATGCCAGGCTGGTTGCTGAGGGGTAACCTTGGATGTGCTGGTGCAGAGGCCACTGTGGGAGGGAAAGGGATGCCCAGTCACTTCACATCCCTCTCCTGCTCTTAAAAGCAATCTCACTCTTTGGCCTTTCTCATCACCAAAGCACCTCTTCGGGCAGAAAAACTTGGTTTTGCCTCCACCTCTGAAAAGCCCAGGTCAAGTTTTGCCCTCAGGCTTCCAAGAGGAGCAAGTCAGACACCTCCTGAAGTTGAAGTGCTGGTCAAGGCACTATCTGGCAGTCATTCTCCCAGCACTGATTCCAGCCAGCCTGATTACCTCTGAGCAATTCTGTTGGTACACAGCAAGTCAGTCAGTTGTAGTTGCAGAAGGGTTTATCTTTGTGCCATCGTTTTTGAGGTCGAGCCACAGAATCATCTGGTGCTGACTCATTTGGTCACCCAACTGCTGCAGTGGACAGAGCTGTCTGACTCTCACACACAGTCTGTACTGGTTTAACTAATTGATAATTAATGTTTCTTATTATCTGCTGCCAGCTGATAGCTCACTCCTACCATATCTGTCACTGAAAGATCATCGTCACAGTTGCAGTGCCAAGCTCCAGCCAAGATGCAGGGAAGAACAAAGCAGCTGGGCTCCAAATATTCCCTCATGGAAATTGTCTTGTCAGGATTGTGAAACAATCAGCATTTCCACCTAGAAGTCAAATGCTGGATTTTCCTTCATAAGTGAAGATGTCAGATATTTACAAATGTTAAAGAGGTGATAGGCATTGTAAATGTCTCTCTGCAATATCACACAAAGAATCTAAGCTGCAATTATTCCACTGTAAGAGCTGAATGGCAAGACTTTACACTGTGTTGTTTTCTCCTTGACTGTGCCATGAAGTGTCATGTGAGGTGCTAATACTTGGGATCTGACTCTATGCTCCTTGCTCAGCAGAAAGTCCAACAGAAGCAGTCCAACAGGAACACTGCCCTAGCTAAGAATTTTGGGTTGAATTTCAAAAGATTGGGCTTGCTTCTGCTCACTGATTTTGCAGCATTAAGTCTGCAGTTCTCCTTGTGAGAAAGATAAGCACTGAGACCTCTGTTTCACGGGCATGAAGGAATGACAGAAAGCAAGTTTCTCTATGGCCTCCATTGCCACAGAAAACATATTTGTTGTGACAAGGGTTGGTGCAAGTCAGGTCTCAAAATCCTTACTAAGCCCACCCTCAGGCCCATCCTTGGAGGATATATCTGGAAAGGAAAAACACAGTAACACTATAAACCCTCATGAAAATCCCGTTCTGGTAAGTGTGGGCACTCTTAGGATCATGTCTTCAACAGCAGGGGTTAATACAAAAGCATACATCAGAGCCTTTTTTTCAAATTAGTGTTTCATTCCCAAGTGCCCTTTAGCTCACCACATCGCAGAACAGAGATGACATTTCTGTCCTTGTAAATGTGCTGCACTCTTCTAATCAGGATGTGTTGTGTCGGTGTTGCTGGTGGCTAATACAGCCTGGCCTGCTGTAGCAATCCCATTTGGAATATCCTGCCATCTCCATGGCCAGCCTAGAGCCTTCCAAACAGGGCTGTACTGATAAGGAAGGGCTATCTGCTAAATGCCTCATGTGTCAAGCACAGCTGAAATACAACATGTAGCAGGGATAAGAAACAGCTTTTAACTGGACAATGCACCATCCACGTGTACAGACTCTGTTGATTTATAATCTCACTCATCCCACATTCTCTGTAGCACCAAGGGTAATATAGCAGATTACTGCACTCCTTTACCATCCCTCCAAATTCAGTGCAGCATTTCCTTCACCCTGCTAGGTTTGGAGCAGTGCAGGAAAGCACACAAGTGACACAGGTTAACTTGGACCCTACTCTGATGCAAATACTGGAAGAAAATGGTTTTTCAATGTCTCAGTGATTCCCAGAGTGTATGAGGGAATCATCCATTTGTGTTAGAAGGGAATCACCCACTATGTTCAGCCCACAACCCAAGGAATATTTCAGTGGTTTGCATTAGGATATGGAAACAGCTTGGGACCTGGGATGGTGCAGGATGAGGTGAGGTGCTTTAGCTGGATTTGTGTCAAGATGAGTGGCCCCACACTGCACTTTTGGGGATTTTGCTCATCATATGGAGTTCCTCACAGCTTCAGCACTGCACTGAACTCCAGGTACTAGGTCAAGGATGGCTGCAAACAAGGAGCTGTATGGGAAAGCTGTGGTGAGACATCTGCTGCATCTAAGCATGTTTCACCATCTGGAGTAAGACAAGGAGGCTTGCAGCTTTCAGATATGTAAATATATCAAGTTGTTGATGTTTCAGATGGATTATGATTTTCTTGAGCAACCTGCCTGAACTCGTTCAGTTCTTTGAAGCTGGATAGGAAGTGCTACCTGTCAATATTTAGTGGGAAAATCCATGGATGGCTATTAAATGCAAATAAAGAGCTGACCAGTTTTTCCCCTCTGCTGGTGCACAACTAAGAGTGCTACAGACAGTCCCTCACACTTTCTCTAAATAACATCTACCACCATTGCCTGTATTATCAATCTGGCACTCACAAACCTCCCCAGAAAAGGAAGACCTGGGAGGGGAAAACAAAAAGAAGCCAAATGATGTTAGAAGACAAAAAAGTACAGGAAAAAGGTGCATGAACCACAGATCTGAAAAATAAAACTAGAAACCCCACAGGATACACAGATCAGAGTCACCCCAGTATTTCTCCCCTCCCTGCTCATGTGTGAGGACCTGGTGGACACTGAGCAGACACTGCACTTGGTGGAGCTTTGGCTGAACTTTCCATAGGCTTTCTTGTACTCTTTCTAAGAAGCAAAGGGATGTACAAATAAGAAAAACAGAAATTATAGGAATGGCTGATTTCCTACCAGCATCATTTATACCTAGGTCAAAAGGAGAGGCTGAGATTCACTTCAAATTTTTAATGAACTCTCTGTAGCAACTGATCTTCAATGCTCTGACCTTTTCCTCCCTCTCTGCTCTCCAGAGAATAAGATAGTATACATGTGAGTGGGTAAGAGGGCTAAAACTGAAGTCAAAATGCAACAAAAAAAAAAATTTTTTTCTATTGAAATGAAAAAAAATACTACAAAGCCAAGGAATTTTGGTACCACAAACTTCTAGTTATCATTTTAATTTTGTTCCCATATGTGTCCCATCTGAAGCACTCCAGTTTGGTAGCAAATAAAATAAACATAACTAGTGACCACAGCAGTCTTTTTGAAACCTGACAGAGGTACCCAAGAGACCAGAAACTTTAGAGTACAAGTCAAAACTGGTGCAAGTCCATCTCAGCAGTGCAATATATACAGAGGCTTAAGTGTGGCTTCCTGTTGCAGCAACTTGATTGTCTCAGGTCCCCTGTGATTGCCTTGGAGATATCCACAAGCAGCTTACAGTGCTGACAGGGAATTTGAGCTTGTGTGACTGACATTTCTGAAGGCTGGCAGGGAATATACAAGTAAATAGTTGGCCATTCTGACATGAATTTACTTGCCAGACAGCTAGTATTACATCTGCTGCAACCCTCTGGAAATTCTACTGGGTTCAGAATCTCCTTCAGTCTAACCTAAATGTTCCACAGGGGGGAATTAAAAGTCTTGGTATACTCAGATTTTCAAATTGGCTCCATGTCTATTCAAAAATTTGGATTTAGAGCCTGCTATATAGTTTTGATGAAGCAGCTCTGAAATCAATGAGCCAGTATAGGAAGTTATTTGGGTTTGAATTGAATTCCTCTGATAAAAAACAAAAAACTACAGTTTAATGTTACTCAGAAACGTCTCTGGGTTAAGAGATGACACTCATTCATTTGCCTTCTCATCTTAAATTGTCCAGGCAGAAGTGCTCCTAGAGTGAGAGCACAGACTGGGTCACTGGAGAAATCTTTTATAAACATTTTACAGCAGTGAAGGAAGATAATTTCCTCATTGCAGGAAGAAGAAGAGAGGTAGCTGTCTCATCCATTGCAGAGAGATTTGATTGAGACTCAAAAGACCTGGGCTGCATTACAGATTATTTTTGGGAAGCTACCACAATTCTTCACATTTTGCTTTTTAATTTTATAGTATGAGAAAAATACCCTTTTTATAGGTGCCTTAATAATCCTACTTGGAAACAGCAATAAGTGCATCACAGTAAAAAAAAGTCTAAGCAAGAAATCAGTAGCTCAGATCCTCCCATAGTGCAGTTTCCAGCAACACACTGGGCTGCTGTTTAGCACTGGCTTACAGTGTTATTTAAGAACTGACCCCAATGCCTGTGTTTGCTCACTTTGTCAGAACAGAGATTTATAGTGCATGTTCTTCCTCTAGAGTGAGGGAGTCAAGACTTCCCTACAGAAAACTGACTTTCCCTGGAGGGTTTCAAATCCAAGTACATCCTGACCTTACTCCCTGTCTGACAAAAATACTGCTTGTGGTGCTTTGTTTCTATGACAAGCCTTGAGAAATGCTGCTATAAACTCAACTTTTCAGGCAGCATGGATTGCTAAGCCTCTTAATTTTTTTATTATAGCAACTGAAAGAGTTCTCCTCTGTACTCCACATGCCTTCTTCCACAAATAGCCATAATCCTGAAAGCTGTTGTATTTTCATCAACAAAGGAAAGATTTTGTCCAAACTTGTACCTGACATTTTGTCACTGGGTCTTTATGAAGGGTAACCCACTCAACTGCATTAGTAGAGTAAATATGTAACACTTTGCTAGCCCAGGTGTATAGCTGTGTTGCAGGTGCACAAAAGAAGGTTTTTGCCTTTAGTAGACTGCCATGAGTATATGGCAATAAATTTGTTTTAATTCACATTTTCTGGAAAGTAACTTTTCATCAATCATTGTTGCAGTTTGTAGACATTTTTTTTTCTAAATTCTCATTCTTTTATTTAATGTATAGCACTTTGCCAGACCCTCCCTTATTGTAAACATATTTCTAAGAACATTCAAGGAAAGACTGAGCTTTCTCTGAAGTAACTGAATAAATGCCAGGGCTGAGGACAGTTTTATCTGGGGGATTTATCTGGGATCCCGATGTGACTGGATCATGGAATCTCCCCAGCAGCCAAAATAGATGATCTGCAAGGCTTCCAGCTCAAAGCATTCTATGATTCTATGGCAATTCCAGTGCATACTGTGGGATGACAAAAAAGTACTAATGTCCATTCATATCTTCTTTGCTTAGATGTAATATGTTGGCAGAGATTCTTCGTTCTGAGTACTGGTGAAATTCCACCTTAGTGTCAAAATACACTGAATTCAGCAGGGCCAAGGGTTCATGAATATATTTGCATGGAACATGGACTATGTGCCTTCGATGGAAGTGAAAATTTCAACAGAGTTGCAGGCACAATATTCCACCTTGGGTAAAGGTACAAAGAATTTCCTTGCCATAGATTATTCTAGCAAGATTTATAAATAGTTCATAAGTCTCTGGAAATGCTGAGTGGGTTTCTTGTTTTCAAAAATCAAGCCTCAGGTCGTCAGACTCAGGTTAGTCTTAGAGTGTAAAGGAAAAAGCATCCTTACCCAGCAGCGTGGACTTACTAAATCAGTGGGAAAGCTGCCTCTTGGCAGTGTACAAACCCCTTTTCCACCCTAGGAGTAAGTGCTATGTCTTCTACAATCTACTTCTCTTCCAGCCTAAGTTCTGTTTTGCTTTCCATCAAGATAAACCTGGAATAATTCCAGCAAAGACAATGAAGCAATTCCAGATTTACCAGGAAGCCATGGAGAGCAGATTCTGGTCCTCTGTTTTTATGGCTGAGATAAATGAGGCCATGGACAGTGTGTTCATCATGCAAGGGAAAACTGGAGTCTAATACTTGCTGGTGTCTAAACGCTTGGCCTCCTCCTGAAGCGGCAAATAGAGAGAAGCTGTGTGAGAATTACATAAAGTGAACCAATGATTCAGTCCTTGATAGAGTTATCTGTTCATATTGCACAGCCTAGCCAAGCCCCCTCCCAATTGTGACTTATTTTCTATTGATATGAAGTGCTGAGAGACAAAACCACAATAAGAGACTGCAGAGAACATCAATAAGGGACAGAGAACATGCTAGGAAGGCCTAGCATGTTCTCTCAAAGTTTAAAACTTTGAGTGAAGAGGAAGAGGAAATAAGCCTGCCCATGTGCTTGCCCTGGACAATGTGTAAAAGAAAAATAGCACTGGAAACATAGAGACAGTAACAGTAGATAAAGGAGAGAAAAAACTTAAAAGCAAATGAAGAGACTGATGAAAGAAAATGAGAAGTTGTAAAAATTCTATTTGGGCCTATTTTGCCTGCTGAACATTTTTTTTCAACAGTAAGTATGTGAGGCAATCCATATTCTTAAGCAAAGAAGAAAATCATTCCACTGCAATCTAGATAATTCCCCACTCCATCTGATGATATAATGCACTAAGAGCAAACTGCTCTGAATTATCTGGGGCAGCCTACCAGTCTCACTTTTCAGCAGAAAGGAATAAACTTCGTTTCTTTAAGGAGTTTCACTCGGAGTCAGGGCCTCTTACAGCCCCCACTGGGTATTCTGTATGTGCTGCACTCCTCCCACGTGGAGGTGCTGAGTAAATCCTACTCACAGGTGTAAATGGTCCAACACGGCTTTGCCCATCCACACCACAAAGCAGTTTCTCCTTTCCAGAGTCCTCCCTAAGACTGCTTCAGTCATGATGGCATAAGCAAATAAAAGGAAACAGATTTTATTAAATTCTCCAACTGTGCTAAGCAATGGATTTTAACATCATTCTCTCCTTTTCCTGCAGTAGCAAGTTGCTGTTGTGAGGATTTTTTCTCCCTTTTACAGAGTGCTAAATCCAGCCAGAAAGCCGTTATGAAAAAATACCCAAGGGAAGTGTGATGGAGAGTTTTTCTTCACTGATTTCTCTTCTAACATTGTTTCCTTCCTTCCTCCCCTCTCCACCCTGCAGACTCGATCCTCAGCCTATTGATGTAAAAGGAAAAACCCACACTGACCTCATGCGGCTCTGGATTACGCTCCCATTCCTGGGCCATTTGTTTTTATAAGTGAGTTAACAGGAGCACTGAAAAATCCTGTCAGAGGAGCTCTGAAAGTGCCATCCGCTGCCCTAATGGCTCGTGTGAGTTTTCAAGGGAACTGCATTGTTTGAATCCAAGACAATATTTTACCTTCAATACAGCACCAGTATGAATTCATTTGACATTCAATGTACAGTAATAACAATGAATTTGCTGGATATTGAATGTCACAGGCTTTCACAAGTACAGCATTTCATTGTAATGCACAGAAACATTACTTTAATGATACCTGGGTTTTTCCAGAATCCTCTCTTTATATCTCACACGCACACTCCCTTCTTTTCCAGGAGAACAATAAATACTCCTTAGCATTGCCTAAGAAAAATAAAATCATACTTTGCTTTTGAAGAGAAATATGATCTATATGCAAGCCTCTAGCGAGCTGAATGCCAGTGCTTCCTGGGACAGTGTGAGTCTGAATGTGTGCACAGAGGTTTTTCATAACCATAAATATATGGCCTAGAATATTAATCAGGGTTTGTTATGCTTTGCTTTCCTTTTTGGTGGTTTGGTTTGGTTTGGTTTTATTCCTTAATTGATTCCAGAGTGCAATAGACAATAACCTTGCTCTTTGCAACAAAATGTGTTAAATTCACGGCCAAACCCTACCTCTGTCTCCTAAACAGGTTATCCATAGGTGTTAAACAGGCCACACTGCAAGAGTGTGGTGAGCTGGGCTGCATCATACTGCTGGTGGAGCAGGGGGCTGGGGACTGAGAGAGGAGTGGGTTTGCCAAGTGCCAGAGCAAGGGGAGGCATGGGATTTTCATCCAGCATTAGGGACAGCTAGTGACAAGGAATGTGTACAGCTGCCTTAGACCTCTGGCCAAGCCACCACCTTTGTGAAGAGGATGTCATCCTTGAAGCATCTGTGCCAGAGTTCACCTCATCACTTCAGCTGGGGTGATCAATTGGTTATCTTGGTCCAGAGAAATTCACAATTGTGCACCCACCTGGTTTTTACAGTGAGGATGCTACCACACAAGTGTTGTGCTTAAGTAACCATGCTACTTATCTGCCAGTTTTGTGAGATGGTCTGCTGGGCATCAGCTGGTCTCATTTCTACACACTGGTGCGAGAGCTGCCTCATGCACTGTCACAAGGTCTGCTGGGGAGGTTCCCAGGATGGCATCCTGGCACCTCCAACTCCTCGGAAGATAAAATAAGTTGTGTGCAGGATGGGCTCCCTGGCTGCTTGCTGATTTCACAAGTTATGTAGAAAAAAAAAGGAAAAAGAGAAAAATGATACAGAAGTCATCTTTTATTGCAGAAGGAGTAGTCACGTAAATGCATTTTTTCTAACTGGCTTTTGTAAAAATTGCTTGGATATGCAGTGTCTGTAAATGTCCTTGTAGAAATCCAGGTAAACCTCCTTTGATTAAGCAAGCTATTTTCAAAGCAGTATTTATTGTCATTTTAAGAGGAAAAAAATTGTTATATTTCTGATAAGAAAGTAAACACTGACATCAGCTGAACTGTTAATAATGCAAAGACCTTTAAGACTTTTTTCATGGGAGGACTTTGATTATTGCCCAGTGTTTTGCTGAACTCTACCGAATCACAGATAAATCTATTGTTTCTATAAATGGTCCTTCAGCAAGTTGAGAAGAAATATAGAGTGACCAAATATGACAAGGCTTGATTAAGAAAGATCCCTTGATGGGCATGTGGAAGTCCAAGGAATAAGAGAAGCCTGCAATTAGTATGTTTTGATGTGTTTTTCTGTAATATGAGTGTTCCAGTCTGGTCTTTATTTAAAAGCTCTCGGAGCTGCAATTTTTGAAGCTGTCTCTTCAGCTTTATGTTTGCTTGCTTGTATTCTGGTTTTCACCTGAGAGCACAGAGGCTCTTTCCAAGGCAAGGTGCCCTTCAGTGTGAAATACAGAAGCCTGGTGAATATATTAAACACCGAAACGAGTAAAGCAGCAACTGTAACAACTGCAGCTAGTGCTGCATCACCCAGCCTTGCACAGAAGGAGTTGAATCTACACAATTATTTGCAATGAATTTGCTCTGGAAGATCAATCAGCATTTTGAATGAAAGAGAACCTAGGGGGGAAATGGCTCATCTCAGCTAAAACAATGAAGGCAATGACCAGTGGGATAAGGCAAAATGGATGGCCAGAGCTGCTTGTTGAATGTGTTAAATACTTCAAACCCGTACAACAATAGAAAAGAAGTGCATCTTACATGAGACACTGTTATGTCACCTGTCATGGATGTTTAATCTTGTCCAGACAAGAATATTTTTTCCTACTTATCCCCTAGTGCCAATATTTTATCTCAATCCTATTGTGGGCTTTCAGGCAGCTGACTGCAAACAGTGGTTTGGAGAAGGTCAGGTTAGAAATGAGAAAGTCTGAAATCTTTGTTTTTTGTACTTAATAACTGATGTGATATTTGTAAATCCAGATCTGAAACCACATAATGACCAAGAAAAAATTTCACCATAATTAGATCCTATTGATGAAATGCTGCAGACAAAAGGTCTCTTTGTGGGAGGATGAAATGGGCTTGCCTCAGGTATTTGTAGGCCACTTATTGAAGACATTGATTGATAACTTACCAATCTCTGCACTGCTTTTTGTAGTGCAAATACACCAGTATGTTCAGATACATAAACAGATGTAGTGGTTTGGTTCAGATCATCTCTTACTTACTTATTTTACCTCTGTGACATAAGAATTAGGAGAAAACAAAACAGGCTCAAACTTAAAAGACTCTAAGAAGTTTATTAGCAGACCTAAAAGAAGGAAACAAAAGTTAGAATCAGATTAAACCTTTACAACACTTTTCCTCCCCACACTTTCTCCATGCTGATAATGTAGGAACAACCCTTAAGATTTCAGTCAGTTTACCACCTTTATAATCTTTTCAGTTCACAAAAAGAGAGAGGAGTCTCTGAGTCTTTCTTGCTGACCTTATGGAGACATTCCCACTAGAGACAACTCTCTTGTGGGTTCAATATCACAGCAAAACAGCCGCCCGGGAGGCTTCTGCTTGCAGTGAGGAAAAAAAGAGTCCCTAACCTCGAATCACCGCTTTCCCACAGCTGCTTTTCGAGGATTTCAAGTTGAGCTAACACGGGGTGTCAATTTAAGGCTGAGCCGTTCAGGAGCAAGGTCTTCTTTACTCATCTCTAGGAGCAATCTTCATCTCTAGGAACTGGGGTCATCTTCGCACTGACCCCTCCTGGTTCCTTTGTACAGTCGGTTCAAATCAGTGGATCAGTCCACATCAGAGGGTGGGATCATGGCCCCCACCCCTAGGCAGCCAAAGATTCTAAGTGTCAGTCCATACCAGAAGGTGGGACCCCTCCCCACCTGCTAGGCAGAATCAACCTCAGGTGTATTGCGCACCCCTCCAGGTGAAGGTAAAACTGAGTCCAAACACTCTGGAGCCAAAGGAATAAAGAGAGAAAAATGCAGAGGCACCTTAGCTCCCAATTGCTCTACCCCCCTCCGATGCTCTATGAAATTACAGCAGGGACTCCAATAGTCCAGTTCATCCCCAAAGGGTTCTGCAACAGAGTTTCAGCTTCCAGGTTTGAAGCATCTCCTCTTTCTTTTCCCTCAGGGTTTCAGCCCTTCCATCTTTACTGACTTACACCTTAGGGTGTCTCTTCATGTTCTTTCTGCTTTCTCTCTGGGAGAGGATCAGCATTTTCAGGCCCATCTACTCTGAAGAAATCTTAACAGCACTAATAGGGTTAATCTCACCCAGGCGCGGCTGGAACTTCTCTTATCTCTCTCGGTCCCATGATCTCTGCTGGGGGAGTTGGAGCTGAGCTCTGCCGTGGCGGTGAAGGGGGGCCGCTGCCAGCCCAGCTCTACCTGCATGGGGCAGGGCTGGGGGGGCCCAGATGGAACAGGGCCAAGGAGGGGGCGGCTGCCTCCCGGGTCAGGCCAGGCCGAGCAGGGCCCGGCCCGGCCCTGAGGGCCGCAGGGCCCAGAGGCCCAAGTTGCCTCCTTGATGGCCGGAAGTCAAGAGAGCTTTCCCGGGCTCTGTCTATCTTAAAATGTGATTCGCAGAGGCGTGTCAAACTCCTAAGTGGCTTAAAACCTGTCAATAATCAAGCCAGACAATTGATTGGTTCTGATCAGAACCAGAAGGACCTTTTGCAAGAAACCCCTTCCGTGTCAAACCACAACAACAGATAAAAGACAAGTGGAAGAGACAATGATCAATCCAAGCAGACAAGTGTTTTAACAAAGAATTGCAAACAGGTAAGTGATTCCAGACAAAACAAAAAAGAGATGGTTTAGATCAAACTACCTGAATAAATGGTGCCTTGAAAGAGTTCAAAGCAAAGCACAGGAGTGTCCCAGGAGGATTTATGTGTTTTACCTGTGGATTCATACAAGTGCCTGTTAGATCAAATCAAATATTTCACTTGTAGAGTCCATGCAGTGATGAAGCACAGACAGTTTTTGATGTGTCAGCATGTCAGTGGAGACACGCTGCACACATGATGTTGGACTCATGATGAGCTTTGTTCCAGGGGCTTTTCTTCTTGGGCAGCAGTGAAATGGCAGCAGAACTGCTTGGCTGTACTACCTTGGCTAATACAACCACCAGCTTTGAACCAAGCCAGTTCACAGGATGAGCAAGAGAAGTGCAAAACCAAAGACATTGCTCCCAATCATTCCTCAGTTGTGTGCAACCCTTCTCTCCCCCAAAGCACTTAATAAAGCAAGAGCACGGACTGTTTCATCTACTGCTTAAAGGACCATTGTTACTTAAAAGTGCATGGCAACTCTGTGAGCTTCAGATCAGAAAAGAGGACCAGCCCACACAATTGAAAGTATGAGGCAGTCAAACGCTTTCAGCAGACAGCGCAACGAGGATTCTTATCCTTACTCTTTCATGAAAAGTGCAGTTTGATGCTTTGGGAACACTGGTTACAGTTACCTGAATTTTACATCTTTGCTGGTGGCAATCCCAGAAAGTCAAACCTGTTAACTCCATGACTTAGATGACACCTAACTTTATGTTAGAGGAAAAATTAGCCATATCACTTCTAGAAATTTAGAAGCCTTACAGACCCTGAACTTTTAGTAATGAGATGAGACATGATAAAAGCTTCAAGTGGGGCAGTTGCTCCTTATAATCAGATGGAATCTGGTCATTATAACATTCATCTCTATTTACTTCTTTGAATAAAAAATAAGAATGCCATACATTTTTCATGCAGATATCTTCATCAGCTGCCTGAGCATACAAACTCAGAGACTTTTCATTTTCCTCAAATACTATGTTATGTTGTGGCACTTTAACTTCACAATTAAACTCTATTAGTTTCCTAGAAAGAGAATCCATCATGAGCTATGTGTCATAATTTCAGCTCCTTACCTTTAACATAACTCTTATTCTAGTGATCTGCATTTTGAAGAAGCATATTTGGCCACATGCAGCCTCCAACTTCAGAATCTCTTCAGAGAATTAAAACACTTGTGAGGGGAGATGTGACATTTCTATTGAGCCCTTTACTTCTGTAAAAAACTTAAAGACACAAGCCAGATTGAAAGGAGATAAATGAAAGCATGAGTTTGTGTTACTGAGATGTTTGAATATTTTCCTGGACTTTGTCCTATACAATTAAACAAGGTATTTAGGGACATGCCTAAATTAAAAATCTCTCTATCTTAACCTCATTTCCTTCCACAGAGTTTTTTCTGCAATCTTGCTTGTGCACACTTCCCTTCATTCCCTTCCTCACTGTTTCTTTTCCTTTCAGGAGCCTTATTTCAAAAAAAGTTGCAGAGTGCTCACCCAACCTGTGCTTCAGCCCCTGAAGCAGACCGGAAAGTTTTAAATTGCTTTCAGAGGGTAAAGTCTGATTAAGTGCTGTGACATCACCCCAGCATTAATGTCCAATCCCAAATTAAATCTTTGGTGTTTCTGATTTTGTATGTGCATGTTTTCTTTCAGCAGCTAATGACAAGTCATGGAATATCTGAAACCTATCTCCATTTCTCCACTCCAGCCACAACCCATAAATAATTATTCTGCATCAGACCCAGTTTTGTTACATCCATGTCCAAATTTTGTACCTCCTATATGATAGTACTGATACAGTTGTCTACTTACTGCTGGACTTAAAAGATTTGACCCACTCAAAAATCTAATTTAGTCCATTTTTTTGGTGAAGTTCCACTGCTTATTGCATAGCTTCCCCTTAACATCCTGCGCAACATAGCCATCCTCCATGGACCTGTCCATTACTTTAGTCACCTTCCCAACATTGCTCTTTGTCATATCCAGCAATTTCTTGTGTCATGTCCAGCAGTTTTCCTGTTCAGTTGCCTAAATCTGAGCTCAGGCAGCACCTGACCATCTGCCTGCAGCCCTAACACTTTCTGTGGAAGAACTGCACTAGCCAAAGATCTGTTTTCTGAATCCCTGTTACCTCTGTCAGTGTGCCCAGGGCTTAGTGACACTTTTTTTGCATACAGCTGCCTAGTTCTTGAAATGAAATTTTAGTACAGCGATATTTCCTTTAAAAACCAAAAATCTTGCTGTGTTAAGTAAATCATCCTAATCTGCTAACAAAAAAAACAAACCCAAACTCACTTGCAGTACTGTAAGGACAACTTGATTTAAAATCTAATAAAACAGAATGCCATTCAGTCCTAATTCTATATTACAGAGCATTTTTCAGTTATTCATTTTCAGTTCAGACTGCTGTATTATTTTTGCCTTCAAGCCTCATGTTGTAAGATGAGGAAAAGCAGAGGGATTCAATTTGGTTTCATCATCAACATTTCAGTCTCCTGTAATTTATATGCCCAGGTTTACTCAAAATGGAGCAATTTGCTGCACAAAGGCAACAGATTTTAACCATCCAGATCCTCCTGCTTGTATGTAAGACCATATACAATGTGCAGGATTTTGCTGTTAAATTACAAAGTAGTTGCAGAAAAACAGACCTTTTTTTCAACCTTGGTTATGTTCCACCGTGCTCTGGCTCAATGATTGCCCCAACCTGCACCAAGACTGACACCAGACTCCAGACCAGTGCCAAAGGGCACTTCTATCCCAGCTTTCTTGTAACCATTCTTCTTGGTTTTTCCTGTCCCTACACCCACAAAGCCTCCTCCCAAAATCAAGGCATAGCACACATGCCTGAAGGCAAGTGGCACTGAACAGCTCAGGGAGTAAGAGCCTCCCAAAAAGGGATGACAACATCCAGAAGCTGGAGCTGTCTCTGGTCTGTGCTCTATCCATGGCCAGGACTGGTATGTGCAGAGCAAATCTATGCCAGGCAACAAGCTAACAACTAAATATGGACAAATAGAAGTTTCTTAGGCAAAGCTGTGGAGATTAGGGACTGAGAAATCATCATTCCCTTTTTAATTATTTTCTTTGATAACATATCCTATCTGAGTATGATATGTTCTTACAGTTCAGACTGATGACTCGATTCCTTTCTCTACAAAGCAGGTCCTTGATAGTAAGAGTTGGCAATATTAACAGAAAACCTAGAGAAGAGCAAGCAGATTTCTCCATGTCACTAGTGAAGATTTAGAAAAAAAATGGCAACCCAAAATGATATATTGTCTTATCCATGGTCATCACAGCTAAAAACCACTTAGTAACTGGGAAAATAATGGGGATAAATGGGAGGAACAACAGTAAAAATGAGTGGCAGTTTGTCAGTTTGGTGTACAAATGCTGAGGCAGGGAACAGCTCCCATCACCTACTGCAAGATATCACAGAACATCTGATACTCTGCTCCAAGCAATTTTTTATCAGCAGCTGTCCAGTCACCATGAAAATTTCTCAATTTTATACTAAGCATTTTATTGGTTCAATATTACAGTACATTCTTTCTGAGCTTAACAGTATCAGCAAAATAAAGAATGCAAACAATGTCCCTGATCTAGAAACAGCAGCAGCCAGATAGATCACTCTTTCTATTTAAATTGAACATTTATATCTTGAATTTTAAATATCATCTTCATATCACTTTTCAATAAACTCATTTCTTTCTCTAACCCAAAATGTCTTGAGGTGTGACCGCACAATTATTGGTGTTATAAGGACAATCTTATTTCCAACCACAGATTATTTATTTAAGGATGGCTCAGTCATGTCACAAAAACAGCTGGCCGAAGAAGTCACTGTTTTGCCAAGAGATAATAATTCTGACACTATTCTGTTTGCTAGTTGACCTCTGTTTATCATTGTATATCAGTTAGGCTGAAATTATGTCCAGGGAAGAGCTTTTAAAAGAACAACTCAGAACCACATATCTTGCTCTACACTAAAATCAGCAGTAAGATTTATGTAAAAATGTAATTATTCTAACCCTGCCTTGGGGTAATTGCAGAGAGCAGGATATACAAATAATGTGATCTAGATTTGTTCCAATATCCCATCTATTCTACCAATCTCATACCCACAGAAATTTTCAGACTTAAAATCAGGCCTTCAGGGTACATGAACCCTGAAGTGGTCTATAAGCCCCCAACAAGAACATATCCAGGCCATGAGCATGACAACTGGCTAAGCCATTTGAAACATTTCCTCTCATTTCCATTTGTGCCCTCCTCCTCTGCCATTTGTGTATGGTTTGTTACAATATTGGTATTAAAATCAGAATGACTTCTGTCATTGCTTTTTTTCACCCTTTAACTTCACATAATCAAAGTAAAACAGCAAGGCTGAGGAGGTAGAAAACACCATTGAAAAATTATACCTAACCTGGAAGGCTCTTCTGCTGCTGTTCTGTCCCTAGGAAAGTGGAAGAAGGCAGAAAATTTATCCAGGAGAGCACTACCAGTGGAGACAGAGTCCATCAATGCAGTCACAGGAGGTGGAGGAGAAAATGAGAGGGAGGATCTTTGGCAGGTGACATGGGCACAGTCCTCAAGAACTGGCACAAGGAACAGAATTCACTGAGTGATGACTGAGCCAGGCTGAAATGCAAAGGTTACACTACAGGGACTCTGAGCTTAGGGAGGGCATGCTTCCTTTTCAGTGTGATTAAGGCATTAATAGCAATAATAACCATTGTACTATTTCTGAGGATCCCACAAAGGATGATGCAGGAAGGCTCACTCATTCTGTGGTTCCCCTGCCAGAAAATTTTTAGGACATCAAAAGAAGTGGGAAGTTACTGAGTGAAGTCATGTCTGGCAAGAGGGGAGGAAGCAGCCTGGCACGTTTGCAGACTTGCAGGAGTCTCTGTGAACTTCTTAAGGTAACAAGGCAATGGTGAAGCCTCTGCCACCTCATTTTCACCCCTGCACTACCTGAGAGACTCACAAGATGAAGCTCATTCCAAAAAGCTCTCTGATGAAATCACTTGTCCACTTGTGAGTATAACTTTTTCTTCCTAAAGGAAGATACAGTCACATTCTTGGGTGACATAAATTGACATCAATAGATGTTATTAAAGGAATTTTTTTCAGACATGATGTTTCTCCAGGGTTCCCATGCATTTCATTTTACAGTCATAGTCTTTTATTGTGCAGGTTGTACAATAAAATGAATTCGTGGCTCCTTCAAATCAATCCATTAAAAACCAGTTCTTCTTTGTGGACTGCTACTCAGGTGTGATTCTGGAATCTGAGGCAAAGCCCAGCACTGGCTCTGGTGGAAGTCCTTACAGAATGGAAGTCAAAGCAATTGTGTTTCTATGTTGATAAAAGCATTTTGAAATGTTTCAATATTTGAATCCCAGGCACAATAGTAAATATGTGGTTTGAATAAATTCAAAGAGATTATTTCCATAGAACCTAATAAAATCTTACATAGTTTACCAAACAAAACCTAGGTTAGTTGGAGACAGGAAAATTCATTTTGGTTACATTTCCAAGAAATTCGGTTTATCAGGATTAAAATTGTTACACTGGAATTATTCAAATGAAATTTTTTTGGCTTTGCAACAAAGTTGCCTTATCCTTATTTAACTTCACTGTTTTATCATCTGTGTCCTGTTTTCTGCTTCATTGAAAATTCTGTTCACACCTAATCAGATAACATTAAATTCTGGATTGGAGGTTAATCCAACAAAAGCTTACATGCTGGGGACTCCATGTACTGGGCATCATTAAGATTTTTTTCAGTATTCACATGACATTTTATAGGTGGAAGACGCTTTACAATTTTGCTTTTCATTGTGAAAAATCTCTCTCAGTAGTGTCAGCTATACACAGCATCTGGCAAAGGTTTTTTTGAAATAATGCAATTCAGGTCACTGAGTTTATTACATATTCCACCAAAAAGATGTATGTCTAAAATGAAGAGAAAAGGTTTCAAAAAGGCAGGTAATCAAAATTTGAAGTCAGAGGTTGGATGTCACAAAAGAAGAATTTAATCTAGTATTGCACATTTAGAGACTTTTAAACTGGAAATATATCCTTCCAGATATCTGTCCCATAAATACATCCCCATGGAATATCACTGAATTGCACACACTTGAAAAATTTATTTAATTAGTCACATGGGAAGTTTATTTCTAAAAATGAGTGCTTTCTTTTCCATCTATACAAAGGAAACCATAAATGTTTATGCATGGAAATTAGAAATCTACTTTTTCATAGATGATATTCTTTAAATTTTACTGCAGCTTTTACTACTGCAAACTTCGAGAGCTGCTTGATTCTGTCACCCATCCTGCAGCATTCCCAAGCCCAGTGTCACCAGGAGCGCAGGACACCAAAACATCTTTTCAAATCATATTCCATATCTAGTACACACGGCTTGAGGAAATTCAGAACAAATGAAACATATAATGACTTGATCTAAAACCTAATGAAATCAATGGGGAAAAAAATTATCTAGGGAGCCCCTGGGTAGATGTTAGAATCTCACTCTGTTTTCCTTGAGACAGACCTGAACAGAATTTCTCTTTTTCATGCCCATATCTCATTGCCAGAAGTCTGCAAAGAAGATTGTTCTCCATTAACCTTTACTGTCTTAATATAAACCACATACCCCAATTCTGCCACTTAGGGTATCTTCCATACAGGAGAGAAGGACATCCTGTTCCAAAAGAGATGCCAAAGATTATGGGGGAAAAAAACCCTCTTTTCTGGACAAATGTCCCTTTTTTGAAAGGTTCTTTAGACACCAATTTTCCAATAGGTATTTTGAGAAGAAGATTTCACCTAGGTCAGATTAGTCCCTACAGCAAGGAAAATTGATTATTTTAGCTGCTCAGAGGAAAGGAAAAAAAATAGGACAAAAAATGCAATCTAAATGTTATAAAACTTGAGTAGAAAAGAAAGAAAGTATGGTCTTCTTCCTGAGAAAGGAGAAAATCCCACAATAAAACAGATCTTAATGGGAGGTTATAAGTGTTGTGCTCAGCTCTAGATGGAGGAACCCAGCACTTGGTGCCTGCCTTCTCTTACCTGCAGAGGGTTTCCTGAAACAAATACACTTGAAAGAGATCTCATGCAGTACATTTTGAGGTTGTTTTCCTTCCCTTAGACTACTTCTAAGAGCCCATGGATTCAGGTTTGATATAATAAAACATAAACCTGGTTGCTACATAATTAACTCAAAATTTAATGAGCAATAAAAGTACCATTATGTTCTTGTAATGCATTAAGCTTGTACTCCTGCTTAATCCATTTAAAAGGGCTCTCTAGGTGTTCACTTGGCAAATAACAAAACAGGGCAAGTCAGAAATTACACTTATTAAATGTAAATGTGTATCTTTAGCAATTGATAACTAACGTCATAGGACAAACTTGCCAAACTTAATTAAATGAATAAATGTGATTATGCACTTAATATCTCCTTAATTACAAGGCTTAATTATGTTTTACATGCCATGCTGTCAGCTCAATGGTTGCCTGTTACCTCACCAAAACAGCAGCAGTGAGCATCAAGTCTTGTCTATGCTGGACTCCTGCTGTAGTCAGAATTCTCTGCAATGTGTCACAATCTTAAACTTCACGTAGATTTAATACTTCTTTAAGCCACCACCAGTCTTATTATGGCATCATGCACATTTTTAATTGAAATTTGACTTTATAATGGGAAAATAAATAACAGTTAACTTCCATACTGTAGACTACGCTGTGAGGTCTATCAGCTTTTGGAATTATTTGTTACTGTACTGTATTTTCATAGAGTGGAGGAACAGGAACATTACAGGAACTTTAACTCATGGCTGAAGAACAACTCTGTTCCTCTCCCAGTACCTCTGGGTGGTGTTACAAGGGTCTCCTTTCAGCAGGAAGACACACTTCAGCTCTAGATCCTGCTCTTCAAGGCCAGCGTGACCTACATGTCCCTTGAGAGTCCCAAACTGCAGGACTTCACAGCAGGGCTGTAGGACTGGCAAGCCCCTTCTCCAAAATGCCAGAGATGTTACAGCCAGCCAGGCTCCAGGCCAGCCTCATCCAGGGCCAAGGTGTGAGCTGGCATGGGACACTTTGCTCCAGAGACCACTGCTCCTCAGGTGAGACCTACAGAAATGCACAACAGTTCCCTCCTTTTCTGAAAGGGGAAATGAAATATTGCAAGAGCACATTTTTTTTGCCATGATAACATCAGAAACCAACAGCAGACCAAAAACCAAACTCAATTCATGCAAATCTTGTTTTACTGCCTCTAAAAAAAGTCATGACAAAAGAAGCATCCCACCTGTTGTAGGGACATCAGCTCGAGAGAAGACTTCACCTAAGATGAGTGTTTCATTTACAATTTTCAGTGTTTTATGTTTCAATGTTTTATGCTCCCCAAATAACTTGTAATGTCAGCAAGATTTTTAGAGAATTCATTTCCAGAGAGCTGGACTTGGTTTACCCCATTCTCACACTGTCCTGCCCCAATAAAACTTACTCAGTGGGAATTTATCAGTGGTGTTGACCTCTTACAGAGCAGAGTCCTTTATTTTAATTATTATTATCAATGTCTTTTATCCAAATAAAACTGTGAACTTAAATGAAGCATTTCAACCTTCTCTAAACAAACTGCTTCAATGGGGTGTTTTGATATTTCCAAATGGATGTTTTTAATAAATGTCATTCTTTTCTTGTGCAAAATTTTGTACTTTCCATTCCTTAATTTAGTACAAAAGAAGTGTCAAAATATTTCAGTTTCTTCTGTAAAAGCAGTTCCAAGCTTTGACCAGCTCTATAAACAAGGCTAGCCCTCAATTCCATTTTGAATGCAGAATTGGTAAAGGGCATTGAGAATTTGAAGTGCACTTTGGAGGACAACTCTGCAATATTTTATTCTCATTGTCACTGTGACTCATGGTACAGCAAGGAGAGCTCTGAACTTTTAAAACACCTCCAGAAAAGCTGTTGTGCTTTTAAAAAAAAACCAAAAACATATTTTCAGCATATTTTGCAAGTGCTTGAGAACCATCAAAATGTTTCCTGATCACATTTTAATATTACTACTGAAAATTATTTATTGCCTTTTCTCTGTTGTTCCAGGAATCTTTAGAAATTCTCTTCCTGTTAAGCTGGCTGTTTTATCTTACATTAAAGGCAAAAAAATCAAAATGCAAAACAGAGAATGTTGCCTGTTTATTGAACTACAGTGCATCAGAGATTTTCAGAATAGTTAACAGAGGCCAAAAGCCTTAGCAACAAATGCAGGCTCCTTTCAGGAGATTCTTTTTGAAATGCTTTTTTCATTAAAGACAAAAGAAAGTTTCTGAAGTGTCTCGTGAGTGATATTATGCAGAAGCATTTAGGGATCCTTTCCTTTAACCAGGAATTCATGCAGCATGCTTTTATGCAGCTAAGTGGTGCATTTGGATTCTAAAAACTTACTTGTTAAAAAATAATTCTCATAAACTGTCCCAAAATATAATAAAAATCTATCAAGATGGATCACAATTTACACTTGAGCATTTTATATCACTTTGTAGTATATAAGGGATCTACCAGCAAAGTTAAGATACATTTGCACTCACTTCAGGTGTTCTAAACATGAATGTTATGTGTGGGTTTTCAGAAATGTTAAAGTCAGGTTGTGTGTTAATAATACTGACATTGTATTCAAAACATGCTGTGGGTACAGGATGTTAGGTCAGTGCCTCTTCTTTGTTATTTAGCTACTGCACCATTGAAAGGAGATTTAGCCAGGTTGTAATTCTGGACAGAATTTGATTCCTGGAAGGAGAAAATTAGTCAATTGAAATTAAATCCTGACAATTCAAATGACATTTACCTCTGAAAACTGCTCAAGATGGTGAAAGCTTTGGCTTGTGTATCCTGTTATGTGTGAAGGAAAATACATGACAGCTTCTCTGCTAACTTTCCTTGAGTATTAAATACTTCCCATATTGAAATCCCTTTTCTGTAATTCTGTACAGAGCTCTTCAGCTGAGGTACATGTAATGCATTTTTGTTCTACCTTTGGGTGTTGACATGCTGTGCTCTGCAAGGAAATATAAACTGAGAGAAACACTTCTATTTCGTGTCTGCTTCAGCTGAATTCAATGACATTCCACTAGGAGGAAAAACTGCCTAAGGATAAAATCAGTCATACCCTTTTGGGTCTCTGCAAGGTACCTGCTGAACTCTGTGCTTTGGACAAGGATGCCCAGCAGGGAAGGATAAGGATAAGGATGGCATCACAAATGGTGCTGGGACCCCTTCCCCAAACACCTTCACTAGTCAGGGAAATGCAGTTATGGTTCCCCATGCCCACAGACTGTACTGTCAGTGCCCAGCAACTGATCCACCTCAAGTTTTTCAGCCAACAGCTATTTGTTTTAGAGATCTTGGTCATATAAAGATTTTAGTATGTGGCTTGGATTCACAGGTCCTGATAAATCTACCCCAGCATTTATCCCTAGTGTCCCAGGCACCTAAGGTCCCTCTGCTCCCCCTTGGTTCTCTCAAACACCCTGGAACTATTCCTGCCACACATAAATAAGTGCTCCCAAGCCAGTGTATGAAAAAGAAATTTCACATTGACAAGCACAGAATTTGCAAAGTGACCTGACTATTGAGTTATTAAAAGGGTGTAGAGATATACCTGTCCTATTTTCTACTTCCCTTCTCAGATTTATGCATTATGCCCTTCTCCCTATTTAAAGCTGCCAAAAGGTCTTTGTGAACCCCAGAAAGGGGCTGGTGCTGCATTAGTGTTCCATATCATGGCCACAAGACCTGAGGATCCTTCAGAAAGTTTTAAGAGATTTATGGATGAAAATCAGACTTAAGAGGTTAAATTTACTTTATGGAACAATTACTAAGACTTCCACAAGCTGAAGCAAAGCTGATGCTCTCTAGTGTGCTAGCTATGAATATTGTGATTTGGGAGAAGATGTTCAGGAGATGACTGGGGTCTTAGGAGTTTAATTCTAAGCTCATCTGCAAATGAATCAACCCAGTGCCTCAGCTTACCATTCAAAAAATGAAAATGGTGCATCTCTTCCCCAAGGGACATTCAGAAAACAATTTCACCAATGTTATGAAATTCTCATGTACAGTTTAATGAAAATCCTAGAATATAAACATATCCCCTAGCTATGGCCAAAACTAAACAAGAAAAAATCATTAGGAAAAATTACTCTACTTGGAAATTATCTGTGATTTTGTTTTTTACACATGACCCATTTATTCAAAACAGAGGAATCCACAATGGAAAGAGAAATTTATCAGGTGAAATTTTAATCAAGCTGTCAAGCTTTATTCTAATTCTCAGGCAGTCTACATGGAGGACAGAAAGGCAGAGCAAACATTAAAACCAATTCTCCTAAAGAGATGGAGAGACAGAGAGCAACAAGCTGTGCTGATATATTAATTATCTATTTATAATATGTAATCTTTTCAACTTCTGTCATGTTAAAATCAACAAAGAATTTAGCTGAAGACAGCCATAAAATGAACTGATTACAGCTTGTGTACAGCAGCGATGAAAGAGCAAATACACACAGCTATGCAAATGTGAGATGGGACATGACAGAAAGCACAGCCATGGCGAGAGCAGCAGGTAATTGCTGGGCTCTGCAGCTCTCCAGCCAAACCTCCCCTGTGATAATTCCTTTGTTCTGCAACTGCCACGTTTTTGGCAAATAGGAGGGAGGGGGAGGAAGCAAGCTGAGACTGAACTCGTGAATGAAAGCTGGTGCAAATGTGTGGGGTGCCAGAGCAATGGAAGGGCTGGGTGTCACAGAGCTGAGCCTTCAAGGTACCACCATGCCCAGCAACTGGGAGGAGTCATGTCCAGTGACTTCATGTAGACAGTGGTTAAAGGCTGACATTTGCCCTTCTAATTCCACTGGAAATTCTCCATGAAGGCAACACATTGAAGGTCTGATGCAGCCCACTGGATTTAATATGGGAAGATTCCCTTATTTCCATGAGATTCCCTTATTTCAGGACCAAGTCTGAAAGCTCTCTGGGTAGCAAATAACACAGATCACCTAATGCATATATTTGCATGCATAGTTGCCCAGAGGTGCACATCAGCAGTTTCAGACAGTCCACAGTAGACTTATGGCAGTGGTGCAAGTCACTTTGGAAAACAGTGCCTGACCCCAAAAGACAAGCTTCAAAAGTATCACCCTCCTCTCTGTTTGCACCTTGTGTTTTTCAGGCATTACAACTACACCTGTAACAGCATTTTGCTACCACTTATCTCAACAAAAATTAGAAACCGGCCTTCCTGTACAAGACTGGGGACTCGTCAGTGAGGCATCATTTTCCTTCACAATCCTCTCTTACATGCTTCATGCCCTGGGCCCATATCTGCTCCCAAGTCCACACTTCCCATTTGTCATGATCCCCTCACCCTTCTCTGTTCGGTATTAAGCACCTACACAGCATGGGAACTGCTGGGAGCATAATGAAATACAGCTTTGATACCACAACACAGTAAATCCCTAACTTAGCCCTGTGCAATGAAAACTGGTTACTGCCTCAGTAACCTCATTGCATAGAGCTAGACTCAGCATAAATTAACAACGATTTGCAAACATTAAATGTGTGTCAGGGCCTCTCAGAATCACAGAATCATCATTTAGGCTGGACAAGACCTTTAAGATCATCAGGTCCAACCATTAACCCAACTCTGCCATATCTGTCACTAAAGCATGTCTCCAAGTGGCATCTCTCCACACCTCTCAATTGCCTCCAGGAATGGTGACTTCAACACTTCCCTGGGTAGCCTCTTTCAATGCTTGACAGCCCTTTAGATGAAGATATTTTTTGTAATATCAAATCTAAACCTCCCCTGGCACACCTTGAGGCCATTTCTTCTGGTTCTATCACTTCTTACCGGGAAAAAGATACTGACCCCCAAATGGTTACAGCCTCCATTCAGGGAGTTGTAGAAAGCAATAAATTCCCCTCTGAGCCTCCTTTCCTCCAGACTAAACATGCCCAGCTCCCTCAGCTGCTCCTCATAAAACTTGTACTCCAGACCCTTCCCCAGCTCCATTGCCCTTCTCTGGACACACTCCAGCACCTCAATGTCCTTCCTGAACTGCGGGGCCCAGCACTGGACACAGCACTCGAGGTGTGGCCTCACCAGTGCTGAGCACAGAAGGAAGATCAGGTTGCAAGCCACATGTTCCTCTCTGTATTTATAGGTCCTTCAAGTTCATTCTTTTTCAGTGCTTGACTCTCAAATCATTCATTGTGAGGTGTCTATTACACAATGCAGGTATGAGACGGTTCCATACTGTGTTCAGTAGGCATATTTTGGTATGTATTATTTTAAGATTTCAGGTTTAGTTCAGGGTTTGGTTATCTTTCCCCTCTTCCATGTTCCAGTGGCTCCAGTGTAGTCAGACACTCCAGCACATGCTAAGCTTTTAGAACATCAGCTAAACCACTGCCACAGGGTTAGCCTCATGCTCAAAGCTCTGCTTCAGTCAAAGAAATTAGTAACAGATTTTATTCTGTGTAGTCAAAAGAATGGAATTAACTTCAGTACAACTCATTTTTCCTCCAACATAAAGCTGAACATGTACCCCATGCTTTGGTAGATGAGAAATTTTTATGTTTTTTTTAGTATGGGGAGATTATTAATTTCTGGGATGAAGGGAGCTCTTTCAGGTTAAGGAGAAAATATTTCCAGATTGGAAGGATAAATTATTAATTTTTTGATATTTGGAAATCTCTGGATTCTTTTCTTTAGCTTTAAGATAAAAAGTTCTATAGGGCAAGGCTAGAGAGTTCTGTTCCTTTGGGACATCCTGAAAAAAAGCAGGAGTCATGTGTTTCTGTTGCTAGAACTTGAGTCCCATCTGGCAGAGTCAGATATCAAACCCAGACTCTCTTGGATTTCAGTGAGAGAAAGTAAAAAGAAAATAGCCTTTGGCAGAGAAATTAGATCTTCAACTTAAATATTTCCCAGAAACATAAGGCACTGAATTTCACATCTCCTAGAGAAGGGATGTGAGCTGAGGTTTTGTATATCCCAGATAGATGCAGTAATCTCTGCCTTACAGACAAATGATGGGTGATCAGGAACTATTTTTAGGGTGATATGTCTTAAACTTTTTTTTTAAGTATACTTAAACTGATACATTTTAAAAGATTTTTTGTGGATAAATACTGTCCAAAAAAAATCATAATATCCTGAGCGAACTTTACTGAGATCTAAAGGCTCAAAACCTTAAGAATACAGTTATTTTTTCAAATGTTGAAAGCACATAATCTATGTTTAATATATTAAACAATATATTATCTGGATTTGCTACTATACAAATACGTATGTATATACTTGTTTGTTTCTTTTGTTTCTTTTTTTCTAAATAAATTCCCATATCTGCGTGGAGAGTGGAAAGGACTTCTGTGTTCCTTTGCCATAGCCTGATAGAAGAAATCAATTCCTCATTTCTCCTATTTCAGGAAATATCTCTTTCACAAAAAAATTATTTCTTTTCCACCCAAAAAATATGTTTGCCAGCATTCCTACTCTAGACAGATGGAAACAGGGCTCATATTGCTGCCAGAGGCATCTGCTAGAGGGCTACACTTGGGGTGCAGAACTCAGCTGTTCTGAAATGAAAGATTATTACATCAACCCAGTGGACAACCTGTAATTGCCTTGCTTTATTTCAGCTGGAAATTTTTATGTCAAATCCTGTCTTCCTATTAGTCTGTTGCAAATAACCCTTTGTTACACAAACATCAAATTAAGATAATGTGAAAGAAACCAATCAATGGCTTTCTGCTTAACTAATTTTGGTTCAAACTCTGTTCTCCTGAACCTTTTCAGACACTGCAAGTCACTTTAATAAGTATCTGCTGAGAACAGCTTTTTACCAAACTTGACTGATCTGACCATTTAATTTTAAAGCACTCACCTGCAAGTTGGCTCACAGAGGAGGATCAGCATGACCTGAGAGCTAATCTTGCATTAGCAGATGTCCTCTGATGGTGCTACCCAGAGAAGGGAGACTGAAACACGGCCCAGTCACACCAGACTGTCAGTGTGGCTCTAAATGACTGTGGCCAAGGGTGCTAAAGGACTCTCATGTTCAGCCTGTGGCAAAATTCACACCTTTTCCTGCATCCTTCACATGCTGTTGTTAACTTTCTACCTTAAGGGAGGATTTTTCCAGTGCATGGCTTGCAGATGCTTTTCCACTTCCAAACTTTTTCCATGTGTAGGATTTTGTTTTTTCTCAGTATTGACATTTCCTTGCTTTCAGGGCTGGCCATACAAGATTTGTGATGTGGGATTAGATGAATTGCTGGTCTTATCAGCATCCTTATTCCTGAAGGAATGAGGTGCACTGGGCAGTAACTCAATAATCTCAGAGAAGAAGGGCTGTGGGTTTTGTTCTTTGGAGTGGAAAGTAGGGAAGCTGAAAACCTTCTCTCCTCCTGATAGTGACTGACAAACTTGATTCATGTGGATCACATTGATTTTTACCTAATGACAGTTTTTGATTTCATACAAACATATATTTTTCCTGTAGGAGTTTTTTGTTTGTTTGGGTTTTAGTTCGGTTTATTTTTTGTTTTGTTTTTAATTTGACTTTACCAAAATGAAACAGAAAGAGGAAAACAGACATGTCCTTGAAGATCTGAAAGCTCTTTGAAGTAATTTGGCTGACTTAAGGCTCAGTTGCGAAAGAAATATCAAGTAAACAGAAAGCAGTAATATTTGAATTACTATTCAGTGGGCAAGTGTTTGTACTAAAGCAAACCAAGCATCTACCACACAAACTCTTTTAAATTCATCCATTTCTCCATCCTGATATTATTATCTGAATCTCAAATGCTTTCCCCAGCTCTTAGTCCTTCTTAATTTTCACATTTGTTTAAAAGCTACACTTCTGAATAGACTTTCTTCTCATTATTTCACTATAAAAAATGAAAGTAAGTATAGACCTTTGAGGAATGAGTAAACTGCCATTAGATGTAAGTGGAAAACAAATAGGTTGTTGTAATAACTGCTTATAGAGAGCAGATTGCCTAAGTATGCAACAGGAAATGAAAGATAACAAGATTGTTTGATTGCAAGTGACTTCAAAAATGACATCGGAAGAAGAGGCATGTTCATCAACTTACATTACAACCAAATCACACCTTCATTCCTTCATTTTCAAGTGCTTATCAGCCTACTAAATCATGGGAAGGATATAGATTGCAGAATTTTCATGCTACTTCACAGTATTTTTTGACCATTTTTCCTTAATTGGAGAATTAGCATTTTATGGGATTCCAGTACGTGTGACTTTCACTTCTGTTAAAAGGCTTAGGGTTGTGTGGTGGTTTGACACGGGCTGGATGCCAGGTGCCCTCCAAAGCTGCTCTATTACTCCCCTGCTCAACAGGACAGGGAAAATATAATGAAAGCTCATTAATTGAGATAAGGATGGGGAGAGACAACACACCATTTACCATCACAGGCAAAACAGATTCCACTCAGAGAAAGTAATTGAATTTATTACTAATCAAAATTGAAGCAGGATTATGGGAAGTAAATCAATCCTATAAAACACCTTCCAGCTATGCCTCCCTCTTTCCCAGTCTTAACTTTATTTCTAGTTCTCCTGCCCTTCCCTGCCCCAAGCAAGTGGATGCAGGGAGAAAGGAATGGGGGTTATGGTCAGTTCATGGCATGTTCCTTCTGGTGCTGTTCCCCCCTCAGGGTGAGAAGCCCTTCCCCTGTGCAGCAGGATGTTCTGCCTAGAATGTAACTCACACAATGTCCAATTTGCAAGGCTGTCAGTGGTGGGCTGAGAGAGGGAGTGTCAGGCTGGTTTGGTGTTGAATTTTGCCAAGACCAGTCTGACTCATTAACCCCAAAGTTAAACATCTTGGTAGTGAAGTAAAGATGTGGCACATAAGGTAAAATATCCTTATCTAAAACTGCCCAGATGGCACAGCTGAGCTGGACACATATGATTGACAGTCAATCACTGTGAAAGTCCAGTCCCCCTTTCAAACATCAGGCCCTTCTAACAAATCCCTTCTTGGAGTGTGCATGAAGGTTCCTGCCCTGGCTGAGGATGCCCCTCCAGGCCTTTCACCATCTCTGATCAGCTCAGCCTTAGCCAGCAGCCAGTCCTGGTGCTGCCTGCCACTGACTCTGTTGGACACGGGCAAAATTCCAGCAGTTTCTCACAGAAGCCACCCCTGAAGCCCCTCTGCCACCAGAACCTGAAATAAAATTTTTGTTCTGGCACCAAACTCACTTTCTAGGGGAAAAAATCTCCTCTAAGTAGTCAGAAATGGCACATTGTTACATTACTAACACCAGAGTAGTCATGGGCAAGAATATGATTTCTCCAGTTCAAGAGAACAATATGGACAGAAATAAGCTTATTTTGTACGTTTTTGTTTAGGAAAAGTGAATTAAAAAACCCAAACAGGTTTCTTGTTTCAGTTTCCCAGCTGAGCATCTCGGCTGTGAGCAGATTCCTTCTTTGTTCTCAGAGCCAGGAAAGGCTTTCCAAGATAAAAGGAAGCAATCATTGGGACTGGCACCATGCTCCAGGTCATGAACACAGAAGTATGATCTGGGGAGTACTGAAGTCAGCCCATGCTCTGCAGGGTCTGCTCAGGAAGGTGTCTCCCAGCTCCTCAGGCTCAGGAGTGTAAGTTGTGAGTGACTGTCACAGGCTGCCCCGCCTTCAGCTGTGAGAGAGTGAGATAACCCAGATCTGAACATACCCTGCAGGCACTGTTCCTCTTCATTTTGTTATTCCTTATACTTTTAAGCGCATATCATTAAGCAGTGAGTCTCCAGAGAGCTGTAGTTAGTATTTCTATTTTTTTTTTCTTTAAATCAAATTATCTCCTAACTGCTGTATCATGAAATTACGCAGCACCACAAAATAGAGAAGTAGTTCGTGCAATACACGTTTTTAAGAAAGAAAAGTTATTAAGGAAGAAGGAGAGCTGCAATCATTTCCCATCCACCTAATGATGGTGCTGTGCTTTCCCAAGGGCCCTTGTCCCCTGTTCTAATTCACTAACTCTGACACTTTGCATGCAACCACAAACAACTAAAATCAATGGGAAATGGAAATGTCCTGACAAGGCCAAATTGAGCCCACCTAAGCTGTCAATGATTTCTTCACCCTTATTAATGCCGTGTGAATGTTCCTGGGTGCACAACAGTCAATCACACCAAAGCAGGGCAATACAGAGCAATGCAATGTGCCTGCTCTCCAAAGCAGAGCCCCAGAGTTAGACATCCTGCAGTACATCAGGGGAGCAAAAGACCTGGGAATGGGCTCTAATCCAGCCAAGAGCTGGACTGCAGGGCTGTCTTGCCATCCAACGTGTCACTGAAGACAAGGGTGCACCCTGTACACTCTTTGGAAATAACCAGCTGGCCTCTCCCTTTGCACCCTACTCCAAATATTCACTTAAAGCTACTTTAACCTGTTGTTGGAGTCTTTTAATGTGCTGATATTGTATGTGGGGTTTTTATGGGGATCCACAACACAAATGGGGATTCATAATTTTGTTTTATTCAGGTGAGTTCCAAGTCCTGTGAAATACAGTAATTTAGGAAGGCAGGCCTTGGGTCTCCTCTTTATTGTGCCAAATGGAATCTCCATATTCATATTTTGGAAAATTTAAAACTTACTAATTTCCCTTTTAGATTTTTCCTAATTAAAAAATAATATGTTTTAAAAATCAGCTCTTTTACACTTCTCTAATTAAATTTCCACAGGATATTTTTTGGTGGGAGAATTCAATTAGGTTTTAATTTTAGTAATCAAAAAAGCATTGGTGCTTTGAGTATTTGATTTTTAATTTAAAAATTTGACATGGCATTCCAATTAAAATGTTCAACAGTTGCATTGTAGCATAAAAAGTCTATTACATCTGGTAATCAGGAGAATCCAATGACCATAAAAAGTGCAAACAGTATTTCAAGAACCCTCAGGTAATAACCATATTTAGCAAAGACTAAACACTTCAATTACAGCTGCCTGTAGCAGCTCTGATCACCCAGAGCCCATGGCAGCAGGTGGAAGCAACTCTTTACCTATCTCACCTTTGGAAGAGGTTGTACCTTGAAAATGCCACCTGAACTCAGGTTCCAGCAATATGACCAAGCCTGCCAGAGGCAGCATCAAAAAAGTGTTTTCACTTCCTCATGCAAGCTCACATATACACCCACAAAAAAAAAAAAAGAAAAAAAAAGTACTTTTTCTCATTTTAATAAGAAGAATTAATAATTATTAATAGATAATAATTATTAATTCCAAGAATTCTATTTAAGAATTAAAGCACCTACCTGCAAAACTTTAATGCTATTTTTAAGCCTACCTCAAGAGGTGCACAACCTTTCAGACAACTGAAATGCAGGAGCTTGAATGTGCCAAATGCACAAAATGAAGAAGGAAAAGGGATCATGTCTATACAATGTGAATTAGGAATACAAAAATACTGTTTCAGTTTTCAGCAGGTTGATCATTTATATAAAAGATAGACCAGTACCTTGCCAGTGCCCAACACAGGCTGGACTTATAACTGTATACAAAGCAACCCTAAGAGTATTATTGTCCCTAAGGGCTTAGTCATTGTCATAATGGATCACAATTGGCTCCATCTAGTCTACTGACCTGCCTCTGACAGTGACAAATGCCACTGAAAGAATCCAATATTGTCATTGCTCCTGACAAATTGTATGGCATTTTAGAAGAATTGTATCTGTTTGTCTTGGCTTTTGTTTGTCCTCCACCACTAAATAACATAATAATCCTGTGTTAAATTTTCTCTGTTTTCCCTTAAATGCCAACTGCACCTTGTACTTCTCATCAATCACATGATTATTATACTTTCTTTTTGGAGCTCCTTTGCTACACATGACATTGCATGACACAGCAAGGCACGAGGTCAGGTGCACCTGCATGCTTAAACACATGCTATGGTGCAGTGGGGAAAGAACAGCCAAAAACTTGTCAAGATGGTCCATTTTTGTTCTTTTTTTATAAAGACTGCTGCTATGCACTGAGAAGGGAGCTGTGATTCAAACCATGTCAACATCTGAATTCAGAATCTAACCTTGTACCCGACCAGAATGTTGGATAAATTATGCCTGCTGTGGGTGAGCATGACTTTGCTGAAGACACTGAAAAGTCAGCTGAGTAAAGGTGTTACATTGGGTCTTTGGTGGTTAATAGAGGAAATTCAAAAGACAACAACAACAACAACAACAACAACAAACAACAACAAAAGGAGGAATTAAGATGAAAATAATAGAAATCACAGAGCCCAGTGGGACTTCTTGTCTGCTGCTCTCTGCAAAATAGTGAACACCACAGGGGCAGACTTGGGGAAACGGAGAGAAGCAATGATAGCAAGAAGGCAAATTTTACTTTTTTCAGATCTAAAAACTATTGGAAATAAAGAGGGGAAAGGTTTTCAGGAAAGTAAATAGATCCAAAGACTGAAAAGATATGAGAGAAGTCAGATAGCAAATCAGAATAAATGGAATTTTAATTAAAATAAATACAACATGAATCTAAACCAGATGAGGTAGTCAGCCAAGGACAGACAGGCTCAGAGCTTGCCTGAGAGTGCTCAAAGACTGGGATAGTAACTAGAGCCAGTTACAGCAAGGTAGAGCAATTTATAGGGAATGAGAGTCCTTGTCCCTACATTACACTGCTGCTGCTCAGCAGGGACGGGAGGACAAGGCAGACAGGCTGCAAAGTCAGTGTGTGATGGGAGCTGAGGAGCCCCCAGCCTTAGCCCAAGTTTCTGCAGGCCAGGGGACACAGAGCACACGCTTCAGCACAGCAGCCCACGGTACCCTCAGGTCACTGCCCACGAGCACACCCACGTTAGATCTGCCAGAGATGCCAGCAGGGAGCTGTGGCAGGGGTAGGAGCCGAAAGGAAAGGTCTGTGCCCAAAACCTGCCGTGACACAGCTCCCACAGGGCTCCAGAAGGATGCACAGTCCGAGTGTCCCCCCACATCTCATACTCTAGTGTCTGTTTCTGCTTATTACAACTACAGCTGCTGTGGGGGTGAAAGGCTAAAGCCCCCCCAGCCCCTGCTCCTGGCACCTGAGAAAGCTCCATCAAAATTAACAATCCATATTATGCTGGAGGAGCAGCCCCGTTTCTCTGCTCTCACACAGTCTCTGTAGTTGACAGAGAAAAAGAGCAGCTGGCATTTTAAGGAGTGACTATGAAAAGGGATAAGCTTAGAGGTCTAACTCGAAATTTAATAACAAACAAGAAAAAAGCCACCAAGAAGATTAAACAAAAGTTGAAAACAGGCTTAAAAATAAAGGAGCAAGCAAAGGAATCATTTACAAACCAAATGAAGAGGGGAATAGATAAGATAAGTTCTGAATATTAATAAGCAATCAAAAGTAGTGGGGGGGAAGAGAAGCAAAAATAGGTCTATTTTACCACAGGCAAAATAATGTACAATGTTTCAATCTCCCCAGTTAAATTATAGAATAAAAAGGAACCTTAATAAAATATCAGTGTGTAAATCTCTCTCCAAACCACCCACATGCTGAGTGCTGCTGGAGATAAATAGGTACAATAACAGGTAGAAGGCAAAATGCCACTGCCACAAATGCAGTTAGGTTGATTGTTTTTCTGTGGACAGTAGAGAAGGTATTTTAATAAACACAAACCAGGAAAATTAGTGCAACTGAGCTGACCAGCAGAACAATTTTCAAGAAAGTGAGATTACACTGGGCACCAGTCAGACCCTGAGGGGCTGGATGTATAGAAAAGATGCTAAATAAACTCTCTGAAGTGTTTTGATATTTCCAGTCAGGAAGCTCTCCGTTTGCTGATGGCACTGAAGGGTGGTTGATGCATTCAGGGTCCAGCCTAAAAAGCCACACTTTCCTACATAATTATGGCAGGGAGACTCCTGAGAGAGAATGGAACCAAAACAATTTTTTTTTTTTCTCCTTTCATCATTTTGTTTGGGTTGGGTTACATTATTTAAGGATGTCCTGGGGACTTTTGGGACTTCTGAGTAGTTCCTGCTGTAAACAATGTTTCTCTCTTATGCTCAGGAGCTGGAGCAAACCTAGAGCTTCACATATAAACTGCTCATGAGGCATTCTGCAGCTCTGCTTGTTATGTCCTTAGGGCACCATATACACTAATAAGAGAGAGCAAGAGAAGAACTCATGTGGAAAGGCTTTGATGTCTTGTGCTGAGACTCCACGTACAATCTGATATGTTAATCATGGCATTAGTCACTATGAAGTGAGGAAAAAAATTATTTCTACTATAATGAATATATAGCTGCCTGGAAGAGGTTGCACTATCCAGGCTTTTCTCCTGGCTCACTCAGTCCTATCAGTGTCATGCTGCTGTAATTTGTCTCACTGGGCAGCCTACTTATTCCTCACTGTGGGAAATCAGGACTCTCCCTCCTCTGCTGGCAGAACAGCACTCTGGAAATAAAAAGAGTGTTGTCAAAGGTAGCTGGCATCGTAAGTTCAAAGATCCTCCTGGTGCAAAAGAAAATCCACAGGATTTCTCATTGCCAGCATATCCTTCTCTCTTGCCCTGTCTATCCCCTATCAGGGAAAGCTTTGAACCTCAGCCCTCCCCTCCCAAGCACAACTCCTGCAGCCTGAACTGAATGAGAGATGACATTGCCTCAAATTTTTTTTTCTCTTGTTGCTTCCCAGAAGTAATTCTCATGAAAGGTCAAGGGTGAATGTCTAGGAAAAAATACTGCCCAGATCTTCAGTGAAATTTTCCCAGCTTCTGGCAGCCAAGGTCTGACCCTGATCTGTCCCTCCAGTCCTGGACAACTGTGAGACTTTCTGCTGTTCATTGGTATCCCTGTGCTCCCACTGAGAAGTTTAGTCATTTTCTTCTCCTCTGGAATCCTTTTAGTTAATGTAAGAAACAGGAGAATAAGAACTCATGAAGATGTCATCCATGGCCTGAAAGTTCACATGTTCAGATGGCTTCTGCTTAAATACTGGGAGGCCTAAATAATGTAATTTCTTGTAGAATGAGCAATACAAGATAAGTAATATAGAAAATTATCCTGCAGAGGACAAGGGACAAATCACTGTATATTGCACAGTGAAAAAGAAATGTTTTCATTCTTTTTATAGTTCTGAAATTGTCTTTTGAAGACTCCAGCTCCAATGAGAGACTGCCTTCTTGCTCAAGGGAATTTCAAATTAGCAGTCAGTTAAACTCCAAGAGCTGTTTCTCCTGGGAATAAACATTTGTTTTGTTTATCTCCAACCAGCAGCTAATAGCACAATAATGATCCAGTCTCCAGATCCCTTTGGCTGGAAACTGATACCTTAATCTCTGCATTGCAAGTCTTATCAGCTTTGCTCCTATGCAGTTTGAACATTTCCTTTGGATCCTCCATGCCCCCTACAATGAAAGACTGTCACAGATTCTGGTTATCTTTACCTTTCCCTGACCCCATTCACTTCTTTCTCACAAATATCACCTTTGAACTCTTTTTTTCTGGCCCCTGTGTGACTGAAGCCCAGTGTTACTGTTAATTTTCTTTAACTTTCTCTGTTGTTCATGATCCCAGTGGAAAAGCATTATGTTTGATTGAATGATCAAGACAAACCAGTCCTGATGTTACCCTGCCTTTACCCAGCTGCAATCAACAGAAACATGTAAAGCAAGCACAAAGTGGACATTTCTTTTGAACCTCAAACCACATTGAACTTCCCCATGCTACCCCTCAGATCCAGTAGTATCTCAATGAAAGACAAAATTAATACTCCTGAGGGTGGCCTTTGGGCATCCCTAGGTGGTACCATTTCTTTAGATTAGCAGTCCAGACATATTGGGTAAGGATCCAGTATCTTCTAGTCAAATTTAGGGAATTCTTAGCAGAACTGAATCAAAATTTAGCTTCCTGTCAAGGTTTACTCCTCACCTCATCACACGTATCAAAGAGTGGAAGTAGTTCTGAGAACTGTGGAGCTCACACGAAGAAAAAATACACAATTAAAAAACCCTTCTGTTAGGAAATATCTTCCATTCTTCCCTGTATACAGACCTTACCTTTCTATTTCAGAGATCATCCTTCTCTCATTTATTCTCCTTTTGCACCCTCAGTTTTTGCAGCTGTCAGATCTGGTAACATGATGCATAAGGGATAAACAACACGGGATAAAATAATAACATAATTTTGCCTTCTTCCATACGTCTCACCAGTTTGTTTTACACACATGCCACTAATTTGACCATCTAATTAGAGCTGGCTTGTCAGATAAACAAAGGTTAGTGATTTTTACCTCATACACTTCTACTTCACAACACATAGCGCTGGATCCATGGTCATTCAGAAGCTGTTGTGCAAATATCACTGATTTTAATGAATAACAAGGATTTTCTTCTCTATTTCAGTTTATTTGTTTCTCAGGATGTTTAGATTTTCCCAGTATCTATATCTCAGTAATAAAATTACAGACAGACAGGAGATGTGGCCACATTTATCCCACAGTATGCCATCCTCCCATTTATGTCATATGACTCAAAAATACTGAAGTCCATTGGAGCCTAATTTTGTCTAAAATAAAGCAGAATGAGAAGAGGCCTCTAATGGAAGCATAAAGCTTCACAGAGACCATAAAGGAGTCACATACCAGACAGTGACATTGCCCAGGAATGCAGATAGCTGCATGATAAAAGGTTGCAGTGCATTCCTCATTGTTTTACCTCAAAAGGAAATGTACTCAGAAATGAGAGTCAAGAGCACAGAAATGAGCAATCTGGTGCACAACTAATGCCAGAATTCCTTAAAACACACACCAAGCCTCAGCATACCTGACCAGGTAAATGCCATTTCTAGTTACAAGTTTACCTTTTTTATGGTAGTCAGAGGATCATTAAGGTTGGGACTTTTGGACCAGATATTTTCTGGCGTTGGAGTAGGATAAAAAAAGGGAAGAATACAATGAGCCTTTTTTTTTTTCTTTTTTTTTTGTAAAGTAGAAAAGTAGTTCTACCACATTTTCTTTAATTGATTGCACATTGGTTCACTTGAGGAGAAAGAAGCAAATCTATTGGACCATATAGAGTTTACCTATGCTGTTTGGCACTTTTGAAATTATTTATTTCTGCCTTTTGGACAGAAAAAAATCAAAGTTTGCTGCCAGAAGCTATTTTGGTCCAAAATCCTTCATAAAATACAGGAATAGCAGGAACAGTTTGAGAATTTTAACATTCTCAGCGCTCCCTTTTTTTCCTGTTTTTTTCCCCTCCCTTATTTGCAGTTATTGCTGGTTTGAGCCCAAGAGCCCAGCAAAGCACCCTGCCTGGAAATCAGCACTGAATAAAAGTGAACCTGACTGTCTATTTCAACAGCCCAGCCTGAGACAATTGCAAAGGATATAGAGCAACTCAGTTAATGGAAAATAAATCAGTCGTTTAAAGTCCTTTCTGTTTTAGCAGCTGCAAGTGTTACCCATCAGTGACATGGCTGAGGGCATTTTTTTTAACAGCACTACATCCTTGAAGCTGTTTACTAGATTCTAAGGTGATTCTGGGATGGTTCCCTTGCCACACTGAGTGTCTTTCTGCCATTCACCCCTGTGGAACTATAGTAAACTGCTGGAAAATGCCACCAGCTTCAAGTAGGGAGTAATCCAAACTGGCTCCCACAGTGGAAAAGAGGGTGTAATGAAGACCTGCCTCGCATTTGTATTTCAGCCAGCTCAAGATGCTCGGCCTCAGTGGACTTGCTCAGCCCTGTAATGGGATTAAGCTCCTATTTATACTGCACACACACTGAGCTTATGGATATCTGAGGTGGCTCCAAATGAGCTGCCCAAGGGTCAGGCTGAGAGGTAGGGGAAAGCAGCCTCTGATGGATGGCCACCAGCTCAGCCTGGCAGCCTCCAGCTCTGCCCCAAGCTGTGGGGATGCACAGGGACCCTCTCCCTGCAGAGACCTGGCTTGTCATCTGCATGGCCTGTCTGGGGGAGGACAGCTTAAATAGGCCTGGAGTCAGGCAGAGGGTCAGTGCAAAAGGCAAACAGCAGATTTCCTGCCTTTGCTCTCATGGACCACAGAGAGCCCTGCTGTGAAGGCATTTTCACTGAAGTGCTTTGCCCCATCCCAATAAGCCCAGCCTGTCCAGTGTGGGCAGGGAGACTCGGGAGGGAAACAGTGGGTGGTGGAGGAAATGGAAAAAAAGAGGCAACACCAGGAGAATTTGAGGACGTAAAGATGAAAGTAGAGCCAGAGCCCACTGGGCAGAGCACGGTGGGTCCCTGAGGGGGCACGGCAGTCACGCTGCGTTGCCTGACACGCTGGTGCCGTGGTGAGCAGCACTCACTGGCACGATGCAGCTTTGATCAGGAGGGTGCTGTGGTGGCAGAGGAACAGGGAAATATGGGTCAGAGAGATGATAATATCTGCTGCTCTCCCATGGAGTGCTGCACTGATGGAAAAACTGCATGTGTCACTTCACGGTGGCTGAGAAATTGAAGTGTGTTCTACCACATGCATGGTAAAATGCTCACATAGGAATATTGCACCAGGTTTGGCTGGGGTAGAGTTAATTCTCTTCACAGTGGCTAGCATGGAGCTGTGTTTTGGATTTTTGCTGAACACAGAGTTGTTAATATAGAGATGTTTTTGTTATTGCTGAGCAGGGCTTGCACAGAGCCAAGGCCTTTTCTGCTTTTCCATACTGCCACGCTGGCGAGGAGACTGGGGCTGCATGGGAGGCTGGGAGGAGACAGCCAGGACAGGTGACCCAAACTGACCAAAGGGATATTCCAGACCGTATCACATGCTCAGTATGTAAGGTGGGGGGAAGAAGGAGGAAGGAAAGTACATTTGTAGTGATGGTGCTTGTCTTCCTGAGTTACTGTTACATGAGATTCCTGCACCCCTGGATGTGGCTGAACACCTGCCTGCCCATGGGAAGCAATGAATGATTTCCTTGTTTTGCTTTGCTTGTGTGTGCAGCATTTTCTTTCCCTTTTAAACTTTCTTAACCCATGAGTTTTCTACCTTTAAGCATTCTGATTCTCTCCCTGGTCCCACTGGTGGGGGAGTGAGAGAGTGGCTGTGTGGGGCTTGGCTGTTGGCTGGAGTTAAACCATGAAAAAACAAAGACTCAGAGAGGAGTAATGCCCTCAATTCCCCTTCACCTACTGGTCAAGGCCGGGATGAAGCTTAATATCAATGAGAGCTGCTGTAGGAGTATGGAGGCAGGTGGATTAAAGTGCCTCAGTCCAGTTAAAGTACTGAATTTGAGCTTTGCCTAGTGCAGTTTTTTAGTGAACACAGCTGTACACATGCCCCTGATCAAGCAGAGAGGGAAAGCAGAGGTCTCTGAAAGTCCATTGTGACTCATTTATAGCAAGGGATGTGCCTGAGCCATGGTAGATCAGTGAGCTCTCCTGCCTCAGTGCCTATGGGCTCCATAGGGGCTCAGTGCAGGGAGGTGGGAAGAACAAAAAGGACCAGTTTCTCTGCTGATAGACCTGAACAAAGTTCCAGCATAGAGCAAGGAATTAAAGTGAAGAGTAATGTCATTGTTTTAAGACAAGGGAATTAATTAAGAGTTCTCTTTCCCAAAGCAGGGAGATTTCTCCCTGAACTCATTTGAGCTCTGCATTGCAAGAAAGACAGCAGGAACGTCTCATGTGCTACCAACAGGACCTGTCCTGTTTCTGAAGTGCTCTATCTTTGGAATAAAACCTGCCAGAGAGATGATTTATCAGCAGGAACTTTACATTCACTGCTTGGGCACTTGAGCATACGATAAACCATGCCTCTGACTCCTTGAATGAGGGTGACACAGGAGGTCAGATGGTAACTGGAGTTTCTGGACCACATTCCTTCCCCATTTCTGAGACAGTGCAGCTGCTCTGACTGCCCTGCCTTGACACTGGCTATATCTTGCAATTCTATCCCAGCTCTGTGTTTCTATTCCTGGCATTTGTTGGTTTTGGTTTTTTTAATTTTTTTTTCTGTCAGAACTTACAAAAAGGGTTATCTGCCCATTACTCTGCAGAATCTAGCTTTAAATGTGAATTTCTGGAGCATCTTCCCAAATGTGTAGTCCCTCCTTATTGACACAGCCCCCACCAACTCATTCAAGTAATTTAGCTATAAATTACAGATTTCTGCAAGCTTCCAACAGTGCATCTGCTGGATCAATGTCCTGTGGGAGAAGAATGTCAATAACTAGTATTAAGGCTTGATTTGTAAACACAGCTTTAAAGATGGTTGAAAAATGGGCTTTGGCTAGAATTTTTAAATCTTTCCACCACAACTTGTCCCAGAAGTGCAGACTTAAGTTCGAGCACTGAATATTTTTGGGGGAAATCTGTTCCTCTCTGAAAATATGGTATTCTTGCCTTCTTGTCTAAGTGTGGCTTCTCCTATATTTCATATGCCACAATATAATCCCTGTCCTTGGGAGAAAAGAGGCAATAAAGTTGGGCAGAAACAGATTTTATTTTGATGGGAACTTGAGCCTGAGGTGGCTATTTGATCTGGACATTTTCCTCCACAGTCCTTCTTTCCTGTGGGACAACATGGTTTGTGATATACCCAAGTCTTTTCTCTTGGGGAAGAAAAGTGATGCATTATGGATTGCATATTCTAATTAAGAAACATAGCTCAGAGACACAAACGGATCACCAAATAACTGAGAAATTTAATTGTATGCGACAGTAATAATTTCCAAGTAGCCAAATTATCTGGGGCTTTGGATACTTAGCTGTTCAAGAACATTTCAAAAATTTTCATGGCAAATAGAAGACTTTATATATTATTACATGGAAATATAAGCCTAATTTCCATCAGAGTTCTAGCCGAAGAAAAAGAAAAGAAAGGGAAAAAAAAATGCTGGCAACCTCAGTAGTTTCCTTAGATGGTAAATCAAGAAATAGCTAACTTCTGCACAGGTAAATTGAAAGCATTTTGTGGAGAGACTATTGAAATGCTAATGTTAGGGATACAATAAAACTGTTGCCTCCCTGAAAACAGAATCTGACATGAGCAGGGGATAAAAGGGATTATTACACTATGGTTAAAAGTGCAGCCTGCATCATAGGTATTTTAATTTAATTGATCAATTGATACATTGAAATATAGTAACACAGGTCTGAAATGGAATCAGCTCATCCCTCCTGAAGGATTAACCAAAAAAGTATCTTTCCTTTATGGAAGTGAAAAGGAATCAGAATTAGTCACAGACCATATTCCATTTCTGCTCTGGGATGGTTCCAGGTCAGACTGGGGCCCTCTGGTGCATTTGTTCATTCCTTTACACCCTGGCAGGGTGCTGATGGTGTGTCAGACATGCTGCTCTGAGCAAAGCGTGATGGCTGCAGATTTTATAGGTGGCAAGTGCATTAAAGGCAGAGTGAAAATAAGTAAGTTTACAGCGCAGAATAAAAAATCTTTCCAAGATTTAGTAAAGGATTTGGTTTTAATGAATTAAAAGTCAGGTGAGACTGAAATTATTTTTGTTTTTAATAAGAACAGTTTGGGATTTAAACAAGCACTCTAACAATTTCTTTAACTCTTAATAGAAATTATCTTTGTTAATGTTTCTTTGTGGAAGCTACAATGTAAGACTTTGAGTATTGAGGTGATGAAAAAAAACATCTGAGTGAATTTTATTAGGATCAGGCTGTAAACAGAAGCAGGAGAGACTAATTGTTTTAGTTTCTCAAGCAGAGAAACACCAAATTGTGGTCTTCTGGCAGAGTGAATGGAAAGTAGTGGAAATGGAAAGCTCATTGGAGTTGTCATTGAATAACTCATTATCTATACCACTGGAAAATAAACTCAGTGTTCAGGGGCTGTTTTGGTTTTTTAATATATGCTTAAAACTGACAGCATCCCCTGAAAGATCAAAACTGCCACAGTGTTCAATCCCAGGTGCAGTTCAGCCTTGGGACTCTGCAAAGCACAGATGTGTTTCACTGAAGCAAAGTCAATGTGACTTATGTGCTTTGCTGAACTGGAGCCATAACTGTACCTGAGTCAGAGACCCATCAGCCTCACACCCTGGAGCACTTCCACAGCTCATGGAAACCCCTTTCCCAGTGTAACACTCCCTGTCCTGGCAGAGGGGGGTGTGAGCCCTGTAGGGACCTCGAATAAAGGTGTTTCCAGGGACAGTCTGCCTTCCCATTTGTGCCAACCATGCACGAAGCTCCTTTTACATTGCTCATGTGCTCTTGCTTCTTTGGGATCTTTATACCTTGTGAATAAATTATTTGTTTTATGGAGCTGTAGCATATGGCAGCAAAGAATCGCTCTGTTATGAGGAACTCCCAGGTGGCAGAAAGAAAATGAATAACTAATTTCTTGTTGCTATGAATGTGTGAGTACTCCCTGATATTGGGTCCTAGGTCTCATATGAGTGCACTTCACTCCAAAGACAAGAGTGGGGGAAAGAGCTGTCAGACCGGGCATAAAATATGAGGCAAAGGACTGGCTGAGTGTGTTCACCTGAGAGGTCATTTCTATTGTTCTTCTAGGCAATAAGAAGGACCACACTAAAAATGGAAATGGAATAAATCATGTAAGCAACTGAGTATCCATCTCCAGATTATTTTATCCTATTGTGCTACAAACAGAAGACACCAAGAACAAAGTTCACAACCAGTTGTGGACAGCAGTTTGTGAAGTGGTTTTAGTTTTGCTCTCTGTAGAGGGAAAATCAAATAAGGACATGAAGTCTGAAATCTCATGTATCTTGAAATCTACCTCTTCTTTAGACTAATCTTTTACTAGATCTGAACAAAAGGTTTTTGTCTTTCCAATATATTCACCAGGGATCTGTTCTGCATATAAACCAATCTCACATTTATCCATTAAGTAATGGAACAGATTTCATTAGTTACACCTTACCAGTGTTTCGGTGTCAGGTTTATCCTAAGATGCTGATGTAGGTGCTGGGTGGATAACAGTCATAAAAGATAGTATAAAGTGTTTCTGAGGATATATTACTTGTAAATGGTTTTTTGTTTGTTTGTTTGTTTTTTAAGTTATTGATGTACATGAACACTTAGTATTTATTTAGTGCCAAAAATATGGCATGTTAGCACCAAAGTGTTCCCTGGCCCCAAACCATTACAATCTAACAGACAGGCACAGAGGAGTCATCATATGCTGGAAAATCCAGCTGAAATCTTGTATTAATAGGTTTGATTTTTGGTTAATCTCCCTACTTGTAAGTCTTGTAGTGCTGCCCTAAGAGTGTCATGAAGGACAGATCATGGTGACTGTCTTTATAATGCCAAATGTCTCATAAAGTCCTGACATGTGATGGAAAAATTCTGAGTGAGGGATTGCTTTCCTTCAGCATTAACACTTTAATACATGGAACATGAGTATGAAAATAGAACCTGGTATTCAAGAGCTGCTCACTCCCTCACCCTCACCTCTGATGCTTTCCCCAGACACTCGGAGACACAGCAGGAGCTGATGACTCCAGACTTTTGGGCGATTAGACTGTAAGGGGATAAAAGCCCAGGGTTCAGGGTTCCTCCTCTGTATCACCCAGCTCCAGCTGTTTTTCTGTTGTTGCACCATGGCTAAATTATTTTCAGGATCCAGACATCTGAGGCTGAGGCTCATTGGAGCCACCTGCTGCAACCCTGGGGGCTTTGGTCCTACCTCAGGTGAGCTGAGGTGCCTTTCAGGCTTTCTAAACCTAACTTCCAACTGAAGTTGCTCTGAAATAGGACACAAAAATAGCAGGGTTTGCAAAGAAAGTTTTTCTAGATCTTTGCACAAAATTCAGTTTTGTACATGGAAGGTCATTTTTCATGAAGCTCCTCTGGGCACTCTGTAATTTAAATTGCCATACTCCTCAGGGGCTCTTAGCAGGGAAAAATTATTAACTGGCAGAATGGCAATGGTAAAAGTGTTGTAACCATAACAGTGCAAGAGCCTGCACTTCTCAACCTCTGCTTTAGTCTCCTCAGACATAAAATAAAGTTCACATGCCTGCGAGAGCATTTGTTGGTTTTTTGTTTTTCTCCAGCGGGATAATACCTGTGCTTACAACCCTTGCCTTGGCTATTTGACATTCTCACCACAGTGTGCAGAGACAGAAAGTGCTGCCTGCATTCAGTATTAGGCAGACAGATTTAATGGTTTCAAAGGTTGGACCTGTGCTCCCATGGCCAACTTTACTACAGTTTCTGTATTTCAGTGGTTTCCCAGCTCATTCTGCTCTCTTTCCCTCTGCCTTAGCCATATAAACCTCTGACCCCAGAGAACATAAGCACTTTGCAAAGGTCTCCAGTGCTCAGACCAATTGCTGCTGTCACAAACATTCAGGACAAGCCTCAGATTCTTGCTATCCAATACACAGATCAGAAGAGAATAGCTTCAAAGGAGATTTTAGTCAAACCAAAAATTGATGGTTGATTTTTTCTGTAGTCTTAGTACCATATATTCCTCTCTAAAAAATGAATTTTAAAACTGTATTTTAGTAGTCTGGGTTTAAGAATGGACAGGACAAAACTATGGGAAGAAAAAAATGTGCTGATTTTCTCTTATTAGCCTCATCCTCTCTGCCTCAGGGAGGCCCTCAGACACAGACCACTGGAGAAATATTCTGGAGGAGTGCCACTAGGTACTTGTTTTGGTCTTACATGGATCATTGGGAATCTGCTTGCTTTAGGACACTGTACAATACAGCATACAGACCTGAGAAATCCACAGTGCCTTTTCCTCCCCTTCTGTGTAAGGAGGAAGAAGAAACTTGCAACATCAATAGAGTGGAACTTTTTCTAGTAGGAAAAAAAAAAAAAGAAAAAGGGAAAGATGAATTGGATTATAGATTTTGCAAAGAGATTGAAACCTGGAAAGGCATTATCAGTGTAGTAGAACACAAAGACTTGACGAAATAGTAAAAGAAAAAAAATCAGCAAAAGTAGAAAAATGTAGGCCTATGAAAGATTGCCATGATCATTCCTAGTGAAACTATTAGAATAGGGTTTGTGCAGATGCTGAATAATCTCAGGCTGGTTGCTCTGAGATATCTGAAGATTGAATTCTGTCAGATCAATATAAGAAATAAGTTTTCAGTACAATGCCAACATTTACTGTAATAGGCAGCAAAATGCTGCATCCACCTCTAGCTCTGCATTGTCATTTCAGTTTTGAGTTCAAATATCTAAGACATTTTATGATGTACCACAGGAGAGGGATAGAGTTTCTGCAGCAGACAGTATTTTCTCTCTCTCTTAGACTTAATATAACCTACTTCCCCCCTTTGCATTTTATTTGCATGTAAGTTTAAAAACCAAACAAACCAGAAATTTTTAAGGCCTTATTTTCCCCATCTGACATATAGGGGTTTTCAAAAAGCCTGAACTGAACTCCTGTAACCCAGCAAGGCCAGAAACAGGCACTGAAAGCCCAGCAAAAAGAGATTCCCTGCCTGCCCAGTGCATTTGCTCTGACAGAAATGAATGGCTCCTCTCTTCAAACCCAGAATGACAGAAGTACTTTCAAAAGAAAGCAAGGATGAACCAAATTAATTTTAAGCTCCAACATTAACAAAACTATTTTCAAGACAAAAAATGAATAGGCTTAATGTGTTGGAAGACTTACTGTCTCTCTGTGCCAGGTTTAAAAGTCCACATCACATCTCTATCACTTGCCTTAACAAAGTTGCCCCATTCTAAGAACTAGCTTAATCTTAACAGTCCACAAACACTGAAAAGCCCTTATAAGACAGGTTCTACTCTGAAAAATAAAACCAGAATGTCAGCAGTTTTTATTATTATAGCTCTAGGGAACTAAATTGGAATTTTTTAAGGTAAAGGCATCAGACCATTAAAGCGTATCTGTTTATGGTTATAGAAAATGGAATAGAAGATCTTTAGCATATACTGTATTCATAGTGTCATCAAAATGTTCATTTCAGGTCTGGAAGGTTTATTAAGTTGCCTTTATGAGCTGAGGGTGAAGGCACAGATTTCAGAAACAAGGTCATTCCAGAAGCCAAACTGCCATGTAAGGGAATGGACGCTCTCCAAACCCAGTTTTTAACGCGATATTTACCAGCATTTAATGTTTCTCTTGTCACATATCAGTGGCTCAGAGAGATGTCTTTTTTCATGGATATAAATTCACACCATCCCAAATACAGTTAGCATTTTTCAGCAAAGCTCTGCCTTGTTCAACAGGGAGCTTATTTATCTTCTTATTCAAAAAAATGAAGTAAGGGGATCTCACTTTTTTTTTTCTTTTGTTTGAGCCTTCATATTCTGCATTGGAGACAAGGGAACTATTAGGTCAGGAAATGGAGTCAGAGCTACAGATTAATCAATCATGCTTCGTGTCCTCATATTGCAACACACAGACTGGAGTCACTGGGGATTATGAATGCCACATCTGCGTGTACAACTCCCAGGCAGTGTCGGGAACTCATCCTGCAGCTATTTTGTGGTCACCTTCAACTCTGATTGATACCATCTCCTCCCTGCTTCCTTCTGCACTCTCCAATGCTCTGTGAAGGAAAGGAACTTAGTCCTGAAATTCCAGTCTCACTAAGAGATGGGTATTTTGGCTTTTTCTCTCAAACTCCTTTGAAATTGGGTTCAAGAGGAAAAAAAAAAATTGACCTTTAAGATCTAAATTTTGCCCAAATTCAGCAGTATTTGCTGAGACAATTTTGATTTGTCACATTTCTTCTTTGCTCAGGGTACCTAAGAACTTGTCAAGGTCCACATACCACAGAAGGTGATTAATGCTCTGCTTGCTCTGTCTAAAGAGTGAATGCTTGCTCATCCAATATGAGCAAATAAAGAACAAAGGACCACATGCATGAAACCACCAGACATACTGCTAGACAAGAGTTCACTGCAAAAAAATACCACATTGAGTTGAGGATTGGCAGGAAAAAAGCAAGAAATAAAACCAGTTTTCCTAAAATAGCATGGAATCTGAAATTAGGTCAAAAACGTAAATTAAATGAAACAGTTTTTGAAAAAAAATATTTGACTAATAATTGTAATTTTCCTTTAATGTGATGAAATTTTCTGTCCCTTCAGGTGAGAAAAAGATCAAATGCTGAAAAAGTATTTCATAATTTTGTGGGAGTCCTATTCTTTTCTGCTGAGTGCTACAAGTGATGACTGACCCCAAAAATGCTGAGAGCAGTTGAGCCATGATCCTCTTTTAGCCAGGTCATGCAGACTTCCAGGAGAAAGCTTGGTACCATTGCACTCCAAACAGGAGACCTTCATCTAGCCACTGAACATGTGCATTAAAATGTAAATTTAATAATTGTATTTAAAAATGTAGAATGAAGGAATCCTCACTGCATGGTGGATTCCATTGTGTCCCTGTGGTGAGGCTCAGGGTGCAAGTCAGTTCATGTCATCAGAAGATAATTAGACATCCAGTCACCTGGGAGGGCCCCAGCACACAACACTTTCCACAGCACCACAAGGAAATTCGGGCACAAAAGGCAGGCCCTGAGCTCACAGGACAATTAATCCAGCAAGCAGCACATTTATTACATGTATCCAATGGGCTCTCAGGGAAAATGGCAATCAGGATCTTGTTCAGAAGTATTAATGAGAAGGGCACCAAATGTCTGAAATCTAAATATTTACTCTTCACCAGCAGGTTGTCTTTTGGAATCCAGAGTAGCTTTGGGTATGATGCCCAACTCTACAGCAAAATTATGAGACAAGGTTTGAAGAATGGGGAGAGGGGAATCACCTTGGGGAATTGAGTGCTGTGACAGGTCTGTGGTTCAGAGCTTACTGAATTTTACGAGACACAACTAATTTTAATTACTGCTCTTCCAAACTAATTTCAAACATTTCTCCAAAACACACAGTCTGCTACAGAGGCTCATGTGCATAATGAACATCTGTAGTAAAACTGCTTTATTATGGGTTGTTTGATGCTGTTTATTGCATACCCATTGGTTTTTGGAATGGCATTAGTGAGCAGCATTTTGAAGACGGATGCTAAATTTTGCTGCGGCAAATTAGTGTCAACCAAGAACATATTAGCAAATAAAAGAGTGCATCTGCTCCGAAAAAATGGTTTTTCTTTGCATCATGATGATGATTGAAAGGCTGTAATAAAGGAATGATACATATACTCTATCCCCCAAACTACATTAAAAAGCTGTTGCAGGCAATCAGCAGTGCAGCAGGACAGACAACTGTGTTGCACGTGAGCAGTGGAGGAGCTGAGGCAGTTTTCCTTGGTTCATAAGGAGAACACCATCCTCAGTACCAAAATGCACCAAAGTGTTTGCTGGCTCCCCTGCCAGCAGCCTTTGTTTCAACTCTGTCCCATCTGTCCCTATTTCCTGGCTATCTCTTTGTCTGGGTTTGTCTCCCTTTCCTCCCCTCTAGACTAATATCAATTCCAGGCCAGGCCATGTAAACTCCCTTGATGATCATTACAGTAAAACTTCAAGAAAAGTCTTTCTGAGATATGAAGAGCAACATATGGGGACAGTTTGCTTTATGTCTCATTTTTCATACTAATGTGGTTATTTTATAGGATTGCATCTCATCTCCTGTCTGACTAATGCCTGAGCTGTGTCTCATTTAAATGAGAGGTTCCTCAGGTTCACTAAAGCACAGGAGGTTTAAAACTTTGTCATGCAGCTGATGCTGCGGTGAGTATTTGCTTAACATCGCTTTGCAGTGAAAAATCTCTCTTCAGCATCCTGAATTTTGCTCTCTCATAGGCAGTCCAGTCAGAACAGAAGTGCTGTGATACATAAGTGAATTTCTTTTTCCTTAGACAGAAGGAAATTGTGGTTCAAATCGCTCATGTGGTTTAGGTTTCCCTACAGCAACTCCAATGCGTGATGCTCACAGTCACTTGGCAGACTCCTTGTGGGTGTCAAAAATGTTCTTGGCTCGAACCAAATGCCTAAGCGAGCACATTTCCTTGAGGGCAGTGGTAGACACAGTAAAAATGTCCTCCAGAGCAACTACTGAAGACAGTCAAACTTTTTAAATGAGGGCTTTGCGATGAAATTTCTGTTTCTAATTACTGGAGCGAGAGAATCGTGAGGAGTGAAGATGGACGGAGAGGAAATGTCTGTAAGGAATTTAGAAAACAAAGGGTTCTTTTTTTCTTTAGAATTCTCACTTTAAATGGTTACATTTTGAAATATAAGTTCATTTTTAGGAAAAAAAAATCTTTCAGAAGGATAAGTTAGAAATTCAAGGGAAATAGCTCTAACCCATTCATGTGAAATGCTTCAATGACTCACATTTGTATTTGGAAACATGATTTCAGGTTAAGCACGTTTGCAAGACTTCAGCTTTGTCTAGCCTTGAGTCTGGAATTATTTGTTGTTGATTTTGGTTTTTTTCTGTTTTATTTTAAGTTTTGTTGGAAAAGGAAACTGGGTTTGTGCTCAAATACATGTCCAAGAAACAGTTCATATTAAAAATATTTTCATGTCCATAGAAAGTGCAGTTTTGTTAGCAAAGCTTCCCTAGGAAATGAGTGTTGGAATGAATGCTAAGGGTATTTCAAGTGTAATTAATGAAGGTCAAATTCAGGGAGTCAATGTATTGTGATTCCTTTCCTCTTATAAAGTGTGCAGTAGCACTCCAGCAGCTCACATGTGAAGGGACTACAGTTTGGAATTTTTATGTCCTGCCTGCCAGTTCTGATCACAAGGAAAAAGTCTTTGTGGGCAGCGGGTGCCTGGCTGGTTCAGCTGCAGGACTCAGGGCAGGGAAGCTGCCTGCCCAGGAACCTGCCACCTCTTAGTCACCACAGGCCTGACTGGTTTCCAGGGGAAGTCACACACCTTGAGATTCAGGCTCTGGTCCATGGTGATATCTCAGCGCTCTTAGCAAAACTTAAGTGCAATTTAGCTGCCTAAAAGGACAGTTCTTAAAATTCCTGTTTAGACCCCACTACCTGCAGAAAGTTATTCCCCCTTAACTTCCCTGGTGCCTGCTCAAAAGACCTTTCATTGGGGAATTCCATGCACATCACTGGAGCAGAGACAAGGTCCAACCTCCCAGCTGCATGCTCTAATCTCACTTTGTTCTCTCTGGCTTCCCCACTCCTTTCATAACTTCATACTCTACAGCAGGTGACTGTCAGCACGGTGCAGGAAAGCTGCTGCCCCACATTCTCTCCTTACAGCTTCATTGTAAAAGGCTTGAAATTTGTCACAACTACCTAGAATGTGGTGTTTTGGGCACCTCATCAGGACAGGAGAAGCAGATTTGAATCCAATATTCAAAAAATTTCTGAAGAAGGCAAAGATCCCATATGGCCAAAGAAGACAGAAAATATGTGTCTCACTTTTTGACAACTTCTGAAGCAGCAGGCATTAACATAAAGAGTTAAATATCCCCTCCTCTTTCTGTGACAGTGCTGTAAAGGAAGAGTAAGGCATTCACCCAGAATAACCAACTTGGCACCTAAAGGGACTGGGTTATACATCCCAGCCTTAGGTAGATACCAAATTAATGCCTAGGTATTAGACATCCAAATCCTGGAGAAACACTGGATGTCAGACATTTTGTACTGGTTACTAAGGACTCATGGAACCTCATGATAGGTAAGGAGAAGGTGAGCAGGGAAAAAAACCCAATAACTGGATGAAATTCTCACTCCTGCAGAACAGATGGAGGTCCTCTGTCACAGGTGGAATACACCATGACATTCACTGACACAGACTGTTGTAGCCGACAAAAGTTTGCATGAATTTAAAATGCATTAGGATAAATTAATCAGTTAGGAGGTACTGAGCAAAGAGATGGCACCACTGATCTGCTGGAAGCTGTGGACTAGATGATTGCATCTGGAACACACCAGTGTATACCTGCCTCATTCTTACACTCTTCTCTAAGCATGTGATAGAGTACACTGATAATGACAGGGTCTAGGAAGAGCTTTGACTTGCTGGTTTTCCATCTTGCCTGCCCTTCTCAGTCTTATCTTTAATTCCCTCTTCCTTGAATTTAAAACAGAAGACATAATCTTTTCCCACAGACTTCACCTTTCTTGAGCACTGTTGGCTGTGCGTAACAAGGACATCAACTCTTGGACCCAGGAACATAAAAATTTGGTGTGTGCTGTGATGCAGACTTCACTGTCTGAGCAAAACATGACTTAGACCATTGAGTTTATTCTTTCTTTTGAATACAAATTAGCTCATAAAATTACTTGCTCAAGACCTGCTAGTGATTTTAATGACAAAAATCATTGACAATCCTAAATGTCACTAGTCAATGTCTGTTTTACATGCTCAGCTACAAATTGCAATAGGAATAATTCCTTTTTCTCATGCTTCATGTTTGTTATTTCAAAAATGAAAGTTTCCTACAGTCTTTATGTTCCTATATGTGTGAACCTGGAATTATGTTCAATACAAGCATGAATAATACAAATTTTAGCTACAACATGGAAGCAGCCAGTCAGCTCCTGATTTTTGGTGGTATGCTGAGTGGTCTCTGATGTGGGATAAGCTTCTCTCCTATCAATAAACACCTCATTTTTCCTCACAAGATCTTCTCTTGAGAGCACCCAGTCTATATTTTTTCATTCCTCTCTTTCTTTTTAACCCAGGAAACCTTGAGAACCAAGATACCATATTTTCTTTAGCTGAGTGAAGCTGACACATCGCTAGGGAAGGGTTAAAGAAAAACAAACCCCCCTCAAGATGTTCCTGGAAATCCCAAGCAGATAAACACATGGGAAGCTCAGACAGCCGGCCTTCTGTTAAGTATGTGAGAGAAATTTCCCATCTTGAGGTAGGGAAGACAGAGGCACTGTTAAATTATGCTTCCCGTGAGTGTTACTAAGGCATACTTACACATATTATATGAGGTAGAAAATTAGTACTTTGAATTGTTATGGTTACATTTGCAGTAAAGTGTAAGTGTTTGCAGTTTTTCAGAAGTTTGCTTATGGTTCGTCGTGCAGTTCACCCACTGAGAAGAAAATTTACTTGCTGTAAAAGAGCAGAACAGATCAACAGCTACAAGGGAACGATTGCAAACTCTTCCCAGTGTCCTGTTTCTGGAAGAGGTGATTATTCTACAGATGGAAAGACCAAAATGACAGCTCCAGGCCTCACATTTATCCACATGTCACCTTTGGGAAGGTTTAGGCCTGATCCTCAGTGCACACTTAGCAGCAATACTGGAGGAATTGCACACACTGGCATCAGTCTCCCACCCCGGGGGTGAGAGTCTGCTCTTGCATCAAGGCTCAGTGTTACAGCACAGCTTAGATAAGTTTAGGGTTTGTCTGATGGTGACAGATGTCTCTAGCAGTGGTAGAGACAGGTCTGAGAATTTTTTAGATACATATGTGTATAACTATCTATGTATATACTTAAATATTTTATGTATGTGTGTATCTATATACATTTATATGTATACGCACATATAATGTATATAGGCTATATATTTAATTTAGGTAGCCCCAGTACTGTGAGAAGTGGGAAGAAGGCTGAGCTCTGGCAGCCCTGGGAAGTGGTGAAATGAATTGCTCCCTTTTCTCCCCCTTAAATGTAGATAATGGAGGCACCTTCTGTAGTCAGGCTGAGCACAGCCCGATGGCAATTGCAAGGGATTTTGAACTGGATAATCAACTCTCATGCATGCAATAAATTACATGCTTTTCATGTATCTACAGAGCACACATGTCAGGAAGAAAAAAAAACACAAGAAAATAAATTAAATCAAAATCTCTGACTGAGAGAAAGTGTTTCCTAACTCTTAGTCCACGAGGCAGAGACTGGTAACCCCATTCTCACCCTGAGACTCACGTGACCAAGGACTAATTCAGGGGAACTAAACATCTCCTGAGGGTTTGGCACTTTGCTGGCACTGAATAAGACACAGCAGCACAAACTCATTACAATCCCTACTCTCTTTTCTGCCAAGGAAGTAAAGAAAGCAGAGAAGCTGTCTGGTACCTCTACTGCACAAGCAGTAGCACTCTGTCCCTTTCCTGACTGCTGAACAGCCATAAATGCTGCTATCATTGCACCATAAACTAGGACAAAGCCCAGGAATGGTAGATTAAGGTGTCTAAGGCCACACTGAAGTCTGCATCACAGCAGAGCACTTAATTTCCGTGACTCTAAATTCTCCTGACCCGTTCTTCCCCTAATTCCAGTCCTAAGAAAAATCACTTAAATATCTTGGTGTGTCAGCTAATGTGCATTGGTGTGCACACATACATGAGAATAAACTGCTATCAAACTCCCACTTTATTTTCAGTGCCCTCACTGTGTGGATGGAGTTTGATATCACCACAAAGCAGGGTATCAAAATAATCTGTGGCAAAAAAAAAGACAAAGCAAGAGCTTTGGCTCTCAGATTCTGAAGTCAGTCTGGCTTAAAGCAGAGGTCAATCAATCTGTAACTTTTTTGGCTTTTCTAGCAGTGGTTTTGTCCCTGATTAGGCTGACCACCCATTTCAGCTAATCATTCAGAAAATGATTCTTCCCTTTCTTTTGCAATATCCTCTGCAAAGTTACATGCAATTGATTCAAAGGGAAATTTCTTCTCAATGTTCAGTATGGGAACTGATTTCTTAAAACATATAAGTGCTTTTGTGTGGTAAATCTCTGTCTAGATTTACTAGCCATTTACTCTTTGAAGGTGCTCTACACATCCAGTGGGAGGACCAGCTGAGTGCTATTGACTAAACATACAGAGAAAAATCATAAAAAATGACATTAAATTTTGTCAGTGACTCATAAGAGCCTTTGACCTTTAATTTGTAGGTGCAGAGCAAATGTGAAAATGCTGAATTTGTCTGATTTCTGTTAAACACTTACACACCCTTTACTGAGTTCATAAAAAGCCATGTATCCCACATCAAATGCTAAAAACATTCAGAACAGTATGCTCTGTCGAATAAAGTTAAATATAGAAGAGCAAGATGAGAAGTCAGTACCTTATTCCACAATAATAAAAAAAAAATCTGGAAATGTGCAGGAAAATGCATTCAGGAGATAACAATGCCTGGGAGCAGAGAGGTGGTTTGAGGATGAGAGGAGGGGGACTGAGCTCCACTGTAACCAAGTACTCAGCAGAAAACAGCCCAAGATTGAACATGTCCTTTTATGGCACTGGGAAGAGAGCAAATCCATCACAGGGAGAAGGAACAGAGATGAAGGGAACTGATTTAGTGTGAAGCAGTTTTGCCTTCCTGGCTTTCTTCTTTCCAAACAAGCTACTTGTTCACCTCTAAACTCATCACCGACCACCACAAATGGTTGCCTCATTAGGGCTTCTGCAATAAACATTGATGCTTTAAATTTAATCAGAACTTCTATATACTGCACCATTAGTTTAAAACAAAGGTCATCCTTCTCTCTTTTCTCTTTGTTGTCTGCTAATATGATTTTAAATATTACTGCTTTGCAGCTATTACTGTTTACACTGGATGATTGGCTAGACTCATTAAGTGAATGAATGCCAGGAGATGACATAATTTATATTTAATTGTCTTGTTTCTCAACAAAGTCTATACAGTTGTTTTAATAAAGTGCAGGGGAAGATAAAGGCTACATTTGCATTATCTAAGCAGCTTTTGACAAAGGTCTAGGATGTTGTTGACATTTATTGTTTACAAATGAGATAATAAAATAATGTTTTGTTTTGCAATTGTTGTGCTTTTTGTTGTCTTCAGTAAGTTATAGTTTTTCATTACTGCTATTACTCCTGAAAGTTAATGAGCAGATACTCAGTTTCAACTTACTAGTAGACTGTTTCCAGGATTCAGAATAACTGACACGTGTTCAGCTTGCTCAAATTCCTCTTGCTCAAATTCCTGATGCAACCAACTTCACTATAACTAGAACAAGACTTTAAACATCACCATAAGCTATGGAATTTTGTGAATTGGGGCATTCCAGCTTCAGAAATCATATGGTCAAAATTTTCTGGGAGAGTTGTCAGTTTTCCTGTCCAAGATTTCTAGACAATACAAATAAAGCATGCAAGATATTGCTGATTATTCATCTTTTTTTTTTGTCATCCCTTATTTGATTAAAATACAAATGGTGTGACGGGCTGATATGTGCAGACATCATCCTTCCTCTTGTGGCCTCACAGTAGAATTATGTCAGCTCTTGGCTGCCAAATCTCCTGCTCCAAAGCTTCCCCATCATGTCTCAGTCATGGCTCATTTTTTTCCCTCATTTTCTACCCCCAAGTCCCTTGGGGGTGCAGCTGTGCTAACTGCTTTTTGCATTCAGCCCAAAATACTAACTTCATCCACAGCTAAGCCAGGCATGTCATTGCCATCCATGGAGCCTACTCCATATCTGACTTATAATTCTGTCTTCAAGGAGTTGTTCTGTGGTCAAAGATACCTCAGCTTATTTCCCTGTCCATACTGAGGAGGGAAGTGCCTGGCCTTCTCCAGAGCAGGTCTGGGGAGTTTTTTGATTTTTGGTCCATTGTGTGTCCATCTACCTGTCATGTATCCACTCCAGTGCTGCTGTTTGGTGAAGAAAGCTGATATTAGATGCATACAAGAGAAAAAAGAAAATTTCTAAACTATCCAGACAATGACACCAGCAACAAACTCTGGGTTTGTGTGATGTCTGAACTTAAAGGATGGAGGGTGCCTATTTAACCCTACCCTTTCAGGAGTGAGGATGTGGTTGCTGGACGCAGGAGTGGTCCCTGTGAGCTGATTGCAACTCCTCCTTCTCACCATCAACTGTAATAAGCTGGACTGCTGGACTCCAGAAGCCAGTCTGAACTGCTCACAAATATTGTGGACTTGCATATCCTAAGAGATGTCTGATCCACCTTAGGTCTCCATAGTGGGCAGTTTGAGTGAAACCAATAAATTCTTTTCACTCTTTCCAAACTTCTCAAGTACTCTCTTTCAAATTCTGATATAAAGGAGGAACAGCTTTCTTTCATGTTAAATAAAAAAAAAAAGAAGAAGGAATGAAAATTTAAGTCTTATCCGGTCTCTGGAAGGGACCAGCCCATGATCATTCTGTGCACTTCAGTCTACAGGCTTCATCTGTTCTGCTGAGAAGCCAAGGCTACAACAGAATAGCCTGCTGGTTGCATCCATGCCTGTACTTAATGTAGGTGAGAATGAACTGGTTAGAAGTACTGCTTATACCAAGAATATTGTTGGCAATTTCTATGCAAATGCCAATAAGCATTTTGGACTTAATTCTCTGCTGCAGCCTTACACTTGTGTGGATTCTGTGGAATTACACTGATTTACAGTCCATGTGAGACAACAAAAATCAATTATTTCATTTGTAACAGGGTAAATTCAATTATATATGTCATATATTTTTGTAATTTTTTTCCCTGTTAAAGAACAAACAAAACACCCCTAACAAAAAGTGTTGTGTTGTTTGTAGCTGGTGAGTTTAAACAATTACCAGATTACCAAAGAGCTACTCCCAGTGGGTCTCTATATTTGAGGTAATCATAAAATAACCCATCATTTCTTAGCTGGTATTATGAAACAGTGGTAAGAAAAGTAAGCAGAATACTGCTTCACTTTTGTCTAATTACTCTGGCAGACAAAGGTGTGAAATTATTAGCCAGTAACATATGGGCTTGAGCTTGGAGAAGTTCCCAGTGAGATTTCTTTTTATTCCAGGCATATTTTATCATTTAATTTGAGGGCACTAATCCATGGGTGAGCCTCTGCCTGCCTCTCTGTCACTTGCTTTCTTGCGCTTATCAAATGTATTCCTAATCTCAATCATGTTTTCTTCTGCTTCCTTGCAGTGCAAACAACCCCCTGGCCTGATGCTGATGATAGTGGTGGGTCAGGAGCTGCATTGGGTTGTGAAGCCTGATCTTCACATGACAGCCATAAAACTGAGAATTTACTGTTTCGGTACAATAAGGGGGCTAAACAATGCTGATGGTATCTAGCAGTCCCATAATGAAAAGCTGTCTTTGCTTTCTCCAAGAAACACATTTTTCAGTGCTGTGAACAGGACTGTGTCAATACTGCTTTTACTTGAGCACTGAAGCAGCATTTTAACTTGCTAAATATAGGCAGTGTAGGAAGGCACACCCACACAAGCACCATTTTTCCATTTCTACTTTAGTCACAACATTCCCCACTTAGTTATATTTAGCTTGTATTGGGGGTGACCAAAATACTCACATTAAAACTAGTGTGCATCTTCTTCATGCAGCTCGTCAAGGCCCCAAACAAGAATTGCATCCCTTGCTGTGATAATGCCCAACTTTGCATATGTTCATTCATTTAATCCCCCAGTGCTCTGCTTGTGCTGATGGGAGCTCTGCAGCCAGCACATAACAATGTCAAGAGTAAAGACACAGGGTTTCAGTTTTCAAACACAGGAAACTTAATCCCTAATCTGGATGCTCCAAATTGCCACTTAGACATGTAAATGTCAATTTTATGCACCTAAGTGCCAATTTGAGTGTCCAAATGCCTGACTTGGACATCTCATTAAGGCACCCATTGGGTTATGTTGCTTGTTTTACCTATCTGAGTGCACATAATGCGCTGTAAGCAATTATGGCCTGTTCCATACAAGTAAATCACTTCATTCAAGTGGCTTTAGAGAAGAAAGGGATTTCAGTACAGCAGAAAAATATTAGAAACAAGTAGCTCATCATGTGTCAGTGTCACACACACCTCTGTCTCCTTTCCATTCCCCATCATCCAGTGCCTGAAAGCCTCCATTTACTGTAATTTCTAAAAAGTATCTCAATCTGAGCATGGCCATTTGGGACCCCTGCTCCTGCTGCTGCATTGCAATCTGCCTGCTGTGTTCCTTGAGTTCAGTGAATTGTTTGGGGCACTCCTGAGCCAGCAAGGTGGGAGCTGAGCTGTGCCTCATACAGCCAGTGCTGCCGGGGAATCCAGATGCTCTTCACTCCACACATTCCAGGGCACTAATGGACATCTTAAAATAGGATTCTGGGTGTTGTTGCATCCATCCTCCCTTTCAAAACAGTGTTTAAGTGGCCTTGAGAAAATGAGACTAAATAATAACCCACCATGCTGTTCCCTGAGATGCCTTAAAATGCTGTAAGCGGAAAAGCACAGGCCAAGGCCACTCTACCCCAACCTTTTCTGAGCAACAATGTGTAATATCTCTTTCACATCACAGCACAGATTGCAAAATGAGGTGCAATTTGCAGCTTTAGGAGGATGAGGAAAAGAGCAGCCAAAAACTGACAGTGCATTCTCTTAACAGAAAAGGACTGTCCAGTGGGTTATCAGTCTATTTTTTCCACTCTTTGCCTGACCAAAATGACCATTTAAAAATGTCTGAGGAAAGGGAAGAAGCACCTGGAAATTAGTCCTGGAACAAGCCCGTACTCTTTGTCTGGGGATTTGCTCAGTTTTAATGGGTAATTTCTTTGTCTCTGCTGCTTTCATCAGGCATGGCATTGTCAAAGCTCTGCTCACACAGTTGCCCTCACAAAGAGGGTGACATAGTAAATGAGAAATATCACCCAGTATTTGCAAGGGTGCTGTCAGTGCAGGGACTCTGCTTTCTGTGCTGCAAACTCTCAGAGCTTTGTGAGGAAACTGCTCCAGCTCCTGCAGCTATGGGGCATGAATGTCCTCATCATGGCCAGTACCTTTCAGCTCCTTCTTGGGGTTTGGGAAGTCTTTAAAGTGGGAGATCCCAGCTCACTCTTGATTCCCCCTAAACTCCCATAGATGTTTTGAATACCAGACCACATGTGGGCTAAAAGTGTTTGGTCCTAGGAGTTCACTGTGCTGACACCCATCTTGCTCCTCCTCTCACAAGGTGGATGTAACCAACATTCACCCAAACTTTCTGTTGCATTGTGGCTGTGGGTCTAGTCCTGGAAAAGCACTGCATGTACTGGAAAGTTAATTGTATTCCAAATGGAGTGAGGAAATCAGCCAAACAAGAGGCTGACTGGGCTCCCTCTCAGAGAAACCAGCACAGAGATAAAGAATTTGTGTCCACAGTGATGAAAGAAATCTGCAGCCTGCAGAATGCAGTAATGATCTCAGTATATTTTTGGTGAAGGGAACCATGACAATTAGCATCTCTTCAGAGTATAGTTTCTAGGATTCTTCAGCCAAGTCCAGACAATGACAAGCCCATACATAGCAAATTACAGCTGCACATGCATGTGTGATTACTTGCTATATGCAAGCAATATGGGGGAATATAATATATATATTATATAAGGGAATTTAAGAGACTCAAATTCCATGTCCATGCATGTCAGCCAATAAGTCTTTACATCACCTGATTTTTATTTCCTGTTGCATAAACCAAAAAGGGAAACATAGTGAGTGAGGCACAATTCCCAAGCCCTGTTTTACTTCCTATCCTTCCTCAGAGCTTCAGATTCTTTGCTCATTAAAATTATTTTCCTAACATGTGCTCCTCCAGTACACATAGGGAATCAATATGATAGAAATTACGTGACCTATCAGAACAAACAGTTCAAACTCTCATTATCAGATATTTGTGGCAACCGATTTTTGGGTCAATACTCTGTGAAAGAATACTTGAAAAACACTATGCTGAAAAATTGAAGATATTTTAATTTTCTTATGGAAAATTCTTCCAAATGTAGAGAGAACTTACTTACCTGGGAACCTCTTCTCTAGCCAACACTTATATTATCTACTAACATAAAACTCTGGACAGATTCTTCACTACTAGTAAAAATGAGATGATTCATAAGCACTGAAATTACGATGGCAGAACACATTGTGTCTTCATGTCCTTACACTGTCAGAGGAAGCATTAGAGAAGTAGAACCCTGCTGATGTATTCTGCATAACACAAGAAAACATCAGAAGTCTGTTACTGCTGGGATGGAGAAAGGGGTTCTCCTTCTCTTCAGTGTTTTGTATTCAGATGCAAAAAATCAGATGGGGCAGGTTACCAAAGGAAGATGGCAAAGAATATGCATCTTTTGCCAGCCAAAATCTTGACTTTCTGTAAATTTGTTACATTTTGGAGGGATAGTGCAGTAAGAAAGCATGGTTCTTCCTTCAAAATAAGATGTAGCTTAGAGACAAATCTCAGGAGTCTTCAACCCCGAACAAATGTCCACAATGCCTCAGAGAGACTTTTACACAAAATTTTATTATGTTTAGATAACTCTGAACTCTTACAAACAGAGGTCTGAATTTCTACAAATTTACCTAAGCAGTTCAAATTTAATTACTAACATGGTTCATTGCTTCATGAAGCAATTTAAGCATTTGATATTGTCTGACAGATTTTCTTAAGCACTGTGGAGAATTTGGTAGGTGCTGTTATTTCTGCAAGCCTTCGCTGGGGAAACAATGAACACCAGTAGGAAGTGATAATACAGAATTGGTATTATAACAATTTCTAATAATTTTGAGCTAAACAGGCAGACAGGGCTTTTAGAAGTTAATGTATAGAAAAGAAAGAAATTATACAAGGAACATATGTGCAGAGGCCTTCAAACATACAAATGAATGTCTGTCCATGTCTCTGGGGCTGGAGCCCCTTTTCCCTTTGGAGAAACTGGACTACTCATTAATGTGTTTAAGGCCAAAAATTAGTCATCGGGTAAATTAAATTAAATTCACTTGAAATGGAATTAAAATGATGGAAAAGTGCTGAATATAGTTTTTGTAACAATTAGAGTTGCTCCACAAAAGTTAATGAAAAGCTCCATCTTAATCAAGTCATAGTCCTGTCAGCATCCCTCTTTGTCATTCTCTATTGTCATTTAAATAGCTAATCTTTCTCTTTTCCTTGCTGCAGTTTCTACCTTTCCTATCAGCTAGAGTTGGTTTGCCTCCAAGTTCCATGATAGTTAATTAAAATGTTAAGAAAACCACCTGATTTAGGCTTCCTGTGACTGAAGGAAAGCAGATACACTCGTCAAGAGAAAAAATTCAAATGAGTTATGTTATTTTTGTATAACTGTGGAAGAAGATAGAGATCAAAACAGCTTCTTAGGTCAAGCAGTTCAACTCTCTGTTAGGGCAGAGACATTTCCAACAGGAAGAGTTTTATATTTTAGCTAATCTAGTTTTGAAGATGCCAAATAATGGGGATTTCATAACATTGCCAATTTATTCTGATTACTCCTTCCATAAATTGTACCCACAATCTTTTCTCTTTTTTGCTATTTTTTTTGTTCTTGTTGCAAATATTATAATATTATTTATACTTTATATTATTATTATTTTAGCAAGAAACAAGCTGTTTGAACTATAAACATCGTGTTGGGTGAAAACATGCTTTCAAATGTGATCATTGGAGATTTCTGAGTCATCCATCAGCATATGTCACACCTCATGGATTCTTTACCTTTGCCCTCCATGACTGCCATTGATGTACTCAGAGAAAAGAACCAATTGCATAAATGATCCAATTAACTTGGATCTCTCCAGGCTTCTGTAGGAAACTAATCTGTGCTGACCTGCCATGGAGGTGCATGGATAAAAGTAAAGCTACACACATGCTGACAACATTTTGTCCAAGTTACCTTTATCCACAAGCTGGTAAGTTGGTGTTCTCTTTCCAGATACAAAAGTAAGGGAAGGATGCTAGAAGAAGGGATTGAGTCTTTCCAATAATAAGAAGAGATGTTCTTTAATAATTTTTCCCAAAATTTCAAGAAGAAAGAATGTTTTATCTGCTTTAGCTGAAAATTAAGTAAAAATCATAATATAAAAATAATGCACTTCCTAAAATATCCATAAGGCAGAAGATGTTTTGATGCTTTGCTTGCAGGGGAACAGGGCAAAAATGGGACAGGATTCCTAGCAAGGGATCAGTCTCTCAATGGGAACAGAAAGGACATAAAAAGGGCTCTGTAATCTCCACCAGAAAGTGAACTAAACAGGCAGTCCTTGCTCTTCAGTAGTAAATATAGCAGGAAATAAAAAGAAACAGAGAGCCTGGAGGTGAGATAAGTGCGTGGTGACTACAAAGAGACTGCCCAGACACACACACCCCTATCCAGGCTGCCCCTCACAGCGTGGCAATAGCTGCTGGAGGACTCACAACTGCTTAGGGAACCACTGGGGTTTTTTTCTATAAGCAACCCTCTTCTTGGCACCTTCTTGAGGCAGAGACTGTTCTCTGCATACAGCTTAGATGTACTATGTGTAGTGACTGAGACAGGACTCCCTGGACATTGTTCTCACACAATTAGAGGATAATGGTAAAACTGAGTTAATGTCACACCTATCATATCTCCCAAATAAAAATCCAGCCCTGATGCAGTCCTTGCAGTTGGTCAGAGCTGTGATGTAAGCCTCAAGTTCAGAAGTCATTTTGTTATTGTGAAATAGTGTTTTCACTCTGCAATGAAACTGATAAAAACCTGACTTCAGGGAAATTCCAAAGTCTCTCCTCTCCAAGATAATGTCTGCACAATACTCAAAATCAGAAAGGACCAAGTAGATAATTTATACTACTCCTCCTCACTCCACACAAAAGGACACACTGATGGCAACTCCCAGATACACAGATACCATTCAGCAAAAAGTCTTGAGAAGAGAATATTTTTAATGAGGACTCTGTGCCTTTAAATAGGTCCAGGTCTTTGAAAGTCACAGGAGAGGGCCAAATTGAACATTTAACTTACAATAAGTCATACTTTTCTAAGCCAGAGGATGTAACAGATGTGTTAGAGTGCATTCATTATTGCAATGATTTTCAGCTGAGCACAATCTTGCTTTTTGAAGCCAGGATTTTTCATTTTCAGACACTGAGCCTGCAATTTGCTGCTGATAGAAATAGCAAATTAATGCCTGTTTTCTTTGTACAAACGATCAGTCAGGACAGATGGAGACAACCCTCTGGAATTATTTTGCTTCTTTTCAGTATAAATTACAAGAAAAATGCTCAAGGAGTTTGGGTCAGGCCCATTCTCAGTTATTTCCATCTTTCCCAGCACTGCACATTATCAGCTCTTTTTCCCTGGTTTTGTGGGGGTTTTTTTCGTTTTTTTCCTTCAAACTCCTGTTTCTCTTTTTTATTTGCTGTCTGATCATAAAACTTTTCTCCCTTTTCAGGGTAATCTTACTGAGCACTTGGTCAAATAAAGTTAAAATGCTGCTAGTTTTCATCACAGAGTCACAATGGTCCAGAGATCAGACATGCTGTGTAATTGTCTCTCCTAAATGTAGCTCTGATTCTGAAAAATTCTACATGGGCGTGTGCGTTTTGTTCAAAGTACCCTTGTGATTTTTACCCCTAGAAGTCTTTTATGCATCCAATTGATTTGTTATGCTCCACAGACATGATTACAAACCCCTGAAAACTAACCAGTGAACATCAGTAATTTAAATCTGTGAAGCCCATCCATCAATACATTCACTCTGAAACCCCCAAACACGCTCATAACAATGCTTCATTTTTATCAGCTTCCTTCCAGATCAATATTTATGGTATCACTCAAACATTTATTATGATAGAACAGTTATGCTCAGGATTGAAATAAGAAGGGAAAAGAAAGAATTAAATGCAGGGCATGCTTTTAACAGCTTGCAGATCTCTGAGTTTTCACCATTTGGTTTGCTTAGAGTTCTACCTGGAAGGCTCTGGTCCTTTCAACACAAGCTGACAGAAGAGTTTCCTGAATCAAGATAGCAAACTCTTTTCTGATAATTTCAATCACCATGCTCAGGCTGGGCTCCTCTGTGTTGCTGGTGGGTAAGGAGAGGCTGCACAACCACCCAGCTCTCCCCCACCATGTCTGAGTTACTGACTCTGCCATGGCTCACTCCTGGCCATGAGGACTGCTAAAACTAGACATCCCTTCCCCTCTAAGCCTAGTTATTCCCTCCTTCCCTGCCTTCTCCTACATCTTAGGATCTCAAAGCCATGTTTAACCATGAAACTACTCACCCTACTGACAGTCCTTCCTCATAGCACAAAGGTGAGGGGACAGGGACAGCAGTAGGGAGCACAACACACTATGGGACAGGCCTTGATCATTGCTCATCTCTCCTCATAACCTTATCACTGCCTCACCCTGCCCTCAGCAGAGGTCTGGCTTCAGTGTGAGGAAGCTGAACTGCTCTAAACTGGCCTTTTTTATTTTTCACACTTTCTGTATGGGAAACTTGGGTCCTGGGAATTTTCACTAGGAAGGATTAAATATTGGCAAAGTTGTGAGTATCCAAATGCAGGTTCTAACAAGAGGAAGTGTCAGGCAACATTAATAGGTTTTTGCTACCAGCCTCACCTACAGCATATCTCTGTTTACTGATGTATAATTATGATGAGTGATGCAGTCACCTCACTAGCCAGAGCTGTCAGAACTTGGCTGTCTGTACAGTGATGGGAAGAGGATCATAATAACTTCTAAATGTGACTGATAATGTGGTTTACATTTCTCACATTGTTAGCTCATGCACATTGGGATTTCTGGTTGGTAGGAAATAGATAACGTTTCTATTACTTTTTGTGCCTATTTTTGTCTCAGTTCTTAACAGTTGGTTTGCTTTGGACAAACGGTTTTAGCAGCATCCTGGCATTCTTTGTGTGTCTGGCACTTTTCTGGTTTTATTCCTGGACACTACACCAAAGATATACAGTGGCATGTAGTCTTTACCTTTTACTGAGCCAAGTTAACCCATTAATATATGTCTAAAAAGAGACATTGCAATATTCATAGCTGCTGCTGCTACAGAACCAAAGTAGATGCCAGTGTCCAGAGAGTTTACAGTTATGAGGCAGTGGAAAGAATCCCTTTTATTTGACCTTTGATGTACACACAACTGCATACAAATAACTTCAACTGCTCATGGAGTCCATAGATCCCATTTTAACAGCCTTCTATGGGGAAAGATTAAGTGCTTTCAACAGAATTCCCCTATTTTAAGGCAGCTTAAAACAAAGGGTCTGGTCTTCAGGGTAGTTAGAAGAGTTTCAAAGCTGACATACCCTTCTCTCTTAATAGAAAAGAAGGATTAGATTTAACTCAGGAAACCTGTGCTCATTGCTTTTGCTGGCAATCTGAACATGACAGGAGCTCAGAGAAAAGGCACAATATTTTTTCCTTGCTCTGTCCGAGATGTGTTTTCAAGACTCGTCTTTCAGGGCCATCTTTTTGCTGGAAAATGTAGAAGCAGACCCAGTTCTTTGCTTAAATTAGTTTCCAAGGCAAATATTTTCTAGATTTGGGGCATTAAAAATTAATATTCCTGAAGGATGACTCCTGGAAAGCAATTAATTTTTTTTAAATACACAGACCTGGCAGAGCACAGAAAGACAGGCACACCAGACTGAAAGGGTCCTCAGGAATGCAGTCCCAACACATCCCACATTGTGTGACCCTTTGAAAACCTTAGGTTTTCTCTCTGTCTTTAATCAAGAAGCTCTTTTAGAATCTCTTTGCTGAGTAGGTCAGATATTGTCTTGTGATCCTGAAGTGTGTCCCCACGTGGCTTATACCAAGAAGCTTCACCTTGAAATTAAGTTTTCCCTCCTCATGCTGAACCCATAAATGCATCTGCAAAGCAGCCACCACTATTCTTTGTGTCCTTAAGACAAACAATCCAAGTGTTTTGGTTTCTTCTTATGAAGTAGATGCTGCTTTTCCCACCTGTGCTGTCTGCCCTTCCCTGTCCCTATAGCAGTCAGAAATCATGTCTCCTTATGGTGACCATACAATGCACAAGGGCTTTGCTCAGCTCTGCTTGTGCTTCCCTCTCACTGTTAGAAACATTTCTGCCCTTACACCTCTAGAGTGAATTTGATCACCCTACTGCAGCATTATGGTAATATTCTGCAGTCTTCTTTTTTGCCCCACAGACATTTCCAAATTACAAACTCCTAATGTGCAGCAGAATTACTGTTCCCTTATGTATGACCTTAATTTCAAGTCTTTGAATGTAATTCTGCGGTCAGTCCAGTTCCTGTGTGCCAGTTCACTCCTTCTCTCCCCTAAGAGTGCCTCCCAGCACCTTGGCATCAGTAAGTTGGTTTGTTATTAGTTAATTTCCTAATAGTCCTGACAAGTTCATTAATGAAAATAGTGAGCAGAATTAGCACCAGACCTTATTCTTGAGGAACTCTGCTAATGACTCTTTTTCAGCCTCATATTTCCCGTTTTAACCCTCTCTTGTCTCTCAGTGGAATCCAGGTCCTACCATTTCTTTTTTTTCCCCTGTGAATCCCCAGCATGTTCATTAATCCATAGTTCCCACATGATGGTGCAACCAATTAAAGATAGAAAAGATCTACAATATTATTTAACAGAGAAAGTCATTGACTAGCCTGGATGAGCTGCTGTTTGACAAAATCATTGTGCATTTTAATCCCCTTTTCCTTTGACATCTCCCTTTTAGATACTTTCAAAATCCATGTTGAAATTATGATCCATTATTCAGAGCAGATAAACCCAGGTCATTTTCCAAATTTTCAAAATATCAGCACTACAAGTGCTGCTGGAGACCAGGCACTTGCCAGGTTTGTTTGTCTTACTTGCACACAGACAGGAATGCAGCACATAAGTTCCAGTTCACTGAGATGGAGAATACCTGTATCCTCTGCCTCTCTCTTCCCAAGAACCAGACCTTGACAAATTTATGGCTTCATTTGGAAAAACAGTTTTCATTTTGTGGTATTAGTTTGCTTATATATTTCTACTTTTCTGCAGCACAGTCAGATTTTCTTTGTACACAACACTTGCTCTTCTGCCCATGACCACCTTCTGCATCCTCCCAAGGCCCAGTACAAGCAGTTATATTTCACTGTTAGGAACCTCCTCTGCCTATAATTTTATTTCTGATCCTGAAAGGTCTGACAGTATCACTCAGAATATTCAAGATAAATTTAGGATTGAGAGCTGTGAAAAAAAGTATGTATGCAATAGCAGATTTGTTTTAAATGCTTGGTCTCTATGAAATTGTGTAAGGGGTTGGAAATGCCAGAAACAGTTGCTACAGATGAAAGACTGACAGGTTTCCTGCACCTGGACTGGTTGTAGGAAGAGGCCAAGTGATCTGGGGGTTTCTCAGTGCTGGAGGTGGCAAAGCAGCCGTGTGGTCACTGCTCCAAGAGCCAAGAAGAAATAGTCATCTGCTCCTACCCCTGCTCTCTCAACACTCACAGAAGTAGCAATGCACTTAGAAAAATATCATTAGAGTTTCTCCACAGCCCTTTAGCACTGCTTCACCTCTTCATCTTCCCAATTTATCCCTTGGTAGAAGAGGCAAGATCCTCTGCTCCAACCTAAAGTTGCAAGTTCAGTTTTTCATATGATGTCAGGAAGCCTTTAGTTAAGCAGTTATTCTGCTTCCAATTGTCATGTAAATGCAGTGTATCACATAAGAAGAACCCTGATAACTGATATGCATACATATATGGGTAAAGAAATAAAACTTTCATTTTTTATGTATAATTACACACGCAGAGGTACAGATACATATAAATATGTGGTATTTCTGCTAGTAGAAGGAATTGCTGTAAATTTACTTCAATGCACTTTATTTAAACATCTCTTAATCTTCATAAACTAAGTCTGTTTCCAACCAGCTCAGAACATTCTAGTTGCTGTTTTTAAAGAGGAAAAATATCCTAGTAAACACTAATTGGCATTGCCTGTCTTATCAGGAATAAAATAGTCCTATTGGGGAATAATTCTTCTCCAAGAAGTTTTTTATAGTCAAGCTAGTAAAAATGAGTTAAATGTAATTTTGGCTCATCCATAATAATCTGTTTATTGCTCTGATGGTTATTTCTGTTTTCCACAGGAGCAATCACTTGCTAGATAGAATGGAACCATAATCTTAATTCATCACATACATTTTTTGCTAGCAGCCAGTGGACTGCAGTAAATATTCCAGTCGGAACAAAGGTGCAAATAATCGATACATCTGTTCCATTTACACCAATAATGGCACATAGTGAGATTTATGGGCCTCAGTATAAAGGAGGTGCACTACTCTGCTGATTACTCTTCAATCGCTGACACACATTTGAGTTTCACTTGTGTGTAAATATGACAAGAGACAAACCATTCATGGAAAATGATTGAATGTACAACCAACACCCTCTCAGACAGAGTTTTTTCACTCCTTTTTTTTTTTTTTTAATGAAATTCTCTTTGTTAAAAAAACTTGTTTCTCTTCCATGGGAGGAGGTTTCAATTAGCTGGCTGCCTGCATTCCCACCCCACACCAGACAGGCCTCATTTAAATTCAAACCCAGATGTATTGTTTGCTACTGTAAGGAATCATGGCTTGTGATAGCAAAATTTGCCTCAGCTGTCTAAAATTGCTCAGAACATTAGGGCTCTATTATCTAAATGCTGATTTGATTATCAATACTTTAATCTGAGAAAAAGAAATGCTGTCACTGCTTGGAAGCTGAGTAGGCTGACTGAGAAAATTTATGATGAGGAGAGCCCTAAGAGCAGGGATCTGCTGAAAGTGAATAGAATTAAGAGCTTGTTAATGAAAATACTTTTTATAAACTCTCTTTTGACATGAGGTGCTACATTAAAAACCTATCAAAGTCTCTAAAAATTAGGTCAGTAACAGTCTAAGGCACACTTTGGAGGGATGGAGAACTTGTTCTCCATCTTTTCATGTGCTGTGTCTTTAAGGTGTCAGGTTCAGGAACATTTTCTTTTTGCCACAGAAAGGCAAAGTGCTGTATGATGAACAGTGATTCAAGGATATCAGCCTGACAAGAAGCCACTGAGCAGTACGTGTTTACATATGCTTTTATTTTGCTAGCAGCTGACAAACTGCAGTAAATAATTGCTGGGACAAGGGTGAAAATAACCAATAGATTTATTCTGCTTAAATCAATAAAATAATTTCTTATACATCAGGATGACATGATGCACATTGACAAGGTGCTCATGGTGCTCCTTCTTTGTGTCTTCTAAGGGTAAATCTCTACCCGGTATTTTCTGAGGTGAGTTTGTCTTTATTGTTCTTCCACACTTTACCAAATTAAGGCACTTATTATCATTAACTGGATTTGGAAATCTTGGCCCAAAGTACTGATCCCTGGTGCAGAAAGATAAAGCTACATCAAGGTCTGTAGTGGTGTCAGTGACAAAGAGCAGGAGAACAGGACACAATGCTTCGGATTCTGTGTCCCAGGGACAGAACCAAGTGGTGTGAGGTCTGACTACCAGGGCTGAAAAAAAGATGGGAAGAAGAAATTTAAAGTCTTGTCTTCTCTTTCCATACCCTTGTTGTCTCAGGTCTGCAAAAAAGACTTCCAAGTGTCTTCTCTCTTTTCCCTGCCTGACATATGCAGCTCACAAGGTGGGTAGGAGGGAAATAACTGAACAGCACAGCCTGCAGGAAGAGGGTTAAGCAGGCAGATGTACTCCAGCAACAATTGAAGTCAACTCACACCTGTACTGTCATCAGCAAAACCCCACCAGGTGACATGATATGGCTTGGTTATGGCTTGGGTTACAGTCCTAGGGCAACTCAGGAAACCTCAGTATAATCTAACAGTCCACTGAGTAGGAGGTAGGTGCCCAAATCTTCCTTTCATCCAAGCTGTGATACATCTAGATGTGCACAGTAGTAGAACTATAAAGATGTCTCACCAGAGTCCTGAGATGATAACATTCAAAATCCAGGAAAAGGGGGAGACTGATGGTCCAGTCTTCCTGTACCTCTTTTGTACTCAACAGAGAAAAAGAATTATTCAGCCCATACTTCATCAGCTGACTATCATTGCTACCAGTAATAGTCTCCCACTGCTTAAAAAATCTGGAGAAATTATATACAGTGGCATATACTCAGAGCTGTGCAAAGGAAGACTAATTTAGATGGCACTCGACCATTAGGTAATGTCAGACTTCTGTGCTCCCACATTTTTTTCTTCTGAATAAAATAGTCCTACTGAAAGCATGTATCATCTCAAAATGAGCATGAGGTTAAAGCTGTATGGGCAACTGAATAATATGCCTTCACTTAAATTTGAAAGCCTTTGATTTTGCAAAACTGCTTTGAAGACTTGAGAGGGAGACTCTTTATCCTTGATGAATCCCGACCCTGCCACTGACATCCATTCCAAGCAAGTATTCACACACATAGCGCACCCAAAATGAGATTTCACTGAAAACCTGCATTTAAAAGCCCCAATTTAGAATTTACTCGCTCAGATTTTTTTCTAAATCCATATCTTCCTGTTTTAATTCTAGGAAGAGCTTGCTTGCATGAAAGTTGCTACTCTGTGTCCCAAAAGCAATGAACACTTGCATAAAATGTTTGAAAAAAAATTCACCTATAGATAAAAAATGAAATAGAGCAGGTTCATCACTTTTCTGGTTCTTTACAGCAGCAGTCAATACTGGCCATCCCAGTATAACAGTCAAAGAAAGTAATCCCAGGGCACCGGGAAGCCAGAGGCACAGCTTTAGCTCGGTGCTCAGTTCCAATCTTCCATGTTGCTGCCAGAGAGATTAGCCTGCCTCTGATCACAGGTTTGGAAAGCCTGGCATGCCTTTAGGATTAATCAGCCCCCACAGCAGATGTAACAGGCACCAATCAGGCAACAACAAATTATTTTCTGTGAAGTTATGTGCTCTTCAGCTGTGGGTCCAGCTTGCTCTGTCAGAGCACTTAGACCTCCTTGGAGAAGACCAGGGCCTGAGCCTAATGTGATCTGTGCTGCCTGTGGAGTTGTAAACCAAATTTCTCTGGGAAGGCACATCTGATGATCCCTATCTGCAGAGTTACATGCTGGCCAGCCTGATTAATATGAATGTAGTGGGAGAGAGGAAGAGCCTCCCAACCTTTGAATATATTTATTCCTGAGTGAAACAGCATGTCTGACAAGAGCTCTCAGAAATGTAAAGGTTTATTGCCTCAAATGGAATAAAAGGATTAATTTAGAATAGGTCTGTAGCCACTTGTAAAATATTTCATTTTAATTATTTATACTAATGGAATATATGATCTAGGGGGGTTCATATGGGTTGCTCCTGGGCAGTTGTTGACAAGGCAAATGTGGCTGGGGAGACCTGGGCTGGACTGTTATTTGCTTGTCCCTAGTGGACCTTGAGGATGTTAAAAAGAGAGAGTAAGAACAAGCAGCAGACAAAGCCTTTAAATCATCTACTCTCCATGTCACTGCAGAGTGCTCATCAGACAACAGAGCTGATCAGCTCAGCAGGTTCCTAAAACATTCACAAGGAGAAAAAACTTAAGCTTTTATCTCTGTAATAAGTAATGAAACCTAATTTCCCTTTCTAACAAGAAAAAAAATTAACCTTCTGTGAGCCCAGAAGGGTTCAGTAACAGAAACAATCACAGCTCTGAGAGGCATGCAGAGATTTAAGGGTCACAGATGCTGTTGTGGGTCTGAGTCTCAGAGCTGTGGCTGAAGAAAGAGCTAGATGTGATAGGCAAGAATTATGCAGTCAGTACAGAAAGAGGGTTGTATCTCTTTCCACACATGTGCTGTAAGTCTGTTATCTCCTTTTATCCATCTGAACTGTGTCTGTGATTGATATTTCTGACATGCAGCCCTGTCCAAAATCTGAGAAAGGACTTCAGGGGCTCAGTATTGCTCAGGGACTCTTAACTGAGAGATCTGCAGAAATTCCTCAGTTTTGTTTTATCTGTCTCTTGTTTTATGAACCCACCTGCTCTCTGACAGTGTCACACAGAGCCCAGTGTCTCCGCCAGATATTTCCCTCAGCCTTTTCCAGGGACCTCTAAGGCCACCTAAGAAAAGGCATCCCATACATATTTTTCATCTCTTTCTATCAGTATCAATAAATCAGAATCAAGAGAACTTTTCTTCATTTCTGTTCTTATTAAAAAAAAAAAAAAGCACAGAAATTCCTGATTGATTGGTTCTGTTATCTGGCTGTATAGAAAAACATGGAACTTTGTCCTATCTCTGCTTCGTTTTTAAATACCAAAACTTGACCTCTGCTTTCTGCCTACTTCCCCAGCTTTGCTTTTGTCAAGCTGCAAACATTTTTCTTTCATAACAATTTACATATGTAATTACTACAAGTACTTCAGGAATTGTTTGCTAAAGGCTCCATGTAAATACTAATTATCAGTAATTAAAAATCCACAGCTATTAGAAAGATACTGATAGGGAGAAAATACTGCTTAGGAAGCAACTAACATTTGTCTAGGCAAAATTAAACATCAAATAACTTTCTATCTATGTAATTATATAATGTGACTCATCATCTGCTGCATAAATGGAAGTGCAAATGGGACAAAGGTGTCCTCTCACACACGCTCATATGCACACACCCCCAGCCTGCTCACAAATTGTGCACCTTCAACACTGCAAACCTGTTGGGAGCAGAGAACATTCAAAGGTCTCACAGTACAGCTGCAGAAATGTAACAGCTGTGTTGAATGTTTTCCCTGGCATCCTAAATCCAGGTTCTTCCAGGCTGATGATGTGCAAACTTAATTCTCCAGGTTGTAAAATGCACTGGGATTCTCTCTTGTGCTAAGTAAGGGAAATTATCCTGCATAAAGACTACAAATAAAATGCAGGAAAAATTGGCATCTGCTCAATTTTTTACAAAAACTTTTTTCACCCTCCTTGATGTTTTTTGGTTTGTTTGGTTTTTTTTTTTAACTGCTAATGAATATGTTTCCTTATTAAATGTGGTTCAGCATCCATGTACTTGAAGTGGAATTTTGGCCTGTCTACAGATGTCAAAGGGCATTTTGTCATTGTTGTAAGTGAAATTATATTTTCATTTTAGTGATTTATTACAGATTTGAGCAGGCTTTGAATCAGCCTTAGTCCATCTAAAATTAATCAACTTTCTGAGCCTGGTGGGAAAAATAAGCAGGTAATCTATGTGGGCTATACAGCAATCCCAAAGTTTACTCACCACTTCTGACGGTGGGGGAAAAAACCCATTAACAAGCAGACAGGCAGAGGGGCAGCAATTTTACAAGGGGTGGAAAACAGATTTCTGCTCTCTGAGCACGGCTCCATCTCACTCAAACCTGTCTGTAACAGGCAGTGGGAATGTGCCTGGAGCACAGGGCTGCTGATGGTGTTCACCTCTGATGAGGAAGAGGGGCAGCTTTGGGAAAGCGTCTCATCCCAAAATAATGCTCAGCCTTGGTGCTCTCGGTGCCTGCAGCCATGTTGTCAGAGGCAGGGAAAAGCCACACACAACGACAGCCAGACTGAGCTGCCTCCAGAATTCATTTTCAACCATATTTTTATTCACTTCTGTAGAGTTTATTTTTTCCCTTTCTGGCTTTGCCATTTTAGGTTCAGCTTCAATTCAGGGAAACACTTCAGTTATCTCTGGATCAGTCCCTCAGATTGTATTGTGGCTGAGGCTTTGAAAATTGTTGCTATCGAAACTATTAGCAGACTTGCCTGTGCTATTTTGAGCTGGAGTGAAAAGGGCTTGATTGGACGTTGAGCCATCCACAAACCACAAGTCAGGCAAGAATAACAGGACTTTCACTGTCAGGTTTTAACTTTCAGCTTTCAAAAGTGTTTCTCAGCCATCCTGTTCCCTCTTGGTGAGCTGCCAGACCCAAACTTCCCTGAGCCTAAGGCCAAGGTGTGGCAGAAAAGGGCTGATGTTTTTGCCAAGTGTGACTCTGTGTTAGTTTGGTTTGTTCCTGTCAAGAGGACAGCACCAGTTTGGTGTTGGGGCCTTTTCCTCCTTGGGATGTCAGGCTCACAGCACATCAGCTCATGGGGCAGCTCCAGTAAAACCCTGGTCTATCTGCCACCAGCTCCTGATGAGAGACAGAAAAAAAAGTGACCAACTCCTGTGGCTCTGCACAAATATCGAGCATGGGAACTCCCTGACATCTGGAAAAGCTTAGCTCCATGCAGCTCCCTAAAACATGGTTTTCCAACATCTAAGTAGCAGTGGCTTCCTCAAGTCTGCCAGTGACTAATGCTTTTGATCAATAGTTGTTAATTTATAACGTTTCCTCAGTGGTAATTCGGCATTTTTATTCTTCCCCCTCTTGCTTTCACTTCTTTTTTCTTTTTCTCTTTTGCTTCAAAAAAGCATGAAATCACTGTTTGTCAAAAGATAATCTGCCTGCTGCTATTTCTGTTCATAGCTAATGATATTTTCTTCAGTTTTCTAGATTGCTGGGAAGGCATATAACTGGATTTGAAATCAGTCAACCCCATTGCTGTGCTTACAGGTTACAACCAGGTACACACCAATGAGACACTTTGGATTTGGGTTTTTTTTTTTTGTTTCATTTCCTGAAAAGGGTAAATGCAACTTCCCAGACAGAGAGAGTCTTCCACAAGTCCCTCTCCTCTCCCAGCACAGGCTGGTGTGCCATGGATTGGGAACTGGACCAAAGAAGTATATATAGTGGCAAACAAGGAAAAGTTTAAGATTTTACCCACTTCTCATTCACCATCTTAGACCTCCTCCTAAAATGGATGTGGATATTCAGATGACAAAAAAAAAATAAGACTACAAAAGGCAGTATGCTGTTGGGGATAGAGGGATTTATCTGTGGGCACCAGAAGGGAGTACCATCCTCCTCTTGTTCTCTATCTTACAGATTAAAACACCAGCTAAATGCAATGTAGAGGACCTGAGTTCAAAGCTCTCTCCTGTCTAAGGGAATGAGAACCTGCAGCATTCAGTCACAGCTGGGCCACTAGCAGGAGAAGAATTAGAACTTGGAAGGAAGAGCAATATTTAATCAGCCCTGTTAAAGTAATTTGTAACAAGTAATTTGAAGTAATTTCATGTAACATAAAAAACCCATTCATTACATATGTAAACATTATATAATGTGTGTTAGCTGTTACCATGAGCATAAAAGTTGAGAAGATCTGGAATCTTGTTTCAGTGTACACAATCCCATGGATAGTTAGGATTGACTAAAGGGGGAAAAAAGAGAAGCACCATGTTTCCAAGAACAAGAGTGAGATGAAAGTGCTTGTCATCCTTTGGTAAGTGGTGTGTCATTGCAATGGCTTCTGAAAAAAATCCCCTTTGAGCTCTGACAGTGTATCACTCAAGACAGCAGAAGGGTGGATTACACAGGAAGAAAGGGGGAAAAAAACATCCCAAAGGTAGCAAGCTCGGAAAGTTTTATAGTGGTATCCATCACACACACTGCTGGAACTGTAATTATGTCTGGGGAAAAGTTACCCCCAAAGCATCCCTTGGAAAGTGGTCAAGTCCAGAGTGGACTGAGGGCTTGTCAGCAGGCCAGGGTGTGGCTTTCTCCTCCAGGACCAAATGTGGGGCCACCTGCACTTGGTAGGGCAGAACACGGTCCAGGTGTTCTTCCCTCCCTCCCACTTTCCTTCCTTCAGCTGATCCTTTCAGATCACTCAGACATACCCACAGCCCTCCTCCAACTCACCTCTGTTTTATTTTTCTTTGCTCTAATGTGGAAAGAAAACAAGTTTCAAAACCTCAAGAATTGCTTGTTGTCCTCTGATCAGCTTGGGCTGGGATGCCAAAGTGTATCATTTGCAGAAGTGGGAAGATCAAAAAGGCACCCCAAAATGTGGACTATTTATTCCTGGGCTGTCATACAGCTCTCTAAGCATTGCAAAAACTAAACTAGAAACACAACAAAAACAGGTTTTCAGATACTATTTTTTTTTTTATTTCCAGCTTATTTCTGGACTTTAGAAACATGACTTTAGCTTTTCCAGTATCTTCAGATCATCTGCATCTAGGTCTGCCAGAGACTGGCAAATCCCAGTAAGCAAGAGGCCAGAATTAATGAAGCTAAAATGTTTTCAGTCTGATTTTATATTCAGCTCAGGATCAGCTTCCTTTGTTTTGGCAAGAAGCAGTGTATGTGTGCCTGTGTGTGTTTGTGTATATTTATGTGTGTTTACCTTGTGGTGGTTTCACTGGTGGTGGAGATTGCAAATGTGCTTGTTCATTCCTCATGGTTTCACTGTACAAGACAAATAAAATTGATTTAGAAGGAAAGAGGCTTGCCAAGAACAGTAGTAATGGCTTAGTGCTAAGTAAATTTAACAGAATATGCTTTGGCCAACAGCTGCATCTTTGAGAAGGAGCGATTCACTTTCTCCCAAAAATAATCATGAGAGGAAACTAAGTGCCTGAGAAGCTACTTTATGCACACAGAGTTTCAGAGGTCTGCAGTGCTAACTAATGGAATCCAACAGCTATCAAAAATCATGGCTAGCTGAGCTGGTGAGTCCCAGGAGGGTGGAGGAAAAAGGGAGAGAGAGAAAAATTCCTAAGGGTGGTTTTCTGTCTAGATTGAATATATATATTTCTTTTATTCTGGGGAAGATGAAATGAAAGTGACAGAGAGTATGAGTTTTAGGTATTTAAATATTTAAAGAAAGAGTCATTAATATATTAGTCCAGAAAATATTATTCCATCTAGCAGAGATTAATATATGTCAGAGGTTCTAGGGCGAGAAAAGGCTATTAGGATCACCTAGATTAGGTTTAATATGATTCAGGTTCAGTAACAGATGCAGAGACTTGCTCTGCCAGGCAAACAGCAAAGTGTAAGGTCGTTCCCAAAGTCCTTAAGAAAGCTACAGCTCTGCCAACCAATTCTGCAACAGAAGTGAGCAGAGTTTGCTTCAGACCCAATATTGGAGACACAGAACACACAGAGATAGGACAGGAGCTTTTCCCTCCCCTGTGCTCCAGCACCTCTCCAGCTCTGCTGAGACGCTCCAGGTATTTCTATTTCCACACCAAACTTACACTGTTCACCTCAGGTTTAAGCAGAGGAGTGTGAGCATCTTTCAAATTTACTTTTTGGGTTGCTTTTTTGCTTTCTAAATGTGCCCCTGTTTTGGGAGAATAGAAGAAGGCTTTTAAAAATGCAGTGCCTGAGAAAGATGCCCTCATTAGTAAGTGAAAAAAAGTAAATATAAACCTAAAAAAAATCGTGTTTATTTTCACCACAAAAGAAGGTTCAGCTTTTTTTTTTCTGCCCATTCAGTAACTTCATTTACTATAAAGCCTCCTCTTCTTCTAAGGGTGACAAAGGGTTTATTTGAAATCCTTTTTTTTCCATGCTGGCACACTGGTCTACAAAAGCTGAGCTGGCCCCAAGCTGCAGGTACTGCTGGAAGTTTTCCCTCCTTTTGCCTAGGGGCAACAGAGAAAGAGAAAAGGAGACAGTGAGGCCAGTTCTGAGCTTTAAGTGTTTGCATCTCACCCTTGTAAGAGAGCTCAGGTGACTTTGTTCTCCAGATTCATTTGTATGTTCATAGCCAGTCCTGCAGAGGATCTAAAAACCAATCATTCCTATTGATTTCATTGTGAATTTGCCATGTGGAACAACAGTCAGAAGAAAAGATTGCCTTGTAGCTATAAGCAAAAAAAAAAAAAAAAAAATCCAAGAAACCACCTCCAAAAATCCCAACAGTGAAAAAACAACCCAGAACTCTTATTTGAATCAGATAAGCATCCATATTGAAACCACCCTTGAACACCTCCAACTGAAAATTAAAATAAAACCTCTGTTTTGTCACCGAAGCTAAATATGTTATTATTAGTTGTGGGCATTGTTGATGTTATCATATATCTCATTTCAAATCATAACAGATGAGTGTTCTCTAAATTGTTGGTTCAAATGAAATAATACTCCATCATGCTTTCCTTTGCAGCACAGATCCACATAACTAGCACAGCATAAATACAGTCACTAACTGGTAGAAAAGCTTCAAATACTATTTTAAATCCTGCAAGTATGGTTGGTGCTCAAATTGACAGTTCAATGCTCTGTCATTTCCCACCACCAATCTCATTATGGAAGTAAACAGCTCTATCTTATTTTATCCTGTTCCATACATGATGCACTTAAAAGGACTTAAAGAATCTAGTAAATGGAAATATATGGTACAATGAACAGTTAAAAATGTCAATTGAATTAGTCATTGTGTAGCATCTTTTCAGCATACAATGTGAACACAGATGCTGCCTTTTATAGAGGTTTATGCATACGAGAAACATGAAGTGGAACAAATGAGATTTGAATTTTATTATTCTTTTATGGCATTGCATTGCAGATAGGTTTTTTTTTTTTTAATTAGTTCCAATCTCAACACCTTTGGCAACTCTAAATAATTCAGAGAATCTTGTCTTTTGTCGTTTTTTTGTGGTTGTTTCTTCCACAGAGAAGTAGCCTTTGCAATTGGCAGGAAGCTTACCTATCACCTAGTTTAAAAATGATCCTCTAATTACACAAACAGTACACAAGGAGTGCTCAGAGTCTGAAACCCAAATCAGCTGCCAGATGCACAGTGACAAATCTATCCCAAGCCCTAAGAAGTACCAGAATTGCTAAAACTTTGCTTCCCTTTTCATGAGGTTTCCTACACGCTTCGCTGTCAGTAGAGTTTGACAGAGCAGGGCTCAGGGACCTGGCTCCCCCCCAGCCCCTCAGCTCACCTTAGGAGGGACAGGAGGGACCCAGTGCCACTGCCAGCTCCATCAGCCTGGTGCTGCCTCCTGGCCTGGTGTCACACCTTTGCAGTAAAACCCAAGCTCGATGTGAAATAGGAGTGAAACCCATCACTCTCAGGACTTCAAAGCAACAGGCAGTATTTTATGTCGATGTAAATAAACAAATGCATGTAGACAGAAGCTGATGTTTATGCTACATTACGTGGTGCAGGGAGGGAGAACAGTCCCACGAGCTCATTTCTAGACAGCACAACTCCACACAACTTCTTTGTTGGAAAACTTCAGGGACACGGTGTCTTATAAGGATTCCCTCGGGCTCCCAGCCTCTCCCTCGCTTCCCAATGTGTGGGCAGGATACAGCTGTTCTGCTTCACTGCGTGGTCTTCTCATCCAAACTGCTCACATAATGCAAAAATTACATCCCTCAAGGCACTATGGAAATTCACATCCTAACACAGTTTCAAATGCCTATTTATTTCACAGCCTAGTGCAAGTATTACGTCTGCTTCAGTTTCCACTGTTTCAAATGATGCCACAGTGTCTCAGATTAGGTATGTGGGATTCCTTCTGTACCTAAAAAGGAATTTTTTATTCTTTGCAGAACAACAGAAAATAATGATTTTTTTTCATTACAATGATGCCCACCCCCCACGATCCCCTTTCCAGGTTCTTTCATGACAAATCCAAACATCAGGAAATTTTTGAATTACATAAAAGGCCATTCTGGGGATGTAGCCCAGCTCAACAGAAAGGAGTATTTTATATTAATTATTGCACTATAGCCTGTTCATCTGCTCCAGCTGAGTCCTCATTTGCAGGAGGAAAAAAAAGGTCTCTGCACTATACATCATATAAACAAAATCAGATATTAAATGTTTAAAGACATGGACTTGAGAAGATTCTAACTCATGCTTTCAGCAATTAGATCACTTTGAAAAGTTATGTTTTCAGCATCCTTTTCAAGTCTGGGAAGCAAGCACAGAAGGACGAGCTCAGCTCAGGCAGTCTGGGGAACCTCTGTCCAACATCAGCTCTGACTGGGCTCCTTGTGCAGCTTCAGGTCAGTCATATAAGGACACATCCCCAAAAAAAAGGCTCACCCATGCTCACACTGAATGCACCACACACTGTATTGGGGAGAGTTTGGGGTAAAAAAAGGTTGTTTGCAGCCAGTTCTGTACATTCTGCCAATCTCTTCTGCCCATGTCAACTTTGAGCTTCAGAATTGTTGTTCATCCACATCCTTTAGCTTAGTTGTGGAAGGAAAGGACATTTGCCACGTTATGCAATAAGGAGTTTGGTATAGAACACAATTGCAAACCCAGGCTGGATGAAATGGTCAGCAGAGAAATCTGGCATAGGCACCCTGTGTGAAACCCCAGATTTAATTCAATCCATCAGAATAACAAAAGAAAGAGGATAAGAGGCTGATATTTTGGCAGCATCTGCCTCTTCAGAGGACAGCAGGTGCTGCCAAAATATTAGGCTTTCTGATCTGTTTCCCACATTGTTTTTGTAAAGGAGAGGGATGTCTAAATTCTACAGTTGCAATTGATCTAATGAGCTAAGGCTTCTTCCTGATAATTGAGGATTTCCTTGATCTTCTTTCTTTTTGACACGCCCTGACCCAGATGCCCATTCTTCCTTCGAATCTCTCTGTGGCCCCTAAGCCTTAATTAGATCTTGCAGGTTCTTTTCCTGTGGTGTGTTCACCACTGCAGATTTTGTTTCCAGTCCAAGTCTGCCTTTCCTTCAGGCTCCATCTGTAGTTCAAAGATGCTCTGCTGCTCTTTGCCATCAGCTGCTCACCTGAGCTACCCTTTTGTAACCATTGTAGCTGCTGCCCCATGCTCTGTGCATGCTGCTGTTCACCTCAGCACTCATCAAGGGGTACTGAGGGCAAAGAGCCAGCATGAAACAGTAACTCTGGGTTACCTGAGGTAAGAACCTGGGCTTCATGGTAAAATGCCCCGAGAAACAGGATTCATGGGGAAACATTAGCCAGGTCAGCTGTGGTGTGTGCAAGGCATTACATTTCTCACAGGAAGAAAGACCTTGCCCAGAGCTGAGGTTTGGATATCTCTGTGACTTAAATCCTTTAATCTTGCTCCTGTTTAAATGTCCAAGTCAGAAATTTAGAGGTACTGGAAGCAGAATGGATGTCTCACAACATTTCCTGCCCTGTGATTAAGCCATGGCACCTCAGCACCTGGGCTAGGGCAAGCACTGGGGAGCTGACTTCCATCTCTTGCTGCCTAAATTTTCTAGAGACTAGGACAAAGGCAGAAGTCTTTTCTCTCCATTATGACAGCCTTACTCACTTGCCCAGAGTTGTACTTTCCTTTGCTTGCTCTTCAAGGAGCCCCTCAACTCTTTCCTACCCTCCTGCCAAATTTCCTTGCTTCAGTGCATTATGCAAAAGGTGGTTTTGAATTGTCAGCTCTCTGTAGCAGAGTGGTAGATGTGTTTTGAGAATGTTTCAGTGAATTAAGGCCTGCAGGGTAGGGGATTTTGGAACTGAGAAGCCTGTGTTTTCCTAACTCTTACCAAGCACAGGTAGGAGACAGGCACCATCCTCTTGGCCAAGGTGGCAATACTTATATACACTCTGGATTATAGCAGAAATAACCTACAAAACACTTTGCATGAACATTTACACTCTTTTAGTGTGTCTTGGGTTCTGAGCTGTTTAGTTAGAGATTTTTTTGTTCATTGGCTTTGACTGAGGATGAGAAAAGGTCTTCTTCCAGACTACACAGAATATGAGGCTTGGTACACACCTGCGAGGAGGGAGGAGAGGGGGGTCTAGGCAAATATATCCATGGGAATACTGAATAAAAGGTGGCACACTCTGAGGAGGACAGTGCTTAAAGCAAACCAAGTCAGAATTTAGACACAAAACTCCACTGCCCTACCAGCCATCAGCCACTTACTGACATCATAAGATAGGGTTTGACACAGCAGCTTCCCTGCTCCAAACCCCAGCAAGGAGAGCAGTTTGTCTGCTGGCTGAGAGCTGCTTTGGCAGTGCTGGCAGCTTCCCTTTTGGCTTCCTTTCCCTGGTGTACTGTGCCCTGTGGTTTTTGGCACCACAAGTGGTGACTGCAAAGTAAGCAGCGGGAATGAACTTTTAAAAGGTGGGCACACAGCAGCAGCCGCATTAGCTCTGACTATTAAAGAGAATTTATTTAAAGAGAGGGCCCTCAGCAGCAAAGGACACATTAACAGGTTCAAGGTACGTACAGTGAGGTGAGAAAAGCAGCCTGTTCTGTATTTATCAGCTGCCACACTGGTAACATGGCTTTGGCAGAGTGGCAGACTAAGTCAGGAGTCCAGGGAACAAAAGAAGCAGATTTCTTTCTGCAGTGTTTCACTTCTGTATTTGCAGACCGTCTTGCTAAAGACACAAAGAGAAGAGAAATTATGGCTGTGCTAATCTGTATAGCAGTTCAAGGCTTAGGGACGCTGGATTCCAGCTGACCTGGGAGAGGGCAGGCAGTTCCAGAGGGTGTGGGGGAGCAAATACAGTGCCAGGTTTTAATGGAAGCACACAGGGTATGGAGAGACCATGAATTGTACAGTAGTGACACCTGCTTTAGAGAGGATAGCACTGGAGTATCACAGTGGCAGAATTTTCTACACAAAGTTGGGCACACCCAGCTTTTCTAAATCCATTCAGCATAGCTCCTAACACAATTACCACAGCCACATTTTCAAGCCAGTGTTACGTCAGGAGCATTCTCTATATGGAGCTCTTTGAAAAATTGGCTCCTATTTTTTGGCAGTAATCGAAAGCTGAGCTGTAAGGAAAATGGGAGCTCTAAATGCTTGGATGACATTTCTCAGCTTTGCTCACAAATCAGAGAACCTGTAAGCCACAAAGGCAGTGTCATCAGGCATCTTTTAAGGATATCATCATCAGACAGACTATTTTGTCCTGATGAGAGCTATAAGACAAAGTTAGAAACAGCAGAGTGACAGACCGTGACAGCATTCAGGTTAATCTATCCCCTGTTTTAATGCACAGCGATTATGTTAACAGAAACAGCACTGATGTGCACGCAGGTAGCAGTAGGTGTAGTGCATGACTGTTCCTTTAAATGAAAGGATCACCAGGCAGTTATCTCCATCAGATTTTATTATGTGACATAGGATGAACAATTGCATACTGTGCAATAAGGTAAGTGAGGTCTTAATTGCTGCTGCATTTATGGATGGTTTATCCTGACCTTTTATAGCCTTAGAAACCAATAACTGAAGCAAAATGAAGTTTACCAGCTCCTCTCAGAAACTAGTCACGTGAGCATAATCAAATCCCAGGCATTACTAAAGCCTGGATTCCTGGGCTGGTGAGGAACTGGGAGACTTTCCATGTCAGATGGTGCTAGGCAAGCCATGTCTTTTTGACCAAATTTGAACAAAGGATATAGGGTATATGGTTAAGGCCAAATCACCACCTGAAGTAAATTACACCAGATTTGCAGCTTTCATTGTCAGCATACTTATTTTATAGACAATAGTAAGCTTCATTATATATTTAATGAAACATACTTATTCCAAGAAATGCGATGTTTCTAAGAATAGTTATGCAAAATTACGCTAGATAAATGTCACACTAAAAAGGGAGAGCCCTGTCTTACAGAGCTACCAGTTCTAAGGAAAGATTCTCTCAGGTGTAGAGATCTGTTGAAATCCACAAGTACTTCTGTAACAGAGCTGAGAACAAAACCTGCAGTCTCACGTTTTCTCTCTCCCCATTACACCACCATGGCTTTCAGGAGAAGTGAATGGGATGACAAGGAAAGAAAAATTATATTTAACACAGTTTTCACATACTCATGTTTTTGCTAAAGTCTCACAGCTGTCATTAGGGCTCTAATCCAGAATTTTTCCATTCCAGAAAACTTGAAATAAGAATTGTCTCCCCTCCATGAGTCTTTTGCATGCCATGGATTTACTGACTTCCACGTTTCTGGCAATCAAGTAATGTCTTTCAACCTTAATGCGTTTGGGAGGCATTTGAAGTAAAAGACTTGAAGAATCACTACCAAGAAGCTAACTTTTATGATAATCCCTTTTCACTGTAGCCCTGTTTTTACACACAGGATTGCAAAGCTGCCTTATTTCAGCTTATTTCAGACATGAAGGAAATAACATACTGTGTTTTTTTCTTTTTTTGAAATGGAAGACAGACTTGTACAGTCTGCCTGAAGCAAACCTTGTTTACCTCTGGTCTGCTTCAGAAGAGTGGCTTTTCAAGGCCTCTCACAGGCTACCTCAATCCAGACTTGGTGACAGAACTGCCTACAGCAATATTTAGCCATTTTATTTGCCACCCTCAGCTGCAAATGCAAAGGAACAGACACACCTCAGATAAAAGTCACCACAAACCTTCAGAGAAGGCAATCACTCTGATCTGACCCACAAAAGAGAGAGAAACTGCACATATCCAATGACTTTGCAGGCAGCCAGCGTTGCTCCTTGCAGCTGCACAGCTGCCCTTCACACATGAAAGAAACAAGTCCAGCTACCAAACATCTCTTTCAGCTCTTCCTTCTGTACAGCTCTGCTCAGGTTTCTCCAAACCACAGCCCTGCACAGCATTACAGCTGCCTGCCCCAGATCCTCAGCAGTTGTAACCCAACCTGGCTCCATGAATTTCAAATGCCTTTTCCACCCACTGGAAAACCCATGGGCAAGTTGAAAGCACTTCCCTCTCCTCCCTCCCCGCCTACCACACAAACATACACAGACACATCCACATACACAGTGAATGGAACGAGTCCAAAAAGTTTTTCTTAACTCTGGTAGCAATATATTATTTTTTTCCCAAACTAGCTTGAAAGGAAAACTTTGACAGCTTTCCAAAGCCAGTGTTCCTGGGGCAAGAGGGATGAGTGTAAAGAATAGCTAGAGCTTGGTTCTGCAAGAACTTCCAACACAGAGACCTAAGGCAAACATCCATTTGTCCTCCTTGTCCTTCCCTCCTGCAGCTAATCTGCATTTCACACACCAGTGCATCCTTCTGTCAGACACTCCTCATGGCTGCCAGGTTGCTGAGGATGTGGCAGCTTCTGCCAGGGAAGTAGAAATGTGATGGACTTTCATTGTTGATAGTGGCTCTCCCATAGCAAGTTGGGAGAAAGATACTCATTTTCCTTAAGTCATGTGGCTCACTGAGGAACAGCTGGGATAGTCAAAACAAGCATCTCCCACCTGGGAATAGGTGTGCCAAAACTGCTGGGAAAACCAGAAAGAAAAGCTCCTATCTTGCAGTATTTAGGATAAGAAGATAAAAGTGGAGAGATGAAGAAGGTGAAGTATTTGGTCCCTGTTTTTTCCTTTTGTTGGGCCTTGAAGATGTTAAACCAAAGAGTTTCTGATTTTCAGAACTGTACAATGGCTGCTCTCTCTGATGAGACAACACCATTAAAGCGGGAATGATTACATGATAGGATAGGGAGAAAAGGGGTCAAAAGATAACAAATCCTTCTGTTTTGATTTGCTAAAGAGAAGGTAATCACGAGGGTGGGATTTGATGAAGTCAGGTTGGCTAGCCCTACCTTTGTTCTGGAAATAGTGCAGCTTTCCACCAGAGGAATTGCAGTTGGGCTCGGTGAGGTGAAAATGTCACACAGAGTTCAGGGAGAGACCACGAATTTGGTCACTCCATCATCTCCTGCAAATTCAGAGCAGTGGTCTCTGAGCATTGTGTGACTCTCTGATCACCACCTAGGTGTGGGCACAAACAGAGCCATTTTCTGGGTTTATTCAGCTCTGGAGCCATGATGATCCCATGTTGACACATGTAAAATATTCAACAGATGGAGTCTCTCAGTGCTTTTGCAATACAAACCACCATAAGACTATTAATGAGGTACTATCTTTAAAATTAATCTCTCCAGCATAAAGCTGGCAGCGGTGGGCTATTAATATATCTCAGATAACCATATTATCTGAACATCTTCTGGGCAAATCAAACCCATGCAAAGTTTTTAGTTGATTTCATCATCCCGTAGCCTCTTTGCCTTCTGCAAGGCTTTAACACTTCTTGGCATACAGGCTGCTTCTCTTGCAAAAATTTTGTTGCAGTCAATTTTTTTAATTGCTTTTTCAATTGGATTTGAAAGATGCAAGTCTGATGGAGGAAAAACAAAGCTCATTTGACTAGATACAGTTGTGGCTAGGTATTAATAATCCCCAAAGACACTTAGATTAATCTTAAATTCATAAATAGGATTTTGACTATGTTGACTTTTTAATTTTTAGATTCACACAGTGAATAAATGTAACAATACTTGTGGAAGATGGCCTGTTGGAAGCTCTGGCCATCTGCAAGGCTGGCTTTATCTGTGCCTGATTCCTTTCCTTTGTAAGCAATGTTGGGGTTTCCAGATTCAGCAAGTCGTCATCTTCAGTTAAAGCACACACCAAATTTGTAACATACTATAGGCTGGCTTTATTAGATTAATTAAAGAAACCTATTAATTTACAAGTAAATGAAAAATATTTTTAATCATTGCCTGTGAACCACTTAGCACATTAACTCGTCCCTCTGAAATCATTTACTTAAGTGTGCCCTCAGTTTGCTTAATCCATAACTGGTCAATAGTATATTAATATTACGGTCTCATTTTGGATCTAAGCATGTCTGAGCCTATTAAACTGTCACCCTGGATTTATTTGCAGGGAAAAATTATCTGCATTCAGAGATAGAAGGAGAAAAGTATTAAAGTGAATTGAGCACTAATGAAATTAATCATAATCATAGTAAGTACTTTCAATTGCTGTCACCCAGTGGGAGATTCTGCTACAGGAAAAGTCTTCCAGCTCTATTGTTTTTATGGCTGATCTCTGGAGCTCTCTCAGCTTTTGCTTGTTCCAAAGAGACTGATAACACTCTGGTGATCATTTAGAATCATTCCTTTTTTTTTTTTTTAACTAAGAATCAACCTTAGAAGCAACCTTGAAATACAAGCCACTTCCTGCAAATCTTATTCTAGTGAACTAGTTTAATGTAGGTCAGACCCACCATAGTTTGTGTTATAATTCAGTCAAACTGTGAGAGTCCATCTCTTACTGTTTACTTTTACTGCACTGCTTGTGAACCTAATATGTATAATTTACAGGTCCAAGACAATAGGAAAGAGCAAGTCAGGAAAAAAATTATCTATGTCCCTGCAGTGTAAGATACATTTAGATATACAGAGTCAGATCCTGAGCTGTGTAAATCAGAATAGGCACATGGAGCATGAAAGCCAATAAAACTCTGCAGTTTTATATCAATGCTGTATCATCCCTTACAGAACTCCTCTTACTTCATGCAAATATTTTATAATCCTTTCATAATATTTGAATTCAAAAATGCCTTTTTCTTTTCCTTCCAACTGCTGTAGTGACAAGACACTAATCTGTGTCTTGTTTAATACTAAGCAACTTTTGAAGGGCTCCCCCACATATCTTCTTTGAATTCTGCTGTTGTCTACAAACTCTGGTGTTCTATGGATTAAACATCTGATGAAGAGGAACATGACAATGGGAAAGACGAAAAATAGCAGCAGATCAAAAGAAGTTATCTCTAAAAACAAATTCAGCGCTATCCACAACTAAGTAACATTTGACATTTAAAAAATATTTGATCAGTGTTTTGGCTTACAGAACTGCTTTAGGGGCACTGTGATGTGTAAATTAAATTCAAATGAAGGTTAAATATAGTTCTCTGAGAAAGACTACACAGTTTAAATTACCTAATTATTTGGACAAAATCTGTTCTCCTGTAATTAAATGTATACAAAAGAATGTGTCTTTTTACTAAGCACATTTTGAGAGGAGATGTTTATCAGCAAATGGTAACTTCCTCTTGAAGATCATAAAGATCCTGTCATCACTCTGAGCTGTGTGGGGAGGAAAGTTAGTTCATACATTTGTCAGAGCTGAGCTGAATGGAGACAGAGCATTCCTGTGTTTTGCTGTGTGCAGCCTCCAAGTCCTGATCCTGCAAAGCCTTTTAATACAAGCTTTGCTTTTACTCTTTTTCTAGAGTTCATGCCTGTGCAGGAAGGGATACACCCAGCCAATGTGCCCAGGCAGTTCTGTGATCATGAAAAGAGCTGGCACTTCATCGAACTCATGTCTGCTGCGATGCTTAGGACTGGATTTTTTGCATCCAGCTCAGACCCTCTCATTCTGCAAGTGTTCCCAGGCTTTGGAAGACTGACTGCTGGAGTGAGTTACAGCCCATGTGAGTAAGGGGGTGAGAGTCTGGATCACTGAGGTTTGTTTAGTCTATTTTTAAATGTGTTGAGTGAGGGGATTTCACCATCTTTCTGTGGGAGACTCCTCCTGAGCCTAGCAGATGTCAACAGCAGGGTATCTTCTGCATGATACTGGGTATGAACTTTCTCTTAACCTTGTCCATTCCTCTTCATTTTTTTTCACTTGTGTACATCCATCAATATTTACACCCTGTAATATTTCTGTTTCTTTCTCCAGAGCCATTACTCAGTCCCACAAACTGTAGCTCTTTCATTCTATTTTTGATGTCACTCCATCTGCCTCCTTTCTGCTTTAGGAGGGCACATTTCTCACCCTTTTCTGCTTCTCTGCAGTTTGCCAGTTCTGTTCAAATCTGTTGTGTGTGGCTGACAGACAGAAGTGTCAGCCTTGCTAAGGGCTCAGAGCTCTGTGCCATCAATTTAATACTGCAGCACAGGTACAATACACTTGGACTGTTCAATTACTGCTCATGAACCAAAATCTCACTCTCCAAAGGGTTGGAAATTAAGTCTGCACAGTATGCCTAAGCTTCACAATGGCATTCCCTGCAGTAAAGATGTGATATGGAATAGAGCCCCGGAAAAGAAAATAATAAGCAAGCTCATTTTGCTTAAAATTCTGAATTTTCCAATATGTACCTGGAATTATGCAAATTTCCTGTGGTTTCCCAGGTTGGAAGAGTAACATCCCTCTGCATGTCTGGTCCCCAGTCATAATATCTGTCATAACTATATTAGAGATGAAATTGCATGCTCATTAGACAAAGCACACTGGTGCACAAAACTTTTGTCTGGGGGGCCCAGAGCATCTGAACTGCATGTGGGAAGAATGTTTGGATTTCTCATGAGACAAGAAGAGATTTTTCAGAGTTGGAAATTAAAGGCAGCTCAACAAACTTTCCTACAAGTCATTGTACAATCCACTCTTTTCATTCAAATTCATTCTGCAGAACATGAACTTACTTAAAGAAAGAGGAGAAGAAGAAAAAAAAAAAGGATTTATTGCTAATAGTCATAAAAGGAAACCATAAATCTACCAGGGCCCTGTAGTGAGTCTAATAGTGAGTAAGAACAAATGCAATCAATATGAATGTATTCATTTATTCTCTCTCAGCCACAATCAATATGCATGGTATCTCAATGTTGAATAGGAAGACACAGCTTTTGCCCCAGTGAGTTTAAAATAATTCAACAAAACTCCTGCTGAGTTTTGATTGAATAATAAGTTTGGCTCTAGCTAGAGAAAAATGTGCAGACAGGCAATATGCTGACAGGGAGCAAAACTGGGAGCCAGCAATTCTAGGAAAGGGATGGGTTCAGGAAGGCATGGGAAGAACAGAGAGGTAAGGGGTGAGCTTGAGGAAGAAAGACAGAAGTGCTGCAGTTATTTCTCTGGGTGGGGGGAAATGTCCCTTTTGAAGAACAGAAGGGCAGCTGGCCCCAACCTTGGTACAGCGTATTCCCTTTCTTCATTTACCGTGTAATTCTTAATTGTCTCCATAGCTCCTGTCCCACAGCTACGTGAGCCCAGAGGGCATGAAGCAGCAGCACCAGAGCTGCCAAAGCAGAGAAGGAGGAGACACAGACCCCGTGGAAAGCTGGAAGTGGACTGGCTCCCAGCCTGACACCCCAGGCAAATATCTTCGTACAGAGGATGCACGGGCAGGGCAGAGGAGGCCTCCACTTTGCTTCCCACCACTAAGGCTGCTGAGCAAGCAGCCTGTTGCATTCTCCTCTGACTTTAATTTGCAAATAGCCTTAAAGCATTGCAGAAAACAGCATGGGAATTTCTTTTTAATGATGGTAACAAAGGTTAGGTTGTTTGTGTAAAGCCTGCAATGTAATCACTGAACAACTTAAGAGTACACAAGATGTCATGTAGAAACAAAGAGGTCACCCTGAGCAGAGGAGGGAATGAAAGCAGAGAGAAACATTCATATTCACTGAACAAAGCCTCAGTACTCTCATATCTGGACATTGAGCCTACCTGGGTGCTAATAAAAATCCAAACAAATAAATAGAACTGTTTCACATCTCTTGAATTTGCCTGCCAGAGCAGTGGCTGTGTTCTTTGATCACCCAAACAGGCAGCCTGTTGAAAAGCAGTTAGATATCTAACTTTCACTGAAATTCAGGGGTGCTGGCCATTTAGCTACTCTCTGTATTGAAGACCCAGACACAAGAATGTCAGACAATGTTTCTCAATGGCCTCCTTTTCCTAGGCAGAACCTGAAAAATGCCTCTTGATGAGCTCTCCAGAGCTCGTCACCATACACTGCTTACCTATTCACTTTCCAGGCTGGTGATATTATAGTTATTATGCTGTGTCCTGTCATGCCTTCAGTTTATTAGACTTCTAATGAGAAGACCTAATTCCTTACCTGACTGGTTGGGAGGCTTGGCCAGTGGTGCTGTGTAAATGAAGAAGATGGTTATTACTATGATCATGATTATGTTTCATTAGTAATAACAAGGAACTGTGGTCAGGTATGGCATATATACAGGAAATGAGAGAAAATACCTACTTAAAAAGAAGGTTAAAGAAACTGGTGTTTTCATCAAATGAGAGGAGAGATTTGCATGTGAAACTGAACATGATGAGCTTGGCAAAAAAATCCCTACTATCATTAACTCTAATTCAAAAATTATTTAAATTTGCAATGCATTTTATCCCAAGGAGAACTTTCTTCCTGCAAGCATACAGGTAAGGTCATGAGTTCCTCATGGAAATAGTGGAGGAAGGGAAGGGTGAGCACATAAATGGGGTGATTCATTTTCCAATGAGAACTTGGCTACTCTGAGTGAGAGGAGGGTTCAAGGAGAGAGCTCCTTTCCTGTGCCAGAGGGGCCAATGACTGAGGAAGCAAATAAAGGACTAGGCAAGTTAAGGATGGTCTTTTCCTTACTATAACTTCACAGCTTTTGGCAGTCAGCAGGTTTTTGGCTCTCTGAAGAGGCCCAGATGGCACCTGGACCCAATAGTGCTGACGACCCCATGAAAGAATCTGCCTCAGCTTTCTGATTGCTCATGAGCTGTGGTGTACCAGTGTACCAGGGCCAGATGCAAATGTATTTCAGACAGCAGAGTACAGGGGGAAAGAGTGGTGCAAGGCCCCTGTCAGGACAGTTAAGTCATGTTTAACTGCTGATAGTGATCCAGTTACCTCATCACAAGTGGTGTGCTGGCCATAACTATTTAAAACATGACACAACAAACACTTTCAAACTGTGATTTACTCACAGCAGCTTGCTTTCAAAGTAAGAGGTGATGTTTTTCTTCAAGGAGTGATTCCTTGCAGCTCGTGGAGCAAGACTTAAGCCAGAAAAACCTGTTTATGCCACGGGAAACCTCTTACCAGGTGCAAGGGGCTGTCTGGAAAGCCATTTCCAAAGAGCAAGCTACTGAAACTAATGCTTATCAAAGGCCAATCCAGACACTATCTCATTACTTCAAATGTCCAGCACAGCAGTGAGATGTGACTCAGATTTGTGCTGCTGTGTCCCTTAAACACGGATGGAGAAAGCCAGCACAACAACAAACATGCCAAAACTACCATGTATTGTACCTGTTAATGGTTTTCTATTCTGATATTCTTTCAAAACTCTCATCATGATCCATCTGTCCCCCCAAAATGGTCTGGCTTATTTTTCCAGAGGAAACAAGGAAGCTCATTAGCTTCCTTTAGAAGATACAAATTCTGCACCTCAACATAAACCTAAAAAGCCCCACATATGATATTCTGTACTGGAAGGTAACTTTTTGCAAAAATTTGCAATAATTGATATATCTTCAACATTTTTGTTTGCTCACAGTCTGTTCATAGGACACCTCAGGTATCTGAATAGAGACATAACTCTACTTCATGTCATCTGCAAAGCCTTGGAGGAAAATCAGGTGAAGTGAAGGAACAGGAAGATAACATTTACAAGGAGTAAGAAGAGCAGTATAGGATTTTTTTTAATTAGTCAGACAAATTAAAACATAAGCACTGGGTACAGTTTCTTCTTATTTTTACAACTGGCTATAGCTTTAACCTCAGCAATTCAGAGCTTGTACAATGGCATCTGTACAAACAGCTGTAGTTCCCCTGTGTAAAACACACTGGATACAGCAGTGAATTTGCTTGAACTTGCTTTCACAGGCAGCATGGTCTAACAAAGGAATGGTTAATGATTTCTGCTAAATAATAGAAAGCTTCAGACACACAGCAGTGCAGGATGCTCCTTACTCTCCTGCTGTCCAGGCACACACCTTAAACCTCACACACCTAGAATCTAATTTGGGGAAGCGGGGGGAAGTGGTTTGGGGACTATATGGCAATGGCAGTAAAGAGAAATCTTCATTTACTTTGCCTGGCTGTGGAGTAGGCCATGTGGATTACCTTTTTATTCACACTTACTCTTCCATAAGTGTGTGTGTGTTCAAAAAGCCTAATATGCCCTATACCAAAAAATTACACATAATTGAATTGATGCTCATCAACTTGATATGCTGGGAGATATCCCAGTGTACTAAATTTAATCGTTTATATCTCAGGTACCATGCAATAAAAGTCCCCAAAACCCAATAAAGTTGTACATTTTACAATTTCTCTGTTGCCTGTATTTTTTTGGCTTTGTTTCTTCGTTGGGGTTTTTTTGTTGTTTGGTTGTTTTGGGTTTGTTTGTTTTGTTTTTTTTTAATGCAGCGAAAAGGTAGAATATTTCTGTATTTGATTAAGATCTGTTAGTGGAGATTTATTGCCAAGGCTTGCACTGTGTATTTGGTATTAACCTCTTAGATCACAGTAAGTGGCTTTTGAAGTTGGCTGGGGACTGAAGATAAGTCCTTCATCAGGGGAGACACCACGCCTGCCTCTTTCCAAGGGGAGGCTGAGGGCAGACGGGGCAGTGGGAAGGTCACTTGGTCCTGCTTGCCACATCATGCAATATTAACTGGAGGTGGTTATTGAATACAAAGAGTTCTTACAAGCCTTAGAGCTTGTCTGTATCTTGTTAGATAACTAAAGAAAAGCAGGGTTAGGAAAGAATTACTCTGCCAGACGATATCTCATCTGTTTAATCCCTAGCTGCATTGCAAAGAAAATGAAATTATTTAAGGGCTTTATCTGATTTAGGGCCTTAGTTTTCCCTCCCATTTTGGTTCCCAGTAGCCCTGTTCCTGGAACCAAACTGCCATGTTCCTCGCCAGCAATAACTGTTTTTCTCTCCCCCCTGGAATCAATGCTTTCCCAGTGGGAGTGCAGGGTGATGCCACCTCTGCCAGGTGGGGACAGCAGAGCAACTCCCCTCAGTCCCACCTGCCAGGTGAGAGGAGCCTTGCACACTCTTCCCCACAGGGCAAAACCTGGTTGCTGCAGCTGGACCTGAAAGAGAAAATTAAGCTTCTGGGGTTTCTATTTCCCTGATTTAATTTCTCTGTTAAAACATAAAGAGAAAGAGAAAAGAGAAATGTCTTCAGTAAAAGAGGTTGGAATCAGAGCATGGGCTTCATAGCACAGCACAGTTTTTCTAAATAGATCTGTAGCTTTATTTCTACCATTATTAGGTTAAGGGCAAATTGACAAAATTCACATCTTACTGCACTTTCAGTAACGAATGTGCTGGAAAATGGGGTTTAATCCCTTCTAATTATAGTACTTTAAATGCCAGAACAAATAATCAAAGAAACTATGTATAAGGATCTAGAAGATAAGGAGAAGATGAGTTACAGCCAGTGTCAGGAACAAATTTTGTCACACCAATGTAATTTCCTTCCCCCACAGGATAATAGACCTTGCAGACAGGGAAGAGGCAGTAGATGTTATATATCTTGAGCCCAGTAAGTTTTTTGACATTGTCTCATATAACATTCTGATAAATAAGAGAAGAAAATGTGGAATAGGGGAAACCTACTAGAAAGTGACTGCAAAACTGGTTAGAAAACCATATTGAAGAGAATAATTACTCATGGTTCACTGTCAAAGGCTGCATCAAGTGGGTTCCACAGAGGTCTCTCTTGGCCAGATACCATTCATCAAGAATGAACTGGATGATAGAAGGGATTGTGGTGCTATCAAATTGCACATTGTTTGCTCCAGGAAAGGACTAATATTCCAGAATAGGAAAAATAGGATGCAAATCAAGGAAAGTAACTGTTATATTAAACAGTGACACAGCAGTAGAAGCCAGGAATAATTGACTTGGTACTGCAGCTTTCTAGGTAAGGATGTGTGTGTTACAGTTCGAAGATAAACATGAAAACCAAAAAATAACTGTTTTTCCCTTTACTTAACCTGTGTAAGACCTCAGGTCATTTCATCCAATTAGGTTTTGGCCATTTAACTTTAAGGAATATATAGGCCAATGAGGTCCAAACAAGAGCAACAGAAAAAACCAAAAATCTGGGCATCTGGCAGAAGGAGCTGGGCCTGCACAGTCTAGAGAAAAAAAAAAGATTTATGCAAAACTCAGCAGTGGTCTTTGTAAGTGATCAATGTAAAGAGGACAGTCTCTTCCCTGTGACCACAGTGAAGAGGACAAGAAACAAATTTCTTTGCCTAATTTAAGACAAGAGTTTCATTTTACACATTCAGAAAAAAATTCCAGTGTTAGAGATTTAAACAATGGAATAGGTTCCTTGGGGATGCTGTGGAGTCTCCACCACTGAGACAAGATCCATGTACAATTTGATGTTGTTCTAGAGTAGGGAATGGACTAGATGACCTCTAGACACTTCCTTCCAATCCAGTTTTATATAATCCCATAAAATCTCTGAATATCACAATCTAGTCATGTTTAATAAATTAAACTGTATGGGAGAAAAAAAATCTCCTAAATCCAGAGCTAGGTCTGAAAACACTTAAATGTAGTAATAGGCTATAAATTTACTTTCACTCCCTAAGGAGATTTTATTGTCACAAAGACTAACATACCAGAAGCCTCTTCTAATAGTTAAGTAACTACAACACACTGGCAGCTTCTTTGATTCATATCCTGGAAGAAGTTGGTTTTGTTTACAGAAAAGAATTAGTTGCATCAGAAATACAGGTTAGGTCAATCTTCTGAGCTCTACAGGTCTCCAAAACATCCTTAAATCCTCATATGTCTTAAAAAGGAAAACCACAGCTCCAGACTAGTATTGAAGGGTACTTTGAGTTATTTTTGCCCTATTCCTGTGCTCACTGCTTCTCACAATAACATTTAAATACAAGAATGAAGACAGAGATGATGCAGACAAGTTCCATGTGACCTTATCACCAGTGAGAGAACAATACAAACTGTGCCCATTTTCAGTGTCAGACATCCACATCTTATGTAAAGCAGAAAGCACTTTATCTATGAATTGATAGAAGGGACCCTGAGGGGTTTCCATTCTATACTATGAGTACAAAAGAGAGAAACTTTCTAATTAAAATCTTCCTAAGAATGTGTGGTTTCAAGGAAAGAAATAATTATTGCAATAAAATGTCATACCAGTAAAGCAATCCAAGTTATCAACTAGGGTTTTAATTTTCTCCTTGCATCACCGAGCAGATTCCATAATCCATTTTCATGTAAGTGCCTGGGTTTCCTTCTTTTTCGCTTGGGTTCACTGCAGTGTTTTAGGAGACTGAGACCTCTTGCTCTTTTTGATGAGCAAAACCTGGTGGAGGGAAACAAAAGCCACCACCTACTTTCTGTCTGGAGTGAAACTAAGCAATTCACTCAATGAGTTTGAGCTTCAGAGAAAATAAGGTCTGAATGAGCAGCCTGTGTCAAATCCTGTACCCCAGCAGTTCGATGGGTTCACACAAGCCACATTTGTTCAGAGCAGTCCCAAGGGGACAATGCAAGCCCTGTTTTACTACCACAGGGAATGAAGTGGTATCAAATAATGAATACAAGTACTTCCCTTCTGAATTCAGCCCAAAGCACTTTAAAAGTTTTCTAATATAAAATAATATACCATGAAGTGGAAATCTTTCTGATATTTTGTCATTTTAAGCTGTGGTAATATATTTTCCCTGGGAAAATATAACTCTGCACTCATTGTGTGCTTTTTTTTTGTTTTCTGTTTAATCTGTGATGCATATCTGAATGGAATTTTTGCCTGTAATTCCATAAAATTTACTCTGAACCACTGCTTATGCTCTGCTGATCACAACTCTGGTTTAAGGATTGGCTCTTATTTTTCAATCTTCTCTTCACAGCCCTTTTGCTCTATTAGAATATGAGGAGTAAGAGGGAAAAAATTTGCACATTTAACACCTTGTTTCCCTGGGACTGTGGGATCTTGTTATCTCACACAGGCAAACAGGAAATCAGCCTGCTGGAACGACAGATTTAGTACACCTGGTGGACCAACAGAGGTGCATGGATTGATATTTGCGCTCTTCAAAGTTTTTTGGAGTTATCTACTATATTTCAGGTGTGACAGTTATGGAAAACATTATAAAAGAACAAGGACAAGGGATAATGATTTTAAACTAAAAGAAGGCAGGTTTAGATTAGATATTAGGAAGAAATTTACTGTTATGGTGATGAAACACCATAGGTTGCTAAGAGAAAGTTGTGGATGTTCCATCCCTGGAAGAATTCAAGACCAGGTTGTATAGGGCCCTAAGTAGCTTGGTCTAGTGGAAAGTGTCCCTGCCCTTGGCAGAGGTTTGGAACTAGATGATCTTTAAGCTCCCTTCCAAGTGATTCCATGGTTCTATGAAGTAGGACCAGCTTGATCCTCAGCTGGTGCACATTTATTTAACTGTGAAATCCTGAGTTATGGCTTATATACCTATATGTCAGGCCAGACTTAATCATGGCTCTAGACCACAAATTTTTGCCACTGCCCTCCAATGGTCACTGTTCTAATGGGTGTTTAAAAATTGCACAGCTAGAAGAAGCCTCATGTAATTTAATTCAGCTTCTGCAGGAAACAGGTTCACTTGTTTTCAGCCCAAATGAAGTCTGACTTCATTTCCAAAAGTGATTTTAAAACAAAAAGTATGACAACTACACGAAGGCAATATTGGGCCCCACACTTACAATCACTTAGCATCTCTCCAGGTGCAAAATTATATTATTACATCAGCTGCTAAGAAGATAATATTCCTTGTCTAAGTTTATAGTCTGTTGAAGCTACCTCTATTGGGATATTTTAAAGTTTAAAAAAATCTTAGGGGAAATCCATGATTCAGCCATGCTTGAATAAGGTATAGGTGGAGAAACAACATTTAAAGGACGTCACAGAAGAAGTGGCTGGAATTGTAGCTCCTCTTTTTCTAACAACAGAGCCCCTACACAGGCTGCAGTCCTTGCAAGGTTAAGGAAAGAAAGTGCATGAGGTAAAGATTGAGGAGGAAATAATGTCAGAAAGAGGTGTGAGCTTTAAGCAGGACATTCAGTGGTCTGAGATAATGCCTGGGACTCCTCTCTACATGGGACAAGAGCAAACCAGATGTCTGAAATACACTGCCAGAAGCAAACTAAGAATATCTGGAGTCCCTCTGCCTTTGAAGTAAACATGATTTTAAACGTGAATACATAAAACAGAGCACAGCTATTTGTAGGAAATCAAATGTAAATGAAACTGGATGAGCTTCCATGAAATAGCAAGAAAACAAAGAAGACAAAGCAAACAAACAGGAATGTAAGGAAAACACAGTCAGCATTTTTAATATGGTCATTAACTGCTTTTTACTTCTGAATGCCCTTTATTTGCTGGCCTCAGAGTCTGCAAACATTAAGGATTTGTCCACAGAGAGGCTGTGGTAGTAGATGATTTATTTATTCTGCTGTCACTTTTGTCTCTGCTTATCCTTCTGCAGTGTCAAGTCTATTTACACTCTTTATGGATGTGGTGTGCTGTGGTGTGTGTGCAGAGATGTGGAATCAAACCAGGACTGCTCCAGAGCAGGCCCATTCAAAAGCAAACATGCTCTGTCTTCACAGCTCACACAAGGAGCCCCACACCCAGCACTGGCGCTGTGCAAACCCCACAGACCCAGCAAGGACAAGCCCCAGGTAGGGGTCACCTCCAGCCTCAACTCCTGCTTCACCCCAATGTCCTCTGAGACCATTCTTCACGAGCCTCCCCCAGTCTGCATGGGGAATCAAGGAAGATCTGCCTAAAACCCTGCCACTAACAAGTTCTGTGAGTCTTTGGGCCTTTTAAAGAGTCTGGGCTCGGTGCCTGCCACTGTGGCTTTGATATGGTTGGGATGCACACCTGGGGAGTTCTTCTAGCTTTTACTTCCTCATTTTTAAAAAAAGATATTATTTAAATAACACCTGAGCATTAGCAGCTACAACAAGGATTATTTGCACATAACAGTGATCTAGAAAAGACTTTTTTTAAGTGATACCAAAAAACCCTGCTTCTTTTGTGTTGACATTTTTATTTTCTCCTTTTGTGGGGAGTTCAGTGTCTGTGAGAAATACTTTGAAATCCTGTTTTCTTGCAAAGCAGGTGGAGGAAATCAAGTGTTGCTGTAGTGGCACAGTCAATCCCAACATTTTGCAAAAGCCTTGTCACTTTACATTACACTCCCTGATGAGATACAGGTGGAGAGCTCTGTGTCTAAATGGTTTCACGTTGGTAAGAGGGTCACACATGAAAGTAGCCCCTTTCCCTGCAAGGCAGCATGTTCTCCCAGGAGATAATCAGGATTTTCTTCCTGAAACAGTTAGTTGATCTCTCTGCTTAACAGCCCCTCACACACAGGAAAGGGCAGGGACATATTTTTTAGATTTGATTTTTCATGAGAGCTCAGAGAGAGTTGTGGGGACTAGGAGACCGAGTGCATGGGAACCAATACTTTGATGTCTCCATTCTACTACTACCTTTATATTTGTGCTTTCTCTCCAAAACTGATGGATTCATTATGCTGCAACACCTGCTTTAGGCATTTTGCAGCTGCCATGGCAGAAAATGTACATATATTACATTGTCACTGGACTAACTGAGCTGCACTTACTGCTTCCTTCCCACACAGGGGAAGATGACAGAGCTGTTTTCTCCAGCATGTATCTTACACAGAGATGGTGCTTTGTTAATAAGCCAAGCCCAGTATTTTAACAACTGTGAGGTGAAGGGGTGAAGCAGTAATATGCCTTAAGGTCATGTGGCACACAGTCATATTTTAATTACCACTGCCTGAGGCTATCTCCACAGGTATGTTTCCTTCCTGCATAAAACATGAACCTGGGAGAGATTTCAAAACACACTGTCAAACAGTCTGCGACTCCAACAGGATGTACACAGTATCAGACTTTAATCCAAGGGCAAATTTTATTTCAGTGTTTTATCTTGAAGGCTCAGAGAGGCGAGAGAAAGAAACACTTTTCTATTGGTAAACTAATAATGTTTAGTAACACAAGATGTATCGTACGTTCTAGAGATCTTTCATTTCCTTAATAAATACCCAGGCACAGCAAGCTCTCAACACCAATATCCTTTCAATAAAAGGTAACCTTATATGGTCACTACATGATACATGATTTATAAGATGTCATGTTAAAGTAAACTCAAACTCACCAAACACACTAAGGAAAGGAAATGGTTGTCTGGCTCCATATGGTGTTTTCATGTTTCTATTAAAACCAGACTATTCAAACACTGTGGATATCAGTACAGGTTTTAGCTCTAAAGGAAGGATAAAGAGAGTCTTATCCATACCATCTGTATCAATAGCATAAAAATTGCTGGCAACACATGAATGTGGTTAAAACACTTAGGGTCATCTTACTGTTGGGGATTAAAAGACATTGTTCCCACTGACTGAGAGCTATCATGAAAGTGAATCAGTGAAACCCTTTGCTAGTCAAATATCACAGAAAAAGGAAGAGGAATAGCTAAACTGGAAAGACCATTTATTTTGATACAAACTCCTTTAAAGTAGAATGTAGCATTGCAGAAGTTGAAATCTAATCTTCACTATAATACTTGACACTTAAATCCAAGGTCCAGATTTTTGTCAAGTCATGCTATTCTGACTGAAGATCTTACACTGCCTTTGCAAGCATCTTCAATCTACAAATTTATCCTGCACCTTAAATTAATAAAAACTTCCTCATTTATTATGGATGACCATAAAAAGAAATCTGGGGCACTGAAATAATTTTTCACTGGCTATTTCCCTGTTCTCCCTGCCAGGTGGATCCCAGGAAACACACTCCTATAACAGGGACTCTCAAGCTCAGCCCCTGCCAGGCTCCACCCAGACACCAGCACGGGAAACCTGATGTAAACAGAAGGTACCTGAATTATAATTTTCCTTCCCTACAGAGGGCAACCCTTCACCACATCAGTGAGCGAGGGGCTACCATATGTCTTGGTTCAGGCCCAGGAACACACTGCATCCCCTCAGCATAATGAAACCAAAGAGAGGAGCAGATTTCAATGCATGTCACAGCAGGTCAGTGCATTTGCTCAGTAGTGTGCTGCACAAAGCTCACATAGTTGCCTTTTAAATTATTTTTAAATTCACCACCAAACCATGCTGCTGCACAGCTGAGCTGATCTCAGAACCTGCAATAAACTCAGTGATGTACAAGACCCCCCAGACTTTGTAGCAGAGGACTCATCCTCTACATTTTCAAGATGTTCTTTTCACTGCCCCTTAAGTTACCTTAATGCTTTGAAGCTTTTCACTCTGCTTGGATATTAATGTATTTACCATGTACTTTTGACTCGGTAAGAGTTTTGGTTCATTCACTTCTATGGTTATTAGCCTTATGCATCTACCACTGTTTCTCCTTTATTTACACAAGTGCCTTTAAGAACTTGTGCTAATGAGAATGGCAAAGACCCAGAAAACACTCTCAATTCTTTGAACCTCACTCACATCATATTACAAGGCTAACGGTGTCTCTAATCCAATTTGTAAGTATTACAACCTGTAGAACAAGTAGTACTTAACGACTTTAAGACCTCCTTTCCCTCTTGTTTCCCTCTGTTAAAAACTACAGCACACAGCAGCTTTGCTTTGAGTTACAAACACCATCCCTGGGTCTTGTGTATAATGGTCCAAATGTTTTCCATTTAAATTTCTCTGCACGGGACACAACCCCCTGCTCAGTCAGAGCTACCAGTGGAGCCCAGGGGGCAAAAAACCCTCTCCTTTACCACTCCCCTCTACAGGACACAGGCATGAGAGCTGAGTGTGTATTGGTACCTGAGGGACTGAGAAGTATCTTCCTGACTGTGGCAAGCACACTGTTCCCAGCTGCTTCTTATCAAGTTGAGGAACTTCTATCCAACTTTTCAGTTCCTACAACTTTCCTGGGCTGTAATTTTGGGGTTGCATGTGGGAAACTCTGAACTTTGTTGTCACACTGGGTTTTATCACAGACAGAAGACGTGGCTTCTTTCTGCCAGAACAATATTCTAACCACAAAGTCCACCCTCCCTTTCATTGGGTCAGTAATGTCTATTCTTACATCAAGGCACTGCTTACTGCTGCCCTTGTGCTGGAGCCAAAGCTGCTGTCAGCCTGGTAGGATCTCAGCCTTCATCAGTTAAAGAGCAGCAGGTCCTATTCCCTGCCCCATCCCTCTGGTACAGTGTGAAGCAGACACGTCTAATCCACAGAGCAAGGCAAGAGCATGACATGTAGAGGTCTTCAGCCTCATCTGAGATAAGGAAGAGGCTCAGCTCACATCACACTCATGTTGTGTGTGTTAGAGAAGAGGAAAACAGGGGTTTGGGGGTGCCTCCTGCATGTGTAGTGGAAGCTGAGAGGAAAAGTGGTAGAAATTTTTAAGGAGACACTTTCTGTAAGAGGAAACTAGAAAAAGCTGAGGAAAGAAACTCTTACCTATTGTTTCTCTTCAGATTGATGGCATCCTGACTGCCAACATCCTGGCCTCCCTTAAGTGGTGAAAATTTGCCACTAGGGAAGATGAGACCCTTAGTTTTCCTGACAGCATTCTATGTAAAAAGATGCACCAGGGAGAAGGGCACATGCTGCTATATTAACACTGAAATTTCTACAGCTGTGTAAACCCAGGCCTGCCTCAAATGCCAGCACAATTTCTCAGTTAATTACTGTGACTATAGTGAGGCACTGCCAGGGGTTGCCCAGAGAAGCTGTGGTTGCCCCCTTCCTGGAGGTGTTCTGGGTAAGACTGGAAGGAGCTTTGAGCAACCTGGTTTGGTGAAAGATGTCTCTGACCCTGGCAAGCGAGTTGGAACAAGATGAGCTTTGAGGTCCTTTCAAACCCAAACCATTCTGAGATCATACAAGTTAGCTATTCCATGGCCTGACTAACAGGCAGGGACAGTTTAGGTGGGCATTGTTTTTTCAGGATTGTTGGTTAGAGCTGTTTGCTGCTTTGGAGTGGTTTTATCTATGGGCTGCTTGCACAATAGTACTTGGGGCAGGGGAGCTGCTTGTGAAAACAAGTTGCATAAGTGAGACAACAAAAATTTCTACTTGCTCCTGACACGGGTCCCTTTATCATTTGTTCATGTCCAAAACTGAGAGCAGTGTGAGCTACACTTGTAATTGTGCTCACCCACCCAGGATTTAAGTTACACTGATACATTTCAGCACAAGTTAATATGTTCATCTGAACTTCAGGCCAATTTCATTGTAGTGGCACAGAAGTAAAGTGACTGAAGCATCTGGCAATAGTCTCAAGCACAGGGAAACAATATGCACAAGCATTTGGAAGACTTTTAAAGAAGAGTATTCTTCCTTGGCTTATTATCTTGCTATTTACTATGTTGGAACCAAGATTAAAATGCTTTAGTGTTTACTGAAGCAGCATATATGGGATCTAACAGCATGTTATTTTGTGCACACTGTTTAACATTCTTTATTGCTCCAACTCATAAGGTTTATTTGAAATCAGTGGAGGAATTCATCCCATCCACCATTTACTCAGCCATTATCAGCTACTGCAAGAGTGCCGTGTGGAGAATAAACACCAGTTATTTATGAGCTTTTGCAAGCGTGCAAACTCCTGATAGAAAATTATGTTTTTAAGATCTATTATTATTTATGGCATCTGTGTGTCACTCTATGCAGTTGCATTCAGGATGGAGCTTGCTCTGCAGGCAAGGTCACTCCTGGAAAGAACAGCAGCTAACTGGTTTTACTTGACTTTTGAATTGGTTTATGCTTGATTCCAGCCTTCCTTTCTCTCTCTCACACCCCCCTCCACTCAGACAAAAGTCTTTCTTCTTTTTCTGGTATCTATGGTGAATGTGGAGTTGAAGGAAAATTAAATTCTACCTCATGTTTTGATCAAACCTTAGTCAAGTCAATGGGAAGTTTTCCTGTCGGAGGGGAAGACTGATGATGGAATAGATTTCCCAAACTCCAAGAAATTTCCAGCATGGAAACTCCATGAAATGTTCAGCAGAGATTGGCCAGGAATAATTTAGATGGCAGGTCCATAGATGTAAAAGAGAAAGTCCAGTTCAATGGATCATGAGCCACTTCACATGAGAGTATTGTTTGGCTCAATTTGAGTCCCAGACCAATGCTCACCTACAAGCAATTTCTGACTGTCAGCTGAGTGAAGGAAATTCCTCTAAATTCTCCAGCTAAATACAACAGAGCACTGTTCTCCCGATATTTCCACTTATTCCATGTGTTTTGTTTATGTTTGATGCATTAACACAATTTGCATTCTCCGCCTCCACCTTTGTGGAATTTTTCCTTGTCTTGCTACTCAGCTAGAGACATGGGTGCATGTAATAGCTAGTGATTGCTTCAGATGAGCAATTTCAGAGGAAATGTTTAGTGCAGCTTCATGTTTCATCTTCCCAGAACCTTGGTGACACCTCATCTGGAATACATGGTTTGCATCACATCTCTCTCTGTGTATTCCCAGGTTTGATTATCTGAGCTCTCAGAGGAAATAAATGCCAAGAGCTATGTACCTTTGCTAACTAGCATTCTTCTGATGGTTTTGCATAATCAAGCAGCACCTTTCATCCTACAATATATTTAAAATGTCTTTTAGACAAAGCCCAATCTGATGGGGCTGACTCTGCAGCAGCAGGGAGCGTGCATGGTACATTGGGCTTTAGAGTAATGGTTTAGATCTCTCTACAGCATGTAGCACACATAAGCTTTGAAGCATAAAAATCATAAATGATTAACCTACTTGATTTCACATAAATGATAGAAATATGCTCTTCATGGTTTATTTCATTGTCTAAAAACAAAGGCATTCTGTGATCATGTGATGGTGTCTCTTTATGGTCTTTAGTGATTCTAGTCCATTTTGTTTTAACTGCCAATTTTTCACTGTATTAATTGCTAATTATTATATATTTGTATACATGACACTTCAATTATCATCATGTGAGCATAACTGTTTGGATTGAATATTTTCTCATCTCTATGAACTATTTCCACTACAAGCTAGGCAGCCTTAAAGAAATTGCATCCAAATATTTTTCTTTCTTATTTTTCTTATAAAGATTTTTCAAATAAGAAATAATTTTACAAAAACACCCAGCTTGGAAGAGAACATGAAGAGTCTTTGTAAGGAAAACTAATCCGGCATTTGTGAACTTTTTAATAAACAACATTTCAACTCAAAATTTGAGAGAAGATTTGATACTTTGAAAAGAAAAAAGTTAATGCACATCAATATAGACATTTCCAATGCCGATTTAAAAACCATACAACACTTCCCAAGAGCTTCTCTGAGATTTACAGGTATCTCAAAAGTAAAACAGTGTACAATTTTATATTTACCCATTATAAAATTGGGTTCATTACCTCATCTCCTTGCCAAGTGAGAAAAGCAGGTGGAACTTGCTTAAAGAGAGCTGAGACAACCAGGAGAGTCTGGAGACAACCCAAAACCCAATCCCCAGTGTCACATACACATGAGCCCATCCAGAGAACTTAACATGTTCAATCATGCATTGATGTACCTGAGCCTCATCTGGAGACATGATCTAAAATATGCATCTCTCCTGCAAACTAAGAGGCAAAGATAAATTCCCCCACTTTGTTTGAAACGTTGTTTTCTTGACCTCAGGGATATAGAGAGATTGGTATAAATAGAATTTCTCTTTCTGCTTGCTTCCCTGTCCTGGAGAAATATGTATAAAGAAGAGACCAAAGATCCTGTACAAACATTCAATATAAAGCTGACAGGCTGCAAAAGCAGAGCTCTTCCTCTGTGTCTCAGAGTGACTCAGGAAACCCCTGGGACTTTGCAGAGCTGCTTCCTCCCCTAGACTATATCCTGTGAGGGAGGGTTTTTTTAATTTCATTTTCATTTCACTGGTGCCTTTGAAAATGTAAATAAGTCAGAATGATTAGGAGGTAAATAGTTTATATTAAATGCAGCAAGATAATTTTTGAGTACCTTGGATATTTTAGAATTACATGGTGTCATCTGTGCCTTGATCTTTTCCTTCTGGAGGCTGCTGAATTCCCAAGTGGCATCAAAGATGCAGAACTTACAAACTTTAGCCCCTCAAAAGCCCCCCAAAACTTGTTTGTTTTTTCAGTTAACATCCTATCAGACAACAGGGCATTTCCTGCTTTCTCCTTTTTTTTTTTTTTTTGTTTGAATGTCTCATCAGTTACATTCCATCATCCCAGCCCGCTCTGCAGATTCCACTGAGCAAATAAGGTCCAGCAGGAAGATATTGATGGCTTTATCAGTATGAAATACTCACAGTGCATCACCTGCATGCTTAGGAGTGTAAAGCTGACAATAAATATGATAATAGTTGTCACACATCAGTGAGAGAAATGTTGTGTTTCCAAAGCACTGAATAAATTGCATATTCCTTTATTTATTCAGTGCAATAGATGGCACAAAGATGGTAGAACCAACCAACCATTTTGACATGTTTACAAGGCTTTTAAATCATGAAATGGATTATTGCAGTGCTGAAAGTATTTGGCAAATGCATTTTATGCACAGCACATTCTGCTTGAAGAGGCAGGTTTTTAATTTACATTTGTTAGAAATTCCCATGACAAGGAAGGATTGTGTGTCAAAGAGACCTTCAGTAACAAACACAGTGACCTGCATTGCTGCATCTGATCTGCTTCACATGCAGCCCCACAACTTAGCAGAGAAGAGGCTGAGAGAACAAATATGCAGGTGCCCATGAATCACCTTACTGGCTGTAGCCTGTTAAAAACTCAATCCACAATAAAGTCCAAGCATGGCCAAGCTGTTTCTCTTGGGTGGGCTCACAAAAACACCCAATGGTGAGTTTGGATCCACAGATCCCAGCTAATGAACATCCATTAGTGGTCCTTCTCCACCTCCAAAATCTGGGTTTAATAGAACAAAAGTTTTACCCCTTTGAGCCTGATATAACAAAGTGCTAAATATTTCCTGCAACAAATTCCAGATTTATTTTATTTCCCACTGCATCTCAGGTATAACCAATATGAATTTAGGACTCCATGACTGAGAAATGATAGGAGACCTCCTGGTGGACCAGGCCCATCTTACTTAGGGCACACACTTTATCTCAGCAAACTTGAATACTCTGGGAAAGTAAAGTTTTGCTAAGATCATCCATGGTCTTTGCAAGGAAAGGAAACAGGTTTGTGCAGGAGGGGAATCAATGCTCTGATGAGCAGACTCTAAAGAAAAGAGTTTTCTTTAGACCATTTCTTTTATCCCTTCCATTTCTGGATCCAATAAACCAGATCTTCAGCAGCTCTAAGCCAAACCCATTTCAGCTGATTTAGAGCAGCTGATGGCTAGTCAAAACTTCTAAATCAGCATTTTTAAGGCTTCAATTAACCTTGGCTGCCCCAAATACGGTGTTCAAAGATGGCAGCAGTTAACATAAACATGAATTGTTTAAGGAATTAAAAAGCAGAAATCAAACCTGGTAAGAAATAAAGGGTACATTGTAAGCTGTTTGAAGCCTTGGTTTTCATTTAGATTGCAGTTACAGGCTAAATAACCATGGCATTCTGCCAACAAAAGAGCTGCAGCTTTACAAAAATGTGTTGGTTTTATATAGAACAAAAACCCAAAAATGTCAGAGCACCTTGTAAGAGGGGGAGATAATAAGATGAAAATGCAATGGAATAAAGAACTGAAATCCTATAAAATTCATTATAAAATGAACCAAGAGAAACGGAATACTAGAGATAGGTCAAAAAATTAGAAAAAATAGCTAGCTCTTTGTTCCCTTCACCAGAAATTAATAACATGCACATATTTAATGTTCTCCAAGTTTAGACTTGGTACTGTTCCCATTGAATTAAGCATGTATACATTATTAACGTACATCAAACTACATTAAAGTAACATGAATGGTTTGATTTAAAATCCACAAATGCCTGGCAGTAATGTATCTTCACATCAGGAAAAGAAGCGATCAGAAACCTTGCCACAAGTTTCTAGTTCTGCTGAGTAGCGTTACATCCTTCATAGGATTTCAGAATTTCTCCCCTAAATATCTGTGAGATTGTGTGTGTTTGCTCACCCTTGGGCTTTAAGGAAAGGAGAAACAGCACCATGAGAAGTACTTGGGGCAATCTTGGAAACCAGAGGCCACTGGCAGGACAAAGAGCCACGAGCAGTGCCAGTGGCTGCTGAAGATCTTTCTTTCCCCCAACTCTGGATGCAGCTGAGCAGTGCACATATAGAAACTCAATGCTTTGTGCAGTCTGTGTGCTCTGCTGCCTGTGCACAGTAGGCCCTCATGCTAAATGGTCTCAGAGAGCATTATTTGTGTCTGCATTGTGTATCCATTCACATCCCAGCTTTACTGGCCTACATGAAGGCACACGGAGCAATTTTCTTCTCCCACCCCTTTTCTTCGTGCATACCCCATATTAGCACCACTTGCTGCACACATCCTTTCACAGCACAAGAGACTGCCCTCTTCATGGCTGTACCCTGTCCAAGAGCTATTTTATAAATCATTCTGCACTACCCTGTTGTTGCTGTGGAGCACACATACACGTACCCACACTCTGTACCTGGAGCTCTCCCCAGTTTGCTCGGTTGCATTTGGTACAAGTCAGACACTGTTCAGTGCTGCCCTACTTGCCAGGCTGCAGACTGTGAGTTACCATCTTTCTTTAGCCCATTCAGGACTGATCATCAGCAGAAAAACTTCCTTCCATTACAAGAAAAATTTACAGGAGTGTTCTGATAAGGGGGGCTTTTTTTTTCATCTCTAATGCAGTGTGTAGCAGTGAAGTTCAAGAAACAGTGCAGAAAAATTTTCTAAAACCAGAGATGTCATAAAAACAGAATTACTTTAATCTGATTTCTATAAGAATGGAGGCTTATTTAGTTGTTATCTGTATGTGCATGAATTTGTCTTTTCCCCACATTGAACCTATCAGACTCAAAATTTGAGCAAACTTGCCTAAGGGATAGGGACTTCAAGAATGTGCTTCCATAGGTATGATGAGAAAAGGTAAACATAAAAAAGATCCTTTTCATCTATTCACTGAAGAAACAACAGACAGAAATAATAGTTAAATTCTTACTAAACTGTCGAGAATACTGGCGTGAAAACAGCTTTTGGTATTTTTCTACAACAAAGGATTTTTCTCTAGGTGATCATCTGAAAAACAGCAGAGAATTCATCATAAAGCTGCAGGAAACCATGCTTTATCACTTTTTCTCAAGAAACTGCTTATTGTCTACTCATAGAAATGGCAGAAATAAAGAATTCCAGCAAAATAATACATTCCTTATACTAATTTAGAATATTGCACAAGGGAATAATTTTGCAAGTTTCCATCTACTCAAACAATAGCACAGTTGGGAAACACAAAAGCCACAAGCTGCTATTCACAAACTGCTCTTTAGCTCTAGTGTTGGCTTGCAGCATCCAGATGTAAAGCTTACCATGGCTCCCCTTGGTGCAAACCAGCACAGCTTCAAGTGGTATAACTCCACTTGACAGTATTAAGCAAGGCCTTTAGTCTGAGATATTTCACAAGAAATCCATGGAACAGTATGGGCAGAAGATCCCTGACCTGCTGGAACTCAGTATTAATGACTTCTTTTGCTTTAAAAATTATGATTGAAAAACTAAGAATCTTAAAAATGAAAACAGGAGGGAAAAAAAAGAAAACTAATAAGAGAACTTCATATTGCTACAAAAGTATCTAGAAAATATTTTGCATTCTGCTTCTCCTAGTACCTTCCCCTAAGGACAAAGGTGATGGTTGTCCTAAACCTTAGCTTCTTGCAGCAACTAAGAATCCACTCCTCATATGCATTTTCTTCAAGTTTTGATTCAACACAGATGCCTGTTTTTCTATTGTTTTTAAAACTTCTTCTCCCTTTGACACATTTTTATTTTCTCTGTCTTCTATATCTTGAAGAATTCATGGCTTTTTATAAGGGTCATTAAACTTTCCCTCCAGCTGCCTACCCAGGCTGATGAGATGGCAGTAACCTCCTGAGGGAGTCTGGGTGTGCCTGGGGCTGCCTCAGGAAGGAAGTTGGGGAAGATGTCTTGAGGTTCCTTCACACTTTGTACTTCTGTCATTTCCACTATCTTTTCTTCTTGGTGCTGATTTTTTTTTACTTGGCCATAGATTACATGATCCTAAATTCAGCAAAACTCTTCAGTATTTGTCCATGTTCACCCTGACTGGGTTCACCCTGCCTAGAAAAGTTGAGGAATTCACTTGATTCCCACTGGAAAGACTTCTTGGGCATCTCAGTAAAGGCTTTTGTCCAAGCTCTGCCTTTTCCTCCTATTCCTTCAGTGTCTCTCACCCCGGTATCAGTCTGCATATCAGACCTTCAGGATGATCTTGTTACCAGTCACTCTCCAGTTCCTCCTTCTCCTCTGGTCTCCTCTCTTCATTGTTTACATTGCAGGACTGGTTCTTGATTCCCTGGACTGCTCCAGCTGTGTTGTACCTGTCCAGATCCAGCTGATCCCACACTCAGAGCCTACAGATTGGTGGTTAATGCAGCTCTAGCTGATACACCTCTACCAAGCTGTCCTTCTCGCTGTGTCGCTCTTCCACTGCTCCTGATAACAGGTTTGGTTATTGATGTCCAAGCAGAAAAGGGAGCTTCAACCCAAATGTAAGCAAAGAGTAGGAAGGCCCAGAAAGGGGCAGTAAAAGACTGAAGACCAAAAACTGAGTCCAGGTTCCCCTAGAGGGATGCAGTGAAACAGGGAACAGCTCCATAGTTACCTTCCTCTGTCTATAGCAATGGGTGGAATTGCTTCAAATACACATGAGGAACAAATCAGCAATTTAACAACTAGAAGACTTTTCTGTGAGATGTATATACCAAGAAAACAGGTAGATTCTTTTAAGGAAGATCTTAAAAGATCTTTTGTGGTTTGGGCTTTTTTTTTTTTTACTTTCCGTAAAAATTTAATTTGCTAGGAACCCAAACAATATTCCTGTCCTGAGATATTACATTATAAGTATGTCACTTAAGTTTTTGTGGTTCATTTTGAGACACATGGAAATAAGATTTATATTTCAAAAGGTAGGGAGGGAAAGGGCACTATTGAACCTCATTATAATAATCAGGCTTGTGCTTGTAGATTTAATCTCTTTGTGCTAAGCAACAAAGATTTAGTGTAGAGGAGCCTATGTCTCTGGCTTAAATACAAGGACATTAGGCTGGCTCTAAAAAAGACTGAAATCTGGAAATAATTTTCAGAATTTGTTTGTTGATTTTGCTGCACCTGTGGTTTTAAGTTAAATTATAATTAGATTTTTGTATTGTGGGGTTTGTTTGTTTTTCTTGAGAAAATTTACTGATCTTTATTGCTAGCAAAATTGGACTCCTAATAGCAAAATATCAGGAAGATGATAATATGTTATACTAAGTGACTGATTTACCCTTCCTGATGCAGGCCAATTTATTGGAATTCAAAGTTGCCACTTCAGCACGTGGGTCAAAGAGTAGGGCTTGTATAATCATTTTCTAAAGAAACACTGAAGAGACAGAAGAAGGAGGTCTCTGCTCCCACCATCATTTTTTCTGCTTTGCATAGTTAGCAAATCTTGTTGCTGAAATGCCTAATTTGCACACATACAAGGAAATTAATTCTGTTACAGGCTTTTTATTCCAATCCAGAGCAAATAAAAGCTGCTCTATATAACAAACAGTTGAACTGAGTCCTGCAAGAGCATCTTCGTGTGCATTTAAATTCAATTGGCCCATTCACATTAAAGAGGATAGTACAGACCAGGTCATATACAATTGGCTTCACAACTCATAGAAAAGTTGAAAGTATTCTGTGTGGGTTTAGTCCTTATCTACCTGCAGGGTAACTGCCTTGTCCTGGGTATTCCAAAATTTAGGGCTTGTTGTGGTGATCTCCTTGCTCATGGTACGCTCCTGTTATTCTGGAGCTGTGGCTCTTTAATGTACATTTGCACTTGTCCTCCTGATACACATTTTCTTACTTTGAGGTTGTGTTCAGCACTTCTTTACTTTGCCTAGGCAGTAGTTTAGTGCCAAATTCTAAGAGAACCAAATACACTAAACACCAGACAACAAGGTGGGCAGGTGCAGCACTTTCTCTTCTGGAAATAACAATGGTACATGGATTAACTGTGAGACATAATTCATTTTAAGTCAATGAGAAGCTGAACCAAATAAGGCTGCCAAATTCCTATTTTCTACTTCAAGCTGAGGAGGATAAAAGGGAAAACAGTGACCTAAACTAATTATATAGGTGGGTTCAAAAAATTGCAGGTTCGGGGAACATATGAAATATGCAAAATCTACATGAAACAGGCAAGCAAAGAAGACAGCATGGATCAGTTGAAGATTAATCTTCAAAATCATCACCTCAGTGTGCTGCAGCAGCCAAAAATACCAAGCAAATTGTGGGCATCATGAAGCAAGTTGCTGAGAAAAAGACAAGGGGAGTAATTTTAATGCTACAGAGACCCATGCAAGGTGACACAACTGGTGTAGTGCTGCATCTCCAGAAGGATGTGGCAAAGTCAGGGAGAAGGAAACAGGCAGGTAAATGTTCAAGGGGGAGGAGAAAAAGTCTGGACAGAGTTTAGGCAGAGGAAGGCTGAGGGGGACATAATCAAGGATTTCAGTCATTAAGGAGGTGGTTAAGCCAAGTGCAGACCCTGTTCACTGACACTGCAGAATGAGGGCAAGGGGACATTGAGTGAAAATAGCAGGGAATGAGCACCACAGAGATGAAACACTGTGAGTACATCTTTGCATTGTGGCAGGGAGCTCATCAAACCTGCTGCAAAGGAAGTTGTGGACACAGAGCTGTCAACAGGGTCAGAGAGAGATTACAGGAATTTATGGACTACAGACAGGTCCATGAGTGAATACAAAAACGTCTAGGCAAGGACATACTTCCTAATCTCCCAAACAGATTAAATCTGGAAGAGGAAAAACAGGGGGAAGAACACAGAATGTGACAGGCTCCAGTGCCCACCCTAACAGAGTCTTCAGCCTCCACTGCTGGAGAAACAGCCTCAAGTGAGATAAACTGCAGCTCAGATCTAATTCTAATGTACTTAAAAATCGACTAAAAAGGCACAAGAACATTCCATGGTGTTGATTTGATCCTACTAGAGAGGGAGGGGTAACTGCCAAAGTCAGCCTGAGTCAGAGCTGGAAATGCAAAAGAAAAAAAATACTCGTTATTCCCCAAAAAAGAAAAAAAATTAAAAAATTGAAGGTAAAAATGCTGCAGCTTGGATTGAGAATTACTATATCAGCCACAAAAGGGGTAGGACATATAAAGCCTGTATAAAAGATAATATTTCCAGAAGACACAGTGCTACGATGTAAAGCCCTGGTGAGACCTACATACAGCTTTCTTCAATCTTAGTCAAAAAAAAAAGCTCTCCAGGGAACAGAGAGTCTAAATTAGGAGGTGAAAGTAAAAAAGTGTATGCTGGTCAGCCCAGCCAAAGAAAGCCTGAGAGGAAAGATAATTTGTTCTCTGTAAACGTATTAGTGAGGTAAATGTCAGAGGAGGAAGATGAGGTAATTAAGCTAAAGGAAAATGTTGTCACAAGAATTAATGAGCAGAGACTAACCAGAAATGTCCTCAGGGTGGACTTGCTAATTTTCAGAAGATTTCAGTTCTGGAAGAGTTTTCTGTTTGGAGCAGGAGGAGGAAAACAAGTAGTTTTGAGCTGCTCCTTTCTCAGCCTGTGAAAGGAATAACACCTTAATAGCAAAGGACCACACTTGATAACTCAAGACATCCCTCACTTTGCCATGTCCCTTGCTCTCGGTGTCCCTTAATCACTGAGCACAGACATCAAATAAGAGTGGCGGGTCCTGTGGGATTTCTCATGTCAGGGACCTTGGGGAAGGGGAGGAGCAGCTGCCCATTATTTTTCATGGCCCCACCATCAGGCCAGCAGTACCTCATGATCAGCAGTGTCAAAGGGGACATGTGTGAGGTTTTGAAAGGCTCTCCTGTTGCAGCCTAAAATGGGTCTCATTAGCAGGGCACTGCAGCACGTGGGGTGGATGAGGATGTCAAAGGCACTGGACATCTCATTGTTCACCTACTCTGGACCCAAGGTCACAATTATGTTTATTGAAGACCTGCATTGTATTTTCCTCTGGCCATTTCACTGTTGTCCTTTCTACTATTTGGAGAGGTTCTTCACTCAAAGCCTGATTTCTGTTCTGTGTTTCTGCTTTTCTTCTTTCTCTATTTTCTTTTGCTTGGACCACTTCCCCCTCCCTCCCCTTTTTATCCCTACTGCTTCTACATCCAGAGGTAAGCAGAGCTGCAGTAAAGCAACTTAATCCTGCATCCATCTTTAGTCACAACTTTCCTAAGCCTTTACATATTGAGAAACAGAGGGAGAGAAACAGGTGGAGAATCTGGTGGGCATGTTCTTCAAGCTCACATGGTTAAAAAAATAAAGCACAGTATGGTGAATATTTTCTGTATTTTTAAATTAGGGTAATTAAGACTTCACTGCTTTCTCCTGTGTTACCTGGAATGCTAAATAAAACCACAGTTTCAAGCTTTCCCCAATAAAGCTGATTCCTAGCTATTTTAAACACTCTCCAGGCAACAGTTTAACACTTTGTCTCTGCCCATGAAGTTTTCATATTTCCGAGTCACAGATCACAGCCCTGTGATTACTGCTGTTTAAATATACTCTAATGCAGAACAATTAAAGTCTACAGGACCATAACCAACTAAACCCACATAACAGTTCTTTGAATAACAGAGAATTAAGGACTAATGGAAAGGCCACAAAAATATAACTAAGCTAATATCAGGAGCTTAAGAAATCTTACAGCCAAAAGCCTAGAAAGCCAAACTTTCACTGCTGATGTGTCAGCCTTTCCAATATTCCTGCAACCTGTACTCTTACAGTCCCAAGAATGACATCTGTACAAACATGCCCAAGGTGTCACTTGAAACAAAGATGTGGAGAAGATATTCCAGCTGACTGGAGAGTTGTGTCCCCCTGCAGTCTTATCTGCTCTGCTGCTCCAGGGCAGGAAATGAATGGCCCTAAGAGTGATGTAATGCATCTATCACTGATGCAGCTTATCAAAATAAATGGAGGGCTGAAACTTTGCATCTGGGTGCATGTGGTCAGAAAAAAAATGAAGGAGATATTGATGTGCAGACATTGCCAGTCCTCCCAGCCCCCAATAAAAAGTGGTATTAGCATAGGTGTTATTTGATGTATGGATCTAAAAAAAAAAAACCCTTTACAGTCAGTAAGTAAAGCAGATAATGGAAAATTACCAACAGGATAGAAAGCCAATTTCTTTTGCCTGACTTCACAGAGGAACAGATCTGTGATGCAGCTGTTTTCAGCTCTCTGTCAAATTGCAAACCTGAAGTTGTCATACCTTTAACAATAAAGAGAATAACAGCCTTTTAAACTCTACTTAAAGTGTCAAGGCCTCACTCCCCACAGCCACCCCACCTTTAAATCAACAGTAAAGGGTTCACTGATTTCCAGGGTAATAGGAATTTGCTCTTATTTGAATGTGACATTAACATGGATATACTGTTCTCAGGAGAACTGACTGCTGTGGGCCAGAGCTGGACATTGATTTCACACCAAATTCCCCATTGATCGGGCATGGTAGGAAGTCTATTTATTGAATTGATAGCAGGATATAGCTATACAGTATTTGTTTTCCTTTTCATATACAACTTCAACAGCAAGCCATGCATGAATTTAATAAAAGAAGATAATAATCTATCCATTCTATGGGCAATAGTCTGAACCTGGGTGGTTATCAGACCTGCTGCTATAAATCATGTCAAATAAGAGACCCATTTTAGCTTCACCAATGAAAAGAGTTCCTCTGTTTTAAATATACAGAACCTCTGCTTCTCACTCACACTCAGTAAATTGATAATTGTATTCAGTTTTGGTTTATCAATGCAAAACCATCAGCAGAAGAGAATCAGACTTATTGTACTGTTAGAAAACAAGCATTTGAAGGCAGCTAAGAAGCTCTAAAGAGTGAATTAAAGCGTCTGTAGTATCTGTTGCGATTATGCCTAGTTGTTCAGCGTGCTCTTTCAGTGCTGCTTCCTATTCAGGATTGGAGGTTTTGCTAAGGTCACCCCGTGAAACAATGAAAGGAGATGCTTTGAATATGCTAATGACTTCTGCTGCAAGAGAGAAAATGGGCTGATGTGAAAGTCATTGACAACCATTAGGGAACAGAGTGGGTGGTGCAATTGTAAGCAGAGTGCTGTGTCTGCGGCTCAGTCTGGGAATAGATCCTTAACAATCATTTTCCGATAGACACTTGTTTGTAGATGACACAAGTGAGGCAAAAGGAATTACAAGCCTAATACTTTTCAAGTAGAAAATATCTGTGCTTCTCAGACATGGGCTGAAAGCCACTTTCTTAGGCACTGAACTGGGTTAAATTCGGCTCTTACTCTTCATTCAGGGAGCATCACTAAAGCCAAGGAAGGGCCTCCAAGTGCAGACTGGCATAAATAGATCAGAAGCTGGGCTGGCACGTGTGGAGGGTGTTGCCTCTCAGACACCAATCTCATTTCATGGCACAAAGGGATGGCATGGCTGTCCTTACTACCATCATTAAACATCAGTGCTTTGGTAAATCACGTAATCTCTTCTTTCTCCTTTACAGTTCATGTGGAGAGAACGAAGGGTTTGCTCTCTATCATACCTGACCTAGCAAAGGGGACATGGTTTTGTGTAACAACAGTGCAGAATGATATCAGATGCTTGTTAAAAGAACTGAGGAGCCCAAGGGCTACCTTCTTTTATCCCAGGGCATGACACTCCAGCACCTCCACAACCTGATTAAGGTAACAGGCTCTGCTGAGCTATCTAAAGTGACAGGTGAATAAGGTGAAGGAAAATAAATCTTCTACTTTTCTCTTAATCATGGCATTATAGCAATCCTTTGTGATCATTTGAGTGATTTAAAATCGAGTAATAGAGTAGAAAATAAAAATATTTGGGAAAGAATTTCAAACTCACTCATAGATTCACTTACCCATGTTTAGCTGATGAGGAAAAAAACAGGCTGCTGTTGGTTGCCTGCAGTTCATTCCCCAAACAGCAAAAAAAGCATAGAAGATGCTAACAACATAAAAATAACTAATGACAAGAGATCAGAAGTGCTACAGGACAGAGGGCACAGAAACTGGGACAAACTTGCTAATCTTAGCACTATTTATCCTCATCTGGGATAACTCCATGAATAGATGAGATTTTTGGGAAAGGTGAGGTAGGGCTCTGGGCTTTATTCCATGCTTAATGAGAGATGTAGAGGATTTGTTAAGACATCTTTAGAAAATATGAAATTTAAGGAATCTGAAGACAGACTCTGAAAGTCCCACCACTGATCCAGAGGTGATTGGGTAGAGCAGAGCAGACACCAGCATTATCATGGGTGCTGGAAGCACCATTCAGAACTTCCTGGGGATCAGAGAACAGTGAAGAAAAGTCCTCTAAATGAAACCCAAGAGAGAGAAAACCTTGGAAATAGGGGGGAAATGTTTTCATTGTACAGAACACAAACACAGTTGCTTGTATGACTATAAATGTTTGCTTGAGGCCAACGTGTGGCAGCAGCATCTCCTGTTACCTAAGACACAATCAAAAGACAGTTTAAACCTAACTGTGTCCTAATCTACACTGGAGCTTTCATCTGCCCAGCTATATGAACTTTTTTACCCAAGATTTGCAGTACTTGAGACTGGAAGGGACCCTTACATGGCCCAACCACCCCTACCCACTACATTTTATCCAGTTACTAAACCAAACACCAAGTAATTGTTTAAGAATCAACTTAGCTAAAACATTGATGCTCAAAAGATCTTTTACCCTTGACCAAAAATCTTGGGAAATGTAGGAGGCCTGTCACAGGAACATATTCTACATTTAATCTAAATTCATCTCTCTTCAGTTTCCAGGAATTGATCCTTCTCTTTTTCATAGGATTTTCTACAATTGGTTGAAGAGTTCTTCAGTACCTTCATTTTCCCCTTGTGAAGGTACTTACACACTGCAATGAAGTCACTTCTCCCACCTGGTAAGATTCAGCTCGTGAAGATCTGTTATTATAAGTATGACTGGAAAGATGATCTGTGTTCTTAGATCTTCAGAACTCAGAGATATTCTTTTTTCCCCACTAAATAATAAAACGGAATTACTGTAACCTGCAATTCTAAAAGCAATATTTTTTCCTATTTACTCCCAAATTATAGGTGATAAATTTGATTTTTGATAGCATTAAACCTACTAGTAATATCTAAATACATAAAAGCTTTCATTTATCATACCTTGCCTTTGATGACCGTCATTCAAGATGAGCTTTCTGTGCACTAAATTGAAACCATTTTTTAGCTAAGCAAAAAAACATAACACTCTTCATTTGCTGACTAAAGAGACTGAGGTACAATGTGATAATGCAACAGTGGCAGGAATTTCATAGCAAAACTGCTGTACATGGGGCTTCCTGCAACAAAAGTTGGTCTAAATCCCATCCCTGTTACTCCTTCTCCCATCACATTTTGTACCCTAACTTGTACTTTCTTTTCTTTACTTATGTTTTCCCATGAAATAGTTGTAAAATTTTTTATAGTTAGAGATTATTTCTAGGGAAAAAAAAGGAAAATGTTTAAGACTAATACAAAAATGTCAAATTTAGTTATGTACCTTCTATGAATATCACTGGGAATTAATGTAAAGAGATGATAGAAATATCCTACATTTCCATTTTTCAGTGGTTTGGGGTTTTTTTCCTCCAAGACTATGATTTTGTCGGAAAAGTACCTCTATCCATATCTAAAAGGAAGTAGGAGTCCAGAATATTATGTTGTTTCACCCACTCACAAAATAGTTTGTAAAACTCCCACCAATATATTTTCTGAATTTTCAGAACTCTTGAAATTTTATTTTGCCTCTGAAAATCCCACAGGGAAGCATAAAATCAAATTAGAGAACCAAAACTCTGTTCTGAACATGGAAATAGACCAATAGGTAAATTATTTTTCTCATGGTTTCCAACAACTGCAAACTCCTAATCATTGTTGTCAAATTAAAGTACTAGAGCTTTAGAACGACTAAATCCCAAATGACTTCATCATTGACCTTTAAACAACAGTGTAGGATAGGAAATGATACTGCACAATAGGAACAGATAAATATCAAAATGTCTCTTTAAAGAAAGAGAAATTTTTGCTGTTGATAATTGAGGTGACTTATTATGTGATCTAAACACAAACCCAAGTTAGTGCCTAAAAGCTTTTCCTATTCACTTGGCAAAATAAACCTGAATAATAAGCAAATCACATCATTTTCATTGCTGGAACAATTCAACTGGGGGGGAAGTAAAATATAACCTGTATTAATAGCCATATTTTCCATCTAGTGAAAAAATCAGCCAGATTTAGGTAGAAGAAAAGCTCTTAAACCCAGATCCATACCTAAATGTATCAAGGGATTTCTTCTCTATTTTTTTTTTCCAAACCATCTTAAAAGTAAAACGAAATAACTGTATAGGTAATACCATGAAAAAAACCATTTGCCCCAATACTCACCTGTGGAAGATACCCCAGCTAGAAACCACAGTAGCCAGTGATATTAAAGACATAGAAGAAAGATTTCTAGGCAGAAGATACACAAGATTGTGCAAAGGCAGGGAGCAAGAGGTGAGAAACAGTTGTACCCCAGAAGACACAAGACCAGATCCATGAGATGCTGGAGTCTGGAGCTATTTTCAGCATATGATGGAGAACAAGCTTGGGACAATGCATTTTACTATTGGATATTTGGCTTCCCTCTCCACTACAAGCCAAGGATAAACTTTCATGGGTTATTAAAACCCACAGGAATTACATGACTGAAGCTTGAACACTGCTTTTCACTGCTAGACTTCTTTAATCCACTGCTACCTGGCTATGATTAAACCAGGACACAGTCCTGGATCCATGCTGTTGTTGCCTTCAGGTGGTGCATAGCCTAACCCAGAAAATCAGAACTTTCCTAGTTTTTCACAGCCTAAAAAAAGGAGATTGATATTTGCTTCCCTGTCCATGGTAGGGGGGCTGGAATTACATGATCTTTAAGGTCCCTTCTAACCCAAACAATTCTATGATTCTGTAACTTAAAGCCTACCATATTTGATAGAAGTTTGGCACGTGGGTGTATTTGAATATCATCCTTGACACTTACAAATATTTAAATTTCTAAATGTATTTTAGAAACCTGGTCCAATAAAAAAGCAGGTATTTAAATGATCCCTCAGAATGAGTGTTCAAGAAATCTCTAAATCCTCAAATAGATTTGTTACACAATATTCTCCAGGTCCTGGGTCATAATAGCTAACACAAGGACATCTGCTGCTGCCTGACAATGCTCTTCTGTCCCAAAAACTCTCCCTCTCTGCAGTGCCAGAGCTTCAGACATTAGCTGTGCTTATGGCAGTTTGTCAACTACTTCTCAAGACAAAGTGAAGTTCTGTGGCAAAGGGCAGTGAAAAATGCCCTGTACCATTATAGAGAGAGCTCTGCCTCTCCACTTAAAAATCAGAAACCTTTCCCCAGCTCCAGTGACTTGTAGCTCTGGTACACATGCAGAGCAGAGCTCATTTCAGCAGGAGTGATTAAAGAGCTGATATAAAACAGAATCATGGGATCCCTTAAAATAGGAGTAATATATGTTTCCTACTGTGTAGCTATTTTCCTTATAGAAAGTACCATTTTATCAAAATAATTTTCAGATAATACCAACCACTGACCACATTTCATAGTTCATGGTATATGAACTGAACCTGATTATTCCAGAAGCTCAGAGGGGCACATTATTCATCTTCTATTTCTTGTGTGTTGGTACATTTTGATGATTAATACATCTCATTCCTCAAAATTTTCTGTATTTTAAAACACCTTACATTACAGCCCCCTGCTTTCTCCCCGAGAACTTAGTACATTATTATTGCAGGTATGGCTAACATAACTTTTAAATGTCACTGAGGAGGTTGTTCAGATTTTGTATCATGAGACGTACAGGATTAAAGCTGGACATAACAAAATCTCATTTCAGTTTTCAGACATGCTGACTGCAGCCAATGCAAGTAAGTTCAACTCATGTGAAAAATTGCCAGAGAGTGGAAGGGCTTAAAAACTTCTGTAAAAGTGATGTGTCTCAACAACCAGAGTTTCTGAACATCTCCCACTCTATAACTATTGCATGTGAAAAGAGGAACAGCATTTTTCCAAGTGGCCACCATGCAGAGCTGGTTCTGGATCCAGCTCCGATCCTCACCTAAAGTGTCTTGGTTGGACTATGCTAATTTAACTGCTAATGAGTGTAGCAGTCAGTGGATCAGTGTGTGCCAAAAGTGTAGAAGAAGTAGAGAAAATAAATGAAAAACACTTGAAGAGGGAACTTGTCAAACAGTATCTTTCATAGAGCACCTCCTTTTAATTATTCTACAGAAAGCAATCAGGTTTGGACTCATCTTTTGTACTCAATCTATATTAAGTCTTTCATTTTCCTCACTGACTTAAAGCAATGTTCTTTATTCTTCCCACTTCAAATGAAATATCCACATCATTTGTTAATGCAGGTTGTTGGTTGTCAAAGCTTGTAAGGGTCCTTCAGTTTTGGGCAACTCACAGAGCCTTAGGCTTCAATCCATGAGATGTAATAAGGCAAACTGTAATGTACAAGCCATAAACAGACTCATCTATGGAAAAAAGGTTTCTAACACTTAGATAGCTCAGGGTAAATTCAACTAAAATCCCGTCTGACATAGCTTGAAAGTAATTCTTATTCATTGGAAATTAGATGGTAGCAGGGAAAAAAATCCAGCTTATTTTATATAAGCATTTCCTCTAAAGTGGTTTTCATTTTTGTCCTGGAGGAAAGGGGGGAAAGGAATTATAGAGAAATCTTATTCTATGTTTTGTTCTTTGTGTGCTCGTGTTCCTATTTTTTACCTTGTAATTTAGGGAGGAGGAAAAATGTTCCATAACAAGACTTTAACATCACCACCCTGATCTCAAAGGATAAACCAGGTATACACAGTTTCCTTTCCTGCTTCTACTTTCATGTTGCAAATCTAGGGGAAGAGATTTCACGAATGCTGAAGATCCCATACAGCCTGAAAAACAGTTCAGCTCTAAAAGCTATCACTGTGCTATTACTTTTTGTATGTCTTCTTTACCTGTTTGTCAAAGAGAGACAAAGTTTTTTCTACACATCCATGCTCATGCATAAAGCCATCTCCAAGTTCTCCTACTTTAGTTGAAAAAAAAGTCCCATGGTATTATTATTATTATTCCTATTGCAACTATTACTATTATACGTTCATCATGAAGATTTGTCTGGTTGTTCAACAAAAAAAGAAATTCCCTGAGAACCAGTTCTTCCCAAATGTCTCAGCAGTATGGTGTCACCCTGTATTTCACCCAATATGCACAAAAGACACATATTACCTTATATCATAATGTGTAGTAAGATGTGGGCTTCTAAAATGAGAAAAAAGGTCAAGTAAAACTCCTTATGGTTTTGAACTACCTATGCAAATAACTGCCAGTGTTTAAATATTGTTAAAATGGGGGAAGAATGAGGTTTTAAGGAGCTAGTTCCAGAGAGTACTGGCAGAACTCGTCTCAAAGCATACAGCCAGTAGTAAAACTGGTTGAAAGACATATTAGCAATTACATTTCTAGAAAAATTGTCATTTGTTGGAAACGAACCAGTTTTGTTCATGTTTATTTGACTCTAACTGAAATTCTCTGGAAAGAGAATCCTGTCAAAACTAGGATAGCCCAGTCAGTCAAGGATTAACAAAGCAATATGGACAGCAGCATCCTTGGCTTAGAAGTGTGGCTGTGCTGGGAGCAGTCAGCCTCCTGAGCTTTTGCTGGAGCCACTCCATTTTTTTATGCATCCTAATATTCAGAGTCCAGAGCCAGCAACCCCCCTGCTGTCTTGTTGTGACAGCTCTGGCCTGGGCCAGCAGAGATGAACATTTGACTTTAGTCCAAACTCGTAAGAGCAGAGATCCTGCCACTTCAGCTCTATTTGAAAGACTCTTACCACCATCTAAAGACATGCCATAAAGTCAGGTTTTGATTTAGACAGAACAGCATCTCCTGGCCAGCAAACTGAGCTCACAGTCGAGAAGTACACAGAGACATATATCTGTGTGCTCAGAGCACGCTTCTCAGTAGTTAGGCACATATGGATCGGTGAAAGACTGTGAATATTCCCCAAAATCAAGTGCTAGAGCAGTGAGAGAGTGGGCTACACCCTGCTGAGTTCATTCACATGAATAATCCAGGGCTTTCTGTCAGACTGTTTGTGTCAATAAGGCAAACAAGTCTTGGCCTGTCCCAAACATTGTTCATTACAGATTGCAACAGAGCAAATGTAATTATGTGAGTGAGAGAAAGGCAGCAGGAGCAATTCCTAAAGGCAGGACATCATTAAGATTTCATAACAAGCACATTTTCCCAAGGGATCCAAAGGAAACGAGAGCCATGGATTTCCTGAGGCCAGACTCTGTGTTTGTCTTCATACATCCAAGTGCATTTTTAATTGCAGCATTCACTTGAAAGGCAGAAAGTTCCTCAGGAAGTGAACAGGATTTGAAACAGGTCCTAAAATAATGTCCAGTCCCTCATCTTACACAATATGGAACATGCCCTGGTGAAGAAAAATCCCATACTATATGATAATTTGGCTTTGGAGAATTACCATGTACCATTTTCTCTAGATAATAGACAAATAAATTGTCTGCATTGCAAGGGGAGGCAGTTGCTGTGTGCTTTCAGGATCAGGGCATTGTCAGTGAGAAGAACCAAGTTTATAGGACAACCTGAAACAAGTAAAGAAGCACTAAGAGTAAAAGAAATAAAAGATGGCTGCATAGCTTTATATATCCACCAGAAAGGGGAAGAGGTACTGGTTGGACTTGGATTCAGATTCCTTAAAGGATCAAGAATCAACAAAATTCCTTGGCTTAACATTGCAGAAAACTCTTTATTAGAGATTGGAAATGGTGCCTCAAAGGTAGCTGGTCACATCTTTGAGTGAGGGAAGCTAAAATATACACTCAGTCCAGATTTCTTTGCATTTTTTAGCCTAATGAAAACCAAATTATGCATTAAAAAAAAATCAAATGCCAACTGGCTTTAATTAAAAGGGAGTGCTTCAGATATTACTCCTTGAAGTAGGAAATTTCCTGCTGGAAAAATATAAACCTTGAGAAAATTGCCCTTTTATATGTCTGTGTTGGGGTAACTAAAATCATTCACACATCAGAATATTAACATCACACTGGCACCTGAACTGATATGCAACAGGAAAAATCAATCTTGTAGCTGAGTATGAAACTGCTAAGTAGTTTTATAAACACACCCCCCCCATATACCATAAATATATGGAGACAAATAAGAAGGTCCCAGGATCTGCAGCAAAATTCTTATCTGATCAAAAGGGACAATCTCTACTGGATTTAGTGTGGGAGAACCCCTGAGTGTGGATTTTACCAAGCTCTGTTAGGTTGCAGTACTATTTTTGAATTGCTCCACTTCAGAATTTAATCAAATCCACTCCTTTGTGACGATAGTACACTGCTTCATAATAATGAAGCTTAATGAACAGAATTAAAAGTTGATTAATTGTAAGCACAGTTAAACACAGAAATGTATTGCTTCATAAAATCTGTCTACTGTTAAAAACTCGTCACTTGCTGCCCTCTCTGTCTCTGGATAAACAGCTTTTATAGGCTTTTCAGTTCCTGCCTGCAATTCAAATCCACCCGTTTTTTTGTCCTCCTTGGCCCTTCATCCTCGTGCCCTTCTACTTTCCTTTAGCTAAAGACAAAAAGCCAGATCAAGTTTAGAAATTCTGTGATACTCATCTGACATTGCCACAACCTTTTTATACAGTTTAACAGGACTGGCAGTGTAAGAACAGGGGAAGGTGCTGTTCCACATCAGCAGAGAACCAGGCAGAGACACTCCCTCCACCTGCTCATTAGCTGATCTTGTGAGAGTGAGGGGCTGCCTTACAACTGGTGAGATCTTAGTTCAATGCTCAGCACATTTCCAACCTCTAAAAAGCAAAAGAAGGTATTTCACATCAGAGGGAACAAGGAGACAAATAGCTGAGGGAGGTAAAATATTGAAAGGAGAGGATAGAGATTGACTTTGCCCAGGGAAAATAGTGCTGAAAAAATAATGTTGGGAGTTTCATGTAGCATTATGTGCATATTTTTTCATCTGATTTTGTGTTCATCAGCGACCTTGCCTGGATCATGTTTCTCTCTTAGTCTTATAAATGCCAATGCAGACAAGACTTCCACAGAAAAGTACAGAGCAGACGCTTCCTTCAAAAAATGCTGCTGGAAGACACCCCAATGTACTTACATGGAAAAGAGTTAAATACTGAGTCCTCTGGAACCCTTTCCAAATCCTTGTCTGAGATGTGCTACTTGTTGAATACTAACTGAATTTGGTTAATTTTACATTACATTTTTAGGGTCCTAAGTCGCTTGGCCAATAAAGAAAGGGACTAGTTTTCCATCATACACAGAAATCAGGAACTATAGGTTCTCCTGGCTATTTTCTAGGAAGGAAACAATTTTAAAAATAATTTCAGCCTCCAAACACCTAAAGTATTAGTTCTAAGGAAACTATTTTAATTTTCTACTTATCAGATCTTCACACATATATCAAGATTCAAAAAGACCTTAAAAGTTAATCAGAACTTTGAAATATTTTAGAAGTTTAATATTGTGTATGAAAAATGACATATTTCTGAGATAATATGCATGGCATATATGTATTTCTCAAAGGTCTAGAAAATAGGCAGATGATACAAAGTCTTATCCAAAATATAAATGTAGTGTGTCAAGTGAAAAATAATAGTGATTAACTTAACAGCATCTTGGGTATGTATCTTTTATAATACATGATGTATTGGGAGTGTGGTTTACTCAGGTTAGAGAATTAAAACAGCAGGAGGTCTAATCTGAATTAATATACAGGTTCACTGGGAAATATTGATAGATTTAAGCACTATTTCTTGTAATATGCTGTTTTATACATCTACAGTTTGGTCGATGAGGAAAATGAACAGTATAGAGCAAAATTACACAGCAGACTTGAACGATATTTAACTGAAGTTTAGAAGGAAGCACAACACACAAATTGCTTCCATGAATTCAGACCACAGCTCATGTGGCGCATGAAATTGCTGTGATTTCCCTTACTGTGCACTGTATTTTTAAAAGTCTGAGAGGTGCCTGCCACTTTTCAAGACAGATGTGATGATATGTGCTGTGCCATCCCCTGCAAATTTCCCTTGTTGCTGTTTTTATCACCAAAAAAATCCTTACACATCTCCCAACAAGGACAAGCCAACCACAGCAGTGGAAAAACCAAATTTATCCAACAAGGATCACGCAGCTGCCATGCCAAGGCCTCTGTATGGATTTTGGGCAACTTTAATTCGGCTGGAATGAAACAAATATACAGATACTATGAAAACTGTTGCACTGCTCAGTGACACTCAACCACCACAGGAGCCCACCCAGTGTAGGAGACCCCACCCAAGTTACTGTTATCTCGTTCCAGAATCACAGAATCTCTAAGATCATTGAGCCCAACCTTTGACTTTTCACTGGGTGAAACAAGGGTTTCCTGAAACCTCTGTGCAAACCTCCCCTTTCCCTTGTCTCTCTAATGTCTGTAACACACATTTTGCACCTATGAGCCTTCAGAGGATTTAAGTACTCAGGTCTGGGTGCTGGTTACCTTGAAGGTTGGTTACTTTGCACAGGACAGTACTGAAACTCTTTCTATCCCAGTGAACCTTTCATTTCACAGTTCAAATGCAGGATAATACACACACACTCCTTGGTACTGAATCCCAAAAGGGCTTAAAAATCAGTGGCATGGCAGCAGAAGGAGTCATTATCCTCTAAAAAGCTTTTAATCTTTTGGTAACAAAAGGACATATAGATAGCCACGAGCTCTCATCAGCTCCAAAGTGCCAGGTGACTACACCAAGTTATAGCCAATCTGCAGCTATAGAGAAATACTGCAAATTTGCTCCAGCAAAATGTCCTGTTCAACATTAGAGAGCCTGGCTGAGTGTTTCCTGGTAGCCCCTTATGCTTGTGAGTGCCACTGCTATTTCGTGAGAAAAATGAAAGCCTGTTAAACGCACAGGTAAAACGACAAGCACCTCACTGTTCTCTAAAAACCCTCCTGATTGCATATCACTCACTTTAAATTCTGATTAGAAGGCAGCACTGAGACTCCCAGCTGAGAATGCAAAAGAATAAATGGACTTATCATCAGCTAAATGCACAAACTACCAGAGTGAGCAGCATTCATTTCAGAGCAAACTACTAGGACCACCACCACCCAGATGGTCTCACATTGCATCATTTGCAGCAAAGCATTGCAGTTTTTTGTTTTTTTTTTTTTTAACAAAAACATTTCTCATGCAAATATAAGTCCTCCATGTAAAACTAAAGTTCTTGACATAGAGCAGTAGGGACAGTTTTATTTATAACCTTGGAGATCAGAAAATAAAAGTACACAAGAGAAAATAAGAAGGGTAGTCAGTACTGAAGGGCTAAAATCAGGAGGATATGGTGAGTCCTGTCTTGGCATGGTTTTGAAAATATCTTGTTAGAGCCTAGAATTAGAGGCTAAAGCAGAGTGGAGGATGAGCTGGGGGACAAAACAGACTAAGGTTATGCTAATAATCAGTGGGAATGGACTACCTGCCATTTGAATGGTTTTCATCAACTATCTGCAGAGACAATCAAACATGTCTACATGGAAAAAAATTATTAGCCAATATGAGTTGGAGCAAAGAATGAGATGAAGACTGTTACTGTGAAGTGTTGGTAACAACCAAAGTGGAGGATAAGAAAAGTAAATACTGAATTCCTACACAAGCTCTTGAAGGTAAGAAGAAATGCAGATTGTCTTCTTGTATTTTCAGAATTTGCAATAGGACCCAAGTGTTTCATTAGTCAAGGGTAGAGTAATGCTTTCCATGATGCCATTAATTGTTTAGGATATCCTAGAGCAAGTGCTTCTGCATACTCACTCAATCTCAGTCTCTTTCTATGCATTATGTTCCTGCACTAACAGCCCAGCTGGATTTGGTGTTCTTTGTCATTTTCTAGTAGTGAGCTAATGGCACTGCTATAAAACAGCCAGCAGCTGGTGGCACAGCACAAATAAGTATTATTCAACATGAATTATGAATGGCATGGAAGCACTAAAAAAACTTTACAGAATACATGTCATATTGTGTCCCAACTCTTCTCCCAACCCCAGCTGCCAACTCATCTCTGAATGCTGCTTAAGCAAGGGAAGGGGCCAGCACAGAGCTCTGGTTTGGTTGGGATGCCTCACCACAGGTTATGTAGTTGTGTTACTATCACACAGACTTGTGTGAGGACCTGCTTGGGAGCAGGTACAAGTGTTGGAGATCTGGACCTAACACTGTGGAGCCCCTGGACAACACTGCAGCAACAAGTGAACCATTCAGCATTGCCCTACACAAACTAACCAGGGAAACACGGATAGAATTTGAAGCAGTGGTTTGGGGGAAGGATGAAAAATCTGAATTTACCACCAGCGTGGAACAGGCTTGGGACATGACAAACAAGTTGCAGTATAGTCACAAATTCATTTCTGAGACTGTGGCTTCTGCAGAGGTTTGGTTTCCATGCTGGGATTCACTGGAAGGCACAAAACTCGATGTTCAGCTGTAAAAGTGGTGATGTGAGGAGGGGAAGAGGAGTGGCTGTTTTAGTGCTGATAACTGCCATAGGGAGGAGACAAGAAACCCTCATCTTAATATATTGTTGTTATAAGAATGAAATAATGTCTGTGTCTACCAGTGATATTTGGGGGAAGAGAAATATGTAGGACGGCATCTGTAAGGCCAGTGCACCTGGTGATTTTTTGGAAAGATCCTATATTTTTATTTTTGAAGAAATATATAAATGAATGAAGATCCCAAGAAATGTATGGTTTGTTTGCAGATAATGGGCTTTTCAAGATACATAGAGTTATTTGTTTCTTTTTTGAAATTAAATTCTGTTTTAGAGAGATGGTGAGGATTCAGTGGAAAAGCACTGCATTGATACAGTCAGAACACAGCCCTAGTAAATACTTTAAAAAATTGAGCATTTAAGTTACACAATGAGGCCTTCAGCCTGCAAAGGCTTCATGTACTTCTCTGCATTTAAGCATTGCAATTAGTCCCACTGATGTCAATGCACTTGCCTTCATGGATAAACTTATATTCCATGGGTCTCAATAGACCACAATCTGCAAATACTTTATCACAATATCATTTCTATATACAAGTAGTAAAGGGATTCCCTATTCACATATTTTACTTACTTACTCAACCACAGACTTATTTGAACAAAGTCTTCTACTCGCACATGTCTTCAAAAAAACCCTTCTTTATAATTGAAGCTGAGAAAAGCACTGTAATTTTATTTGGTAGCCCATAAATGGTGTACTACAAGTGAGGATGGGTTGTTCTTATTTGACCAGGTATGAAATCAGCTCCTGTGAAAATTCTCTCCAACCAAGATCTAGCATGGAGCTGTAGAAGAGTGGCTCTATCCCCATGTGTAGATGCAGGAGCTTTCTAAATGGAGAACAAAGTATGAGTGCCCTTCATTCCACAAGAGATATCAGCACAAGCTCAGAAACCTTCATAAACCAAAGCAGAGCTTGATTGCCACATAGATAGCATGAGGTTCTCACTAACTCTAGCATAGATTTTGTGATTGTTATTGGAGCACTGGGGTACCCGGTAGTCAGGGAATCTCAATACCCACACAATCTCATCAAATATTAATGCCAGAACCCTTACAATAGTGGCTAATAATGCAGCTTTTCACTGCCATGTGAATTACACATCAATATTAATGAAGCCTTTGTTAACATTCCATGTTCTTTCCTTTCTGTGTCTCTGCCAGGATTTTGGACTGGTTTATGCCAACAACGCAGACTTACATGTCAACCCTGAGCAGGTCCCAGACATTTCAGAAAGGGCTTGTTTTTGCAAGTGTGCATTTAAATTAAGAAGTATGCCACATCAAGGTTGCATTAAATTGACGCCTGTTCAGTTCTTCTCCCCTGCACAGGACAGATGTCGCTTTATATGTTTGCATATCCAAAAAGTAACACACAGAGGGCTGTCTTTTATTTCAAAATGTTATTACAGCAGCCTTTCTATAAAAACTAACACAATCATTCACTATTATACATGGTTCTCCTTCTTCCCAGCATCAGACATATCAAGAAAAAAGCAGTGGTTCTATGGTGGGAAACAGAGGAGTAGTTTCTGGTTCTGTAAGAGCCCGTGGTAGAGTTCACACCAAGTTCTGCTATTCTAATCAGGAAGCTGTTCCAGGGCTTTGAACCTTCATATGAAATTTAAATGTAATTGCCAGAAGCATTACCTTATTAATAAGAGTAAAAAAACATCATTACTAATTATTGTGAGCTTAATTTGCATTTTCTAAACGTTTATGTTATCTAATCTAACTATGCAACAGCTGCTCACATGATTTCCAGCTAAGCTCTCTTCCAAAACGAACACCCAACCCCAGTACATAATAAGTGTTGCTGTGGACTTCTCCTGTCAAACACAGTGTCTTACTCAAAAAGGAGTTCCATTAGCCATAGAAGCAATACATTTTTTAATGAATACTGAACCACTTCATTTCATTACAGCTGATCAACCGTGTTGAATGCTCTGTGAACTGATCCTGTTTCAGAGGTAGATCCTGCAGGATATCTGCAACAAATTACCTCTTTGAAAGAAGGATTCAATTGGTTTGCACTACTCTAATTTAGAGGAGGCCAGAATAAAGTCATACTTGGATTTAATCTCATCTGAATACAAACAGTACAAAAATGCTGTTGATAAGCAGCTGATGTAATGCTCTAACACACCATGGGGCTGATGTACTGATCCCACCCCCTTTGAGGAGAACACTCAGCAATTCCCAATGCTGTCTCTTGGATTAAGACTTGAAATTGCATGTTTAGCATAGAATATATGGAACTTAATAACACAAGATTAAGAAAGAAAAAAAAGAAAGAAAAGAAAAAGCAGGCTATTCTTTGCAACAGTTGACATTAAATGGAAGTGACCAACTCCTACATAAATCCAACATGCCCAGCATGAGACCCTGGTGAGAAAGGGAATCAATATTTTACTCATCTCAGTAGAAATGCAAAGCAGCCAACACAGACCCACACCTGACCAAATCATGGGATATATCTACTCAGAAAAAAATTTATTTTCCTAAACTTGAAAGTGGTCTGAGATTGCTGCTCGCAATTGTCGAAAGCAAGTTCAACCACCAGAAGTGGTTTTCCTTCTTTCAAAACAATCATTCCAGATTTTGATGACTTCAAAAGCAGCTGCCATTTTGAGCTGTGCCAACAAATCTACTGCAGCAAAGAACAGAACCCATTTTACAGGACAGGATACCCTTAAAAGCCCGTATCTAGAATAACTGGTCTTTAAGGCATCACATTTCATTTACAGACACATCTTTCTTCTGATTTACTGGGTAGATTTAAGGTAACTCAGCCATTTTACTCTATCTGTAAAATGGTGATGATAATCCATGCCCCATAGGAAGCTTAAGGTTGAATTCACTAATATTTGCAAAACACTCTGAAGTGCTGCCATTCAGATAGCAATATAAATGTAAAATCTCACTGTGACATGCCTATTATCTATAAATTCATCAGCTTTACCCAGAAATAAAGTTTTTTTGCTGAGGGGAAATACAAAAATTCTTTCTCACTCAATACCACAGAAACTATGTATACTATAAATATGTAGGGAGTAATTTAAAATGAAAATAATTGCACATTAAGCTCAGAGAATGTAAAACTTGCAATATATTCTGATCATCTTGGACAGGAAACCAAAATAAATTAATTAAAAGAAAATCAGGTACAGAGATGCAAAGCTGATTCAAATTAAGGAAGAAGAAAGGATCTATGGATCATGATGTCCACCCTTAAAAACTGGTTTGTTGGCAATTGACTTCCAGGTTATTCACAGTTCTGTTAGCTTCACAAAATATGCTAAGAACACAAAATCAGGTAGATAGTCAATATTTGCAAATCTAGGGATTGCATGTATTAAAGCGTTGCCCACTGAAATCCTCTTCAGTCTTTGAGCATCCTTATTTCTTAATACCTTTGCAAATAAATGTCTCAGCTGTCATAAGAGAATTTCCATGTTTGGATTACTTTTTCCCTAAATTAATGTAAAGTTTCCTGGATGATTTGAAATTTTCTGCCATGTTTCACATCAAATCCCTGGAATGAAGTAAAACTGAAGGTTGGTTCCTCAGGTAACAGGAAGAATGGAAACAAAACCCCTCATCCCTATAGTTAAGAAAGGAAAATCCATAACATTTGTCATTTACTGTAGGTGGAATTTAGTGAGTTACCCTCAGTGTGAAGAGAACATGGTTTCTGATAACAGGCACTGTTTTGGCACTAACAGCTGGCCAAACCTACTTCCAGCTATAAGCTCTTTATAAAAAGTTCATCTTCTGGGAGTGCTCAAATCTGAAACCTGTATTTTACCTTAAATTTGATTCCAGTAGCTGTCTGGAAGTATAAACCCAGCAGGCTGACTTCCTATTTTATGCTGATTTCACATATTTAAAATATGCCGCCAGAGGAAAAAGGATTCATGGATTAAGGTATTTACCCTACTTTCATTTTCTATTTTCATGGCCTCAAACAGAAGGCAGAATTTCATGATAAACAAACCCCAACGTGGGTTAAAACATTTCCCACTTATTATTCACAGCAGAGGTAAAACAGGATTTTAAAGGCTCAAAGATGCCCTCAATTTGCATCCTGTTTCATTTGTCACTAAATCTGTTTGCTGTTGGGAAGGCGTTTGCCATTCTGTTCTATTAGTCATTCAGTTAAAGAAGACTTGTAATTAACACTTGTGATAATTAGGCATCAGTTTGGTTTGGTTTGGAATCAACCCTGTGTTTTTGTTAAAACTCAGGCATTGACAAAAATGGATATAGGTTTTTGTTTAGCCAAATGATTAAGCAGCATTTTTTTCTCATCTTTTTTGTAGAAGCCATGCTATTCTCTACCCTGAGCTAGTAGGAATGTTTCATTATGGACTTAAATGAACAGTTTACAAATAATTACTTTTCTGGTTTTAGTGTTAATGGAAAATGCATTCTAAAAAATACATCACTGCCCTCACACAGAATGCTTTGCTCTCTACTGAGATATTATCTTTATGACAACACTCGGCCACCCAAAAGTACCATATATTACAGATGATTTATTCTTTACTGGGAAGTGGGGGAAAAAATGCTCATGCTGAGCTCAACCTATCCCAGCAAACCTGTTACACAGTTTGTCCACCAGCAAACAGACAAGCCAACCTGCCATGACAGATTCCAATTATAAGAAAAATATATCTTAAACAAATGAAACCCTTGTGTACCCAATGGCACAATACAATAATTGCAAAGACTATTGGACCATCTGTGCATCAAATTTACGTCTTTATCACATACCATCAGACCTTTCTAAAGTAGCAGGACTTGAAAGGAAAGAGCTGAGTGAGAGTGTGCCTGCTGTTTTAAGAAGCTTGCAAAAATTTGGCAACACTGTTTTGCTGATCAGAAGGAAAAAATCATAAGTAAAATCTAAGATGAATTTAGGAGGTAATGTGCTGAAAACATGTGATACATATTAGTGTCATTTCCTATAGATACATCTTTCCCAAGTAGCAGCTAATTCAAAAATATGTATGTTTTAAAAGAGCCACTGCCCCACAGAAGAAAGCCAGAGCCAGTCAAGCTTTCACAGCAAGTTCACACTCCCAGATTCATTATAGAACCTTTTAAGTGACTCTGTGATGAAGATATGAAGCACACATGGAAATCTGAGGAAGAGTTCCATCATTTAGAGAGACTGTTCTGCAGTGTCAGGAAGGAATCTATTTACTTCCTTCACCTCTACCCCCAAAAAGAGAGATTAAATGGTATTATTTCATACACATTCAACTATTCCTTGTCAAGTAATTTTAACTCAGAAATTATAAATATGCCAATGGATTAAAGAACACACAGCAGAACAATAGCACAAGCTAATCTGTGCACAGAGAAATTCATAAAGACCACACTGGAAAAAGATAAAGGAAGCAAAGAGATGTCCTAGTATGCACTGCAAATAGTTTACAGATAAATAATGAGTAAAACTATTACAGGGAAACACAGTTTTAAGATCTTCAGTTGATCACCATCAAAAAGAGTTTGATGCCAACTCTTTTTTACTTCTCTCAGTAACAGTTATCAATGAAATGGAGCTTTAAAAGGTAAGGAAAATTAAGAGACTGTGATAAAACTGGGGACAGAAGAAAAAGAATAAAAAAAATAAAATAAAAGTGGGGAAAATACAAGAAAGTTAAAATCCTGATAAAATGTACAGGAAAAATAGATACACTAAACTGGAGATAAGAATGAGGGAACAGAACTCAGAGTCTGAGATAAAGCACTAAGGGGGGAGAAATGGGAAGAAAATCTTGTTTGAACAAGATAGGAAAAGACACAGAGGACAAACATTAACATTGATGGCAGTCCCATGCCCAAAAGAGTTTGCAATCACAAATTTAAAACCTGTGAAATAGAATGGGGGGAAAAAAGAAAAAATAATAGTACTCATTTAGCAGGTTTTTAAAATTAGTAGAAATCAAGTTACAAACAACATGCCCTACAAATATCATCTTTTCACAGCATGCAATTCCTGTCCTAAGGGAAGTAGGAACGTTACTCATATTGGTTTTCCTTGGCAGACTGAGGCATTAGGCAGTGAGAAGTCTTGCCAGTGTCTTGCTATAGTGAGAAAAAAGGGACTTTTGCTAACAAGTCCCAGTCCAAATGCCGCCAGCAAGCCTTGGCTGGGACTCACCAAGAGGATATCATTCTTACACAAACTCTTATCTGGAAGGGAGAGGGACAACCACAGACACTCTCTGTGAAAGTGATCCCACCCAAAGGTGGAAATTACATAATGTTTTCTAGCATTAGGCTGGTCCCAATTAGGCCTTAATCCCACTTAGGAAGGAGAAATTAAAAAAATACCAATACTGTGAAATGAATAGAACCTAATCTTGCTTTCTTGCTTGCCTTCTCCAGCCAAGAAAGTGAATTCCAGGCATTTAACTTTGGGCAGTTATTGTTCATTTGTCTTTGTTTCACTCAAGGGCTCAGTGCTGGGGACAGATTTTTTGACAACTGCTCCTTACTTTCACAGAGCTAGCCTGGATTTCTAAACTTTCCCTCCCTGAATTAGACAGCCACAGTCTTCTTCATGGATGAGGTAATTTTTTAAATCATTTTTTTTTCTCCCTAAAGAATAAGCCTGTTTTATTATGTATGAGAAAATAAAGAAACCTTCAAAAACTGTGGGAGGCTGACAGGAGTGGTTGGCTTTTATATTAGATGAAGTCCCACATATAAAATAAACCTCCCAGTGGCTTCATTAGGAGCTGGATTTCAGCTACATTTTCAACCTCCCAGTTTCTCCTTACTTGCTGTTTGATACCTGGACACCCAATTCAGCTAAACCTCAAATGATATCACTGTCCTAAAAGTGCAAAGAGAAATATAAACACAGACACACACACTGCCTCCAAAAACAAACAAGAAAAAAACCCCACAAACAAAAATACAGATAAAAATTAGTGAAGATAGATGGATAGACAGACAGAGTAAGAACTTGCACATGGTATCCCCAAGGTCCTGCCCAAAAGGTGATGAATTCAATGAGACTTTTTCTCTTGTCTTTAAAGCACTTTTGGAGAATGCCTTAAAAGAGCTGCAGCTCTGTCAGCTCTGCATGTTCAATGTAGCTACAGCAAGAGGAAGCAATTTTTTCAGTCTCTAGGTATAAGTTGGGTTTCATACAAGGAGGAGGAGAGGAAGTGATTGTGACCATGAAATCAGAGCCTGGGACAGAGTGTCACACATGTCACATGTGCCACCATCTGGGGCTTGGCAAAAAAAGGCACATGAAGATGGATGGTGGCTGAAATCCTGTCCCTGCATTGAACATTTTCAGTTAAAGCACTAAGGAAAATGTTTTAGAGAATGAAGTTTATTCTTGGATCTATCATTGCAAAATCCACTCATTTTATCCTAACTCTTGCAATATTTTGCAAGTACTTCTTTCCCATTATCATGTTCCTACCTGTGTTACAGTATGAATTTGAGATGCTTTAAATAACTTTTTGTACTCCTAATTGGAAAGAAACTTCTGGAAAACTGAGCTAATCATAACACACATTTCCAGAACACAAGAAATGACTAATATTTTAATAGCTTCTTTGTTTCAAATCAGCTGCAAGATTCTTTGTGTCTTTAACAATAAATAATACCAGGGAGGAATAAAAGTCCTTTCCTCCTTTCTATCCTTATGGATTCCAGCCCACAGCTTGTCACCACACAGGCTATGGGGGGGAGGGAGGGGCATTTCTTGCTTCCTCACCTTTACTGATCTGACTGTTATTTGGCAATATTCTAAACCACCTTTTTTTTTTTTTAATTACTTTTGATTTATTTACCAAAGCAAAAAGTTATTTCAAGGTAAAATCACAAATTATTTCTTTTCAAAAAGTGTCATATTAGATTAATTTTGTGAATTTGGAAAATTCTTTTAACATAGGATGCTTTCTAGAGTCACTGCTTTCCAATAAGCAAAGAACTGACATTAAAACAATTAAATATTAGAAAAAACCCACCAAAACAAAGAGGTTTTTGCCAGATGAAAAAGGCAGTAAAGAAGGATAGAAGTAAACACTGCATCATCTTGGGAAGTAACAAAAGGAAAGGAAGGAAAGAGGGGAGGAGGAATCTCCAAAACTTGCCCAAGCAATGAATTCCAGGTGAAAGGCTAGTAAAGCATGTTAATGAATAGCCAGATGTTTCTAAAGCCAGGAAATCTCCTCTTCCTCTCAATTTCAGACTAGAGTGAACTCCCTTTCTTCCTCTCAGTTCTTTGGTACACGCTGGATACTCATTCAGATGCTTTTTGTGTGCCTCTTGCACACAAAAGTCAAGGGAAAAACCACACAAATCTTTGCAGCATTTAGGTTTGGAGCAGTCTCCAAGCACAGTTGTCCCATAGTTAATGTCACACTTCAGTTTGCTCTGAGATGTGACACCACAATTTCCATTACAAGAAGCTTTCCTTTCTTGGGGCCATTTTAATTATATACAGAATAAACTGTTCTTCTAGCTATTGAGCCAAATTTTCAAAAGATTTAAGACAGTGTCCAGAATTCAGCCAGCCACTTACTTTTCCAAATTCATGTCAGAGATTTAATGATCACCCTGCCATTTGGGTTTTGCTTAGGTTCTATTCAGAAAGCCAGTTCAGCTGAATGGATCCCTACATATTTTCAGATCAGAGTCACCATTTATGGTGAGACAGCAGTGTGAGGAATTAGCATTTCCTCATCCTCTTCTAACATTCAGCAGACAAGATGGGTCTGTAGTATAACATGTCAGAGAACTACAAAGTCCCTTTGGACAAGCCTCTATGAGAATTAGATCCTCAGGATTATTTGACAAGTGTTGTTCCTTTTTCTTTTGTTCCTCCTGTTGTCCTCCATGGCAGGTAGAAAATGAGCAATTAGAAGGATCTTATGTCTTCCTGTATTCAATAAAAAGAGATGTGGAAGAGGCTGTCATTGTGTCAGCTCATTTCTTCATCACTGCCTGAATGATGCTTTCTCATCTCCCATCCCAGCTATTAAAGGGGCAGAAACTAATTTCCTCTACAATTTCTGTGGCCAGGCCTAAGCAGCTTAAAGAGCAGTCTTGTGAATGTGCTCAGAAAGAAGTTCCACAGCTTCTGCTGGGAAGGGAGTTCACATAAATTAGAGCTCGTTGAGCATTATTACAGCTTGTTGCCTATGGTATTTCCTCCCCCCAGGGTAAAGGAAATAATCTTGATTAATGACACCCAAAAAAATCATTTTTCTCCTTAATTCACTAATTGGTTAATCTTTTATGACATCAAAGAAGGCTGCAGCATTAACAAAAAAATAGTCAATTCAAAAGCCAGATTTCCTGTGCATTTGCCATGTGTGCTTTGTTTCCTGATGTAATTCCTAACTGAAAATGAATGAAAAATTGAAATCTCCAGTTTACATGAGAAATGGCAGTTTTGAGCTCCCTATCAGACACCTCATTTTCTCTACATTAGTCACAATCAGACAGACAAGGCTCTGTCTTGTTGAGCTACATTTAGCAGTCTGTCTGAACTGCAAATTTAGATGACATCCAAATTACACAGACTCAGCCACTAGGTTACACTAATGCAAAGTAGGAGAAAAAGAATCAAGACTATTGATTTTTTTGGTTCTTTTTCTGTCATATTCCCTTAAAGACATTTACCAAGGCTTTTAAGATCTTCAGCATTTTCACAAAGGAACAAATTACGTGCAAATAAGACTGCCTTAATCTATTCTTCCCTGCTTAGATTGTTCCTTCTGTACAGTCATTATGTGTTTTTTACGCTGCTGCTGCAGTTTACTTGATCCACTTTCATGCACCATGTGGTCAATATATATGTTGGAGAGTAACTGTGGAAAAGCACATCTCTTGCACCTGCCTATGATAATCAAAAGCCTTTTGCTAATTCCCTACAATCCAAACACATCACACATCTCTCTGCTCTTTCTTGCAGCTGTTACATCAATTTGATGTCATATTCTGCAGAACACTCTTCTGATCACATTTCCATTCTCAGACAACTTGATTTTTGCAATGAATATTTACAGGAGGTTCACAACAATGTTGCTACTATGAAAAGCAAAGACCATCGATTCTACTGACAAATAGAGCTGATTTCCACAGTACTGAACCTTCACAACTCTGTCAAAGCCCAACATCCCTGTCCGTTCTGACTCATGTTAACACGACTCCACTGAAGCCACGAGTAGCTCCACTGAACTCTTGCAGTGAGATAATTGGCCAGTGTGAATTTCTAACCACCACCAAAGGCAATAAATGTACACATTATTTTCTGTCTTCCAATCTTTGCAGGAGAGCTACAGCCCCAATCTTGCCCAAAAGTATTTAACTGAATAAGAAACTCTCATAAAACACACTCCTTGGAGCAGTGTCACTTCAGTGAAGGTACAACACCTAGCACAGCGAGCCAAAGACTCAAATTTCTAGATGCTATGGCCAGTATTAAAAAAAATAACAATGTCAGAGTTTCAAGTTCTCCCTTCTTTGAACCAGCTCCCCCCCAAGTGAACTAGAAGGAGCTTTTTCTAGCTGATCTCACTAAGCAGCTGTATAAGCTTTTTTAGGCATAGTTAGCAAACTACAAACTCATTAACCACTACATATGGTACTGTCACTTTCCATGAAATCTGAAGCTCACATACTTTCCTTCTAGGCTGTGCACATGCTTCCTGTCGTTGCCATTTGGGTTTGTTTGATTTTGTTTCTCGTAGGCTCCTGCGCTTCTGACATTTCAGCCTTCAAAATTACATGGCCTGGATTTTTTTCCCTTTTATCTGTGGAATGGAATTAATTCATTTGGCCTTGTTTTTTTACTTAGTAGAGAACCCCATCATCCATTTTCAGTTCCACCTATGTTTTTAATGCAGAAAAAACAGAACTTTGTGCTGGCTTTTTCTCCCTGACAATTGCAGGGTTTGTAGATGTCACTTCTTACAGGCAGGTAAATTTGACCAAACACTTTCTTAGTCCTTTTTCCCCTCCAGGAAGACAAATCGGTTTGTAAAGCACTAACAAATGTCTCATTTATCATTCCAAGCCAGGTCGGTATATTTTCTTCCCCCCTCTTGTAAAACACAGAGACATTTCCACCCTTCAGATTTACATTTTTCCCACCATTTTTTTTCTTTTATCTGACCTTTCTGTACTAGAATTTTACTTCAGACCTATCCACTTACTGACCCTGATGAGACAGAATTTAAGCAAAGCCTTAAAATTCCTTGAGGTTTATATCTCTTCCTTCCTTCACTTCCACCTCTCACAATCTTTTAACTATTTTCCATTCCCACTGATTTTTTTCCATCTAGACCTCATTCAAACGACAGAAACAGCCTGTTTAAGGTATCTGCAATTTCCTATGTTCTTTTTAATCAACACGACAAGTTTATAGCCTTGCTATGGGCTTATAACATCATCAAGTCATTGAAAGATAATACAAAAATTGAGTAGAATTTGAATGAGAGCAAAAATTAATTTGAATTACAGAAACATAGATGATCATCCTCTGAACATTTCTCTTTTCCAATCAGTTTAGTCTGTGTATTTCCATTAAAACAGAATTTATGTAGCTGAAGAAGACAGACAAAGAGAACAGAGATGTTTTAGGGTCTAGAAATGGAATAAAATGCGGCACCTTCAGCAGAAATGACAGAGGAAAAATAAAATAAAAAAATTAAAATAAAGGTGCCTGTATTCAGAGGACTACAGTAAGGTCAGTAGTTTAAGACCCTTTCTCGATTTAAAACATCATTTACAATAACATAATTTGCTACCACCACACCTGCAGTCACTTAAGTGATGGGAAACAATCCCATTCTGCCACAGTGGAAAGAAAATCAGCTGCCAACAGGAGAGCCTTCGTGGATGGGCAGCAATTTGGAGATGCAGTTTGTCACCCCATGGAGAGATTAGAAGCAAACCTTGCTTGGGTAGGGGATTCCACACCACTTGCTATGGAGGCAAGCATCACAAATGGAAGCAAATGGCATTTAAAGAGCTGCTGTTGAAGGTGACAGTACTTTCTAGCACACCATTCTGGGAGAGAGGACAAGCCTTGGGGACAATGGTCAGCAAATCCATTTCACTTCCAGCTTAACACACTGCCAGCCATAGCTGCTGCAGGTGGCTATTGCATGGCATTTCCACCCTACCCTCATCTGCTTCGTGCCAAAGTCACTGATGAACCTCGGCCTCAGTGCCAGGGGCCCACACTTTAATTGCTGCTGAATCATGAAAAAATGCCTCCAATTTTCTTTTTTTTTTTTTTCATTAGTTTCTCAGCATTCACAGAACATCCTATTTTATCCTTCCAAAGCTCTGAAAAAATTAGCTGTATACTGATACACATGTTCTCTAGAGATAATTAAATGCTATTATTCTCTTTTTACCAGTGGAGAACACAACACATAGAAGGTTGAAGTGATTCCCTATATGTCAGAGGTTTCAAAGAGAAAAGCAGAGCAGAAGATCCCAGAAAAACTTTAAGTGTATATAACACATCTCCTTCCACAAAACAGTATGATACTCTCCTTCCACAAAACAGTATGATACATCTGAATTTTGTGGGACACTTTCAGGAAAAGTGTTGGCCAGAGACAATATTTCACAATACACTCCTTGATAATTTTAGAAGTTGCATGGGCAACTTGTTGCTGGAGCACACATTCAAAAGTCTTGGTTACCATTCTCCATTTGTAAAGGTAATTATCACAACATGAAAAATTAGGGGCAGGGAGTACAAAGGATATTATATTATTGTAATATATTACATATATTAGAATATTTCTGTATTATACTTTAGATAGCCAAATGTGGAAAGTAAGTCCTCTGATGACACTAATTAGCTGGCCATAAGAAATTCTTACTTCATGAAGAACACAAAGTCTGTGACTGGAGTCAGTCAGTCAAATTAAAGGTCAGGCTCAAAAGAAATATATGCTTGATACCATATATTGTGGGAACTCAGCACTTTTGTGTAACGAATCATTATGATTATGCAGAAGCTTTAAAACTCTCTAAAATATACATCACCTCTTTGGGCATCATGCAGGAACTCACACATCTTCCAATTTTTACTTAATATCTACTTATCACCTCTTTTGTGTATTTATCTTACTTGTGTATTCTACCAACTCATACATACTTATGCATAACCTATACAGTTCACTTACTTATATATAACTTACAACTTATACATCTTACTCACTATCTTATACTGCTTATACATGTCACTGTACTTATACACTTGACTCTTTTTTTACCTAACACAGTACTTACACATTTTACCTTACTTATACCTACACCTATACTTACACCTTACCCATAATACAGTACATACACATTTTGCAACTGCAGTGCATGAGATTACACATTACTTGATTGGTCCCTCTACTTTGTCCAAGAGCTCTGCACACACTTTTCAGATAATGAGATTGGTTCCTAGTTCAGTGCAGCACAGTCCTTTTTATCTATTCTTTGCTGTATTTAGCCTTTCAGCTTCTCCTTCCCCAATTCTTTTTCAATTTAGCACAGTTTATCTTTCAGTACCTTTCAGTCCTTGATGCTCCAGATCCAGGCAAGCAGAGTCAAGATGATGGCAGCAACAAAACCCATCCAGTGATCAGCAGCCAAGATAGTCCAGGAAATCCAAACAACCAGACAGCAAAGGACAGAGAGCAGATACAAGCCTGTCTCCCCTCCTTCTTCTCTCCTGACTGAACCTTCTGACTGGGCTTAAGAACCCTCCAGGAGCTGTTTTGCTGCAGCTGAAGGTGGACAGCCAGGTGAAGCTGGTGAGGGTAATTCCAGCCTGGTCTCACCCTGAGGGCTCCAATAGGCACAGCTACAGATGGTTTGGCTGGGGCACACTGTCATGATTCAAAACACCTTACAACAATATATACAGTGTACTGTTCTTCATAAAAATAATAGTTATTTGTATTAATTTTAAGGGGAAAGTACATGTTTCTCTTATTTTAAAATCACTTTAAAAGTAAACGTACACATTTACATTTGGTAGATGACCTTTAGTATCAAGATGAGGTCACCTGAATCATATTATCCATATTTGAATGGTTATATAGGAATTATTTTACACAGAAGTCCCTAAGGTAATTATTTCATATCAGAGCCAAGAAAGTTTAGTATCTGTATGCAGTATGTATTTACACTTCATGCCAATGCATTAAATAAAATTCCATCACATTCTGTCTTTGTCTTTGTATTCTCTTCTTTTCAAAGACACACAGTACATTATTGGATTGCAAATTCCCTCATAGTCTGAAAGGCTGTCTCTTGCTATTGTTAAAACAGATTTGGCCAAAACTGGAAAAAAAGTCAACAGAGAAGCTTAGATTGATTTAGAAAAGTGCACAATATTTTTGACAGCCACTCTGTCATAAATGAAAAGGCAAAAAAAGTAAAAGAAATGCATTATTATACTATTAATGGACATGTATAGGTACAAATGAAAAAGAAGAATGTAAAACTCTAAAAACCTTATTTAAGAGAAACAGCAGAAACTCATTTAGCTAAAGGCCAAGTCAAAAACTCTTGGAAGGCAAAGGATATTCTTCAAAATCTTATACAACACTCTAAGATGTGCTCAACAGAAAAAGGGGAAGACATGAAAACAGGATCCTAAAACAGGATTTTAATGGCCTATTAAAGATATTTAAACTCCACAGTTAGAGTTAAATCCAAAATAGTCAAGAACAACCTTGGATCTGGAGTGTTTGAAAGCTTGATTTGGACACATCTGATGTCTGTGGCCAGTGTGTACTCAGATCTGTTACCTGAGCGAGTTGAAACTCAACACAACTTATAAGGAGGTTGATATAAGAGTCTTTTCAAATTCTTGATATCTGAAAATCCAGAAGCCACAGAGAAAAATGTTCAAAACAAAAGTCCAGCTGGTTAAAATATAAGAATCACTTTCAGTGAGAAATGTTGACATGAATATAACAGTTTCATATTTTCCAAATACTACCTACAGAAAGTAGTAAAACAGTGGTTTGGACATTTCTTCTCCATTCTTTCTGCTCCAGTTTTGTCATCAGTTTCAGAAGTGTCCATGTAAAAATAGCTGTTTAAAAAAGCAAATTTTTTTTCAGAGTTTGTATCTCATTTTTCCAAAGGAAATTAAAGAGGAAAATAGGAAAGGAGGAAAAAAAACACTAAAAAAAGACCAACTCTCTTCAAAACAACATATTTTCCTGTTCACAAAAATCCACTGAGCATTGCATGATCACCATCCATTTACATCAATCAGCTTCAGTCCCCTCTATATTTGGCTAATGTTCAGCAGTCAGGCTGCAGCTCTCAGCCAAGCTGGCTTGGAGGGAAAGGGGCAGTGGGTGTACATGTGCTGCAGGGCCTGGTGCAGTTCTGGGGGCTGGGAATAGCCCCCTGCCTGTACCCCCACTGTAGGATGAAGCACTCACAGCCTAACAGAGGTGCTGAGAGAGAAAATGCAAACACTCCTTTGATGAAAAAACTCCAAGCACATCTCCTTCCATAGAACCCATTCCACATCCCATTCCAACTTCCTGTCTGCTCAAGAAGTCCCTTCCAGGATAACACCATAAGCAGGACTGCTCAGCTCCTAATTCAGGCTCATGCTGCAGCAAAGGCCATGAGCTAACACATAAACCACCCAGTCCTTGTAAAACACAGCCCACCTGAAGAAAAACCATACCCAAAAATCCAGTGCTTCCACTGGACAGACAGTAGCAGAAGTAAAGCATCACCGGCTTTGGAGTCCAAAATGACCTTTCCCACTTCATTCCAGCTGTTGTGTGCTTTGGAAATACAGGAGTCCATCTGGCATGGGACTGGCAGGATGTGTTCCAGAACTGTGGGAAATGGGAAGAGAAAAGGTGCTGCAGGTCAGGATGGAGGCATGTTTGCAATGTTGATGTTTGCACAGTGCTTGCCAGCGCTGCACCTGTTTTAAGCCAATACTATTAATCATTCACTAAACTCACTTGAAAAAATTGCAAATAAAGAGAATTATATAGTGGAAAGGCCTCGTATTTTTATATGACAAGCATTGACCTTCACATGTATATTACATGCAGACCATGCCTGCTTGAATAAAGTTCTGTAGCAGACAGAACATCTGTTAGGTCTATTTTATATTCATGTTTAAGATGGGATTAGGCTCTAGGCTTTGTCAAATAATGAAGAAAAACAAAAAGGGAGAAAGAAATTAAAATTTTAATTCCCCTTTGATTTTGAGAAACAATTAGAATTTAAGATAATTAGTGTAAATGCTTATAGGAAATTCCGTAGGATCCCTGCCTGAAATCTTCCAACTTTTCAGAGATTAACAATGCATCTATAACATAAAGCCTTTTGTAAATGCAGCACGTGTGTGACCCAAGAATTATGAGAAAAGTTACTTTGAAGTGCTTATGTGGATGATGGAGATAACCTGGTTAGATCTGTTTCACACCTGAATAGGAGCCATCACCAGCTGCAATGTTTTGTGCATTTTTCTCTGGTGTGCAGAAAGAGACTGTTTTCCAAAAGCCACTGTGATCAGCACTGATACCAGGCTGCTGCCATCCTCATTTTAGAGTAATAGCCTCTCCACTCTCATCACTTCAAAATGCTACGCTGTACCAGAATATCCTGCTTTGAAGGCTTCACATGACTGAAGACCTACAGCAAAAGAGTATCTGATGCCTCAGTGGGTGTTTCAGCCCAATGAACATTTCAAAGCTGGTCACAGGAAAACTGAGTGACAGCTGAGTCACTGTGAGCCACTCAGAGCCCACCCACAGGTGACAGAAGCTTGGTCAGGAGCTGAGGCTCCAGGGAAATCACACAGGTTGCAGGGAGGGCAGTATGTGTTGGTAATGCTGGGCTAGAAGGTAGGTCAGATACCGGCAATTTCCCAGCAAAGGCATTAAGTATCAAAAGCATGAGACCAGGAAAAAAGGCCTCAGAAAGGCAAGAACAACTGCACCCAGTGGAGTGGGGAGCTCCTGAAGGAGTCCAGAGACAATCAAGAGAGCTGGAAGGATAAGGGAGTGAGCAGTCACAAGCCATAAATGAATGAAAGGATGAAGTGTGACTCGAAAGGTAGTTATCCACCATTCCCAGTGTGACTCCTTTCCAGTGTGAACCATCTCCATTTCAGCCCCACAGGGTAGGCAGGGTTGCTGTGTGAGGTTTCTAGTTTGTTAAGCTACAGGATAATATAAAATGAACACAAAGCAGGAATTAAAAGAAAGCCATTATTTAAAACCACCCACACCCCTCAGGCATCCACCATACTACAGCCCAGAGGCAGCTCCTCTTCCTGGACAAGCACAGATCTACATTTCCAAACATCATTTTAGTTGTATAAACTTTCAAAAGGCAAGACTTACTGCTTCTGCTGCACACAGTGCACCTGAGTCAAGATCTTTTCCAATTTCTCCTTTTCTTCCTGAAAACTGGACTTGGTGTTGCCCAGCAATGGCTTTTACAGACAGCCAGTTTGGAGGGGTCACTTCACCAGTGGGGAAGCAGATGGGAGTGAGCAATTGCAAACAGAGAAATACTGCATGCAGATAAATAGCAACTGATGGAATGACACCAGCAGAGCTCTCATAAGAGTTAATCACGCCCCTTTGACTTCTAGACTGTGTTGCAAAGGTTCATAAAATAGTGGGTAAAGGGGATGTGGTGGGTGTAAATTACTTGCAATTTCAAAGGGCTTTTGACAGACTGCCTCGCTGGAGATTATCAAAGGGAACAAATAACCATAGGATAAAGAAAAACATCATGTTAAGGATTAAATTCCAGTTAAATAATAGGAAACAAAGAGTTATAATTAATGTGCTTTTTCTCAGAATAAAGAGAAGTTAATAACAGGACAACACATAAAGCATTACAGAAACTATTATGGCTCAATATAGTTATTTATAAAGAAGGAGCAGGACAGTGGGATCATAGCATATGCCTGGGACAAGGATAACATGGGACCCTTTCTGATGCCTTTTTTTATCCCCTTCAAAGCCCCCTGTGAAATCTATGAGAAAGTGTGATCATGGTTCATAAAAACCAGCTCACTCTCCCAGACCTCTGCAAATAGCCAGTCATACTGGGACAGGCTGTAAATCAGTAAAAGGAGCTCCTGAATGCTGCTGCTCTAATAGCTAACAGCTTATCTGTATTTCAAAATATCTCTGGCTAGATGGTGATGAATGGGGTGTCATGGTTGCTTGGGAAAGCAGAGCTGGGACGTTATAAACCACAGCGTGAACTTTACGTCAACACACATGATGAAATAGTTGGACACAACCAGCTTTGATCAATGACCAAACTTAAGAGCAGTCCGTGGGGAGGGGAGAGGGGATTGTTTGTTTGCTTTATCAATGCATGAGGAGTTGATTATTATATCCCAAAAAGTGGTTTGTTTCTCTTTTCTGATCCCACTGACAATGGCTAGGCAGTGCGGTGCAGGGCTTCTGTAACCAGATACATTAGGCAATAGATTTTTTACTTTTCTTTCACATACCTGAAGCTTCTTTGAAGGCACCAGCATCCCTTATTCCCTCTTCCTGCTATTCTCAGCTTTCTGCCCTATAGAGACTGAAAAGCTAGAACAGCTGCTTGCCACAAATAAGTTTTCAAGTGCACTAATTTTAGTGTAGAAAGAGAAAAGAAGCTGGACAAGACAAGCCAGGCATGACCTCAGATGTCACAGGCCATGTCAAGAATAACACCAAAGAACTGTGGTTGCTTCTGCACATCAACCCCTGCACATACAATTGCAGATGGGAGAGGACCAAGAGGAAAAATACGGCTCACAGTCAGTCTGAAAATTAACCTAAATTAGAAGCTGGGAAATGCATTGGTCTATAACCAAGAGAAAATCCAGAAGCAGGTCAGAGCCTTCTGATTTCATCAGCAAAAGGAAACAAAAGAATTTTAACAGGAGCATTCCCAGAAGCACTTACTGGTGTCTAATTCCTGTTTACATCAGACAAAAAAAAAAATCAACTCCCACCAACCATTTTGGTTATCTTGCCCTTGGGATATCATTTATAATGTCCTTGTTATTTAGAAACAATGCTTCCTAGAGAAAATAGAGCCCACTTAAACCCACAAGTCTGGGTCAACATTACAGTGTAAACCATTATTGCTTCCCTACAGGTCTAATCCACAGCATCTGAAAATGGGGAAAAATTCATGGGTTTGAAGCATTTTCTCTGTCCATACTATAAAACTGTGGATAATTCTAGTCTAATTTAATCAAGGAAAGAATGTTTTTAAAATTTAACTACATGGTTCTGAATAATAGGGAGAGCAATATATTCCTACACATGCCTGTCTTGGCTTCAGCGCATATTTTTGAATCAGATTACACTATTTTTGACAGTTATTAATTTTAAATGAAAGTGAGATGGCTTTAGCTTGGAGTGCCTAGAAATTACTACTTGTAGTTTTCTGTTGATTTCTTATATTATGATTTGAGTATTTACAGAGAAAAAAGAATTATGGTAGTTTGAATTCCAGAATGCTAGCCAGGGATTATATTTTCAGCTGTGCAATTAAGTTTATGATACTTAAAAAGTTAAAAAAACGTTGTCCTCTTTACAAAATCTTTTCATGTATAGCACCAAAGGTGAAACCAAATTTAACTGACTTTCCTATCTTATATCTTGCTTTCCAACCAACTGTTGGAAATAAGACTGAAAAACAAAAGATATTCACCAAAAATTAGAGATTTTGTGAATGGTATGATAAGATTCTATTTTTAACCTTTTAGCAAAAAGTTGTAACAGTAAAGCTTTCTTTTCCACATCTTCTTACATGTTGCTGCTGCTAGCCTTGGTTAGTCTAATTACAAATATTGGGCTGCTGTTCTAAATAGGAACCTGGCCTTCACATTAATAATTTATTCACATCCCTTTACTAACCATGCAACCATTGCACATACACAGATCAGTAGAAGGGTCATGCAGAATTAGGAAATGTTTTGTATTGATCAAAACAAAGCCAGCCAAGGTAATTCCAGAATAAATTACCAAGAACGTGCTGCATTCTCAGTAAGAACTAAGATCTTCACCTCTATTCAAAATCTGGAAATTTTCATTCTTTCAGTTTACTTAAAATATTTTAAATGTGAAAGACTCTGCAAGGTGTTAGCAAAAGAAAAGCTTCTTTCTGCAGGATGGATTTAGGTAACTACTATTTCACAAGGGGCTACATTGAAATGGGAAGCTGAAACTGTCTCAAGAAGTAGCTGCAATAGCCCTGGAATAAAAAACTGAAACAGCTATTGGAAAGACCAAAAAAAATTTAGGAACTGGAGTTGGAGGCATTAAAAATTCATAGTCTTCAACACTTTACCTCTAATGCATTTGAAGCACTGAAACAGTTAAGGTATTTCACTGAGGCACAAAATAACCTCATTATCATTTCTAATACAGATCAATACTCAACACTGCCCTTTGAATAACACAGCACTTGCCAGTCCATGTGCTTATTATGTTCCTCGAACTACTCCAGCCCTCTGCCATTAGAGCTCTCACAGATGCCCTTTCCTGCCTTCTGAAACATGCCTTCCCCCTCCCTATTTGATCAGCATATTCCCATATCAGATTGTAAGACAAAAAAATAAATAATGCAGATCAATATCCAACATATTGACATCTTTTCTTTTTTTTTCTTTTTTCCTTGTGACATTTTGTCAGGTGGGTGTCTGTGCTCCTTGGGGCTGCCTGGTGGCATTAGAGGGCTGCTCCAGTCAAGACTAATGGCACAGGCTCTGTCCCAGGTGGACACTGGGTATTGTTTGCAGTAACTGATTGGTGTGAGAGCCCTGTAGCTCCCTCTCCCCAGCATGTGGTCTAAAGCACAACATATGCTTCCTGCTTGCTAGATTTGTCTCCAATAATAAAAACAGGATTTCTTTTCAATTTTAGTCTTGTGCCCAATTTATCAAGCAAAATAACATCAAGGCTTCAAAAGGCTTGGTCGGTAATCTGGTTCTGCATTGGATTAGTGGGAAGAGGTGTAACACAGTGAATAGAGAATTACCAAGATAATATCTTGTGCTGTACCATGAAAGAAAAAAAAAAGGATGTGTATGTGTATGAGGGGTGGGTGTGCATGTGAATTCTGACCAGTTACTAAGGCTTCTCCTGCACAGAGCTGGAAATTGCAACTTGCAGCTCGCTAAAATGAGTTAAAAAAATAATAATGCCAGGGAGGAGAACTGAAGCCACAGCATTGCTGAGATTTTGATATTTGTTCTTTTCATTGCAAATGCTGATAAAATATGTTAGCTCCCTGAGGAGTGGGGGGATGCAATTGTTTGGTGATGTTTCATTCATGCTGCTATAGGGCTTTAAAGGGAAGGGGAAGGAAAAGGGGCCCAGCTTTGTTGTTGGTTTTTGTTTCTTGGTTTTTGTTTGTTGCTTTTTTTTCTTTGGAATATTGAACTATGTGAATTGAACTCCATCCTCTCACTTAAGACAATAGCACAATTTAAAGAATCTTGTCATTTTTTGCTAGAACAGTAATGAACAATGCTACAGATTAATTTAGTGCTCCTCCTGACAGTACATTGTAATAAATAAAATAAGACAATAACAGAAACAGCCAACTAAATCATATTAGATTGTAGCATGCAATATATTTAACTAAGATTTTATTGTGAAACCCAGATTAGTCTTATTAAAAGACACTGTTAAAAACAGTTAAAATTTCTGTGACCAACACAAGCTGTATTCTCCTTCAACAAAGATTTTTATTTGCCTAAAAATCTGTCTAACTACTTTGTATTTAGATCAGGAAAAAAAAAAGAAATAATTTGTCTTTATTGATAGAATAAATCTGGGACTAATTAGACTTCTTTTCCTTCTAGTAGAGCATGCAATTAAATGTATTGCTTCAGGGGAAGTCTTGATGTTGGTTGCACATTAGGTGAGGTAATGCCAAGCCAAACACTTTACAAGCTGCTCAAGGAGCAGGCTGACTTCACAGCCACTCAGCTGCAAGAATATCTCACTATTCCCATACAGACACATTTGACTGACTGAAGCCTGGAACCAGCCCTAGACACTCAGTAAACTATATTTTAGCATACACATATAGCAGACATAATTCTTGCAAAGTATTAGGATATTCAGTGATTTATGCTTTTGACATATGATCTCTGTTTGAAGGTCTAATTTACCCTGTATTAATCATAAAGCTCCACGATAAAACTACGTCTTCCCTATTGTTCTTACAAAGAGAACTGATCCATGCATGCCCATGCTGAACATACTTTCAAAATGGCTCTATTTACATGGAGATTTGGACTTTCTGCACAAAAGGACTTGGCAAGGTCTTGATACGAAATACTAACATTTATACTGCTTCATAATTTTCTCTCCCAGATTAAAGGTTTTTCTTGTTTCTCTTAAGGGTTTTCTCAACCACATCTGATAAAAAAATGACTGCCAGTTAAATGGGGAAGTTCTTAACTTTAGGCCCATCCATTTTCTGTCAAGTTAGAACAAACCTCTGAAAGCTCCAGGGTTAACATTCTCCCAAGAAACACTTCATATTATTTTAAGACTGAAAAAAACATGATGTTGCTATTTCTAAGTTTCAGCAAACATCCAGAAAAAGTCTGCAGTCTGGATACCTTGGAACATCAGTTTCTTCCCAAGTTAGCAGCAGGGGATTTCAAAAGAGGAGCTTCTCCTAAACACAGCACTAAGCAAGGCAGCACAGAGCTGCTGGTTTGGGGCAGTGTCAGGGGAGAGTGAACAGGACAGGATCCAGCCTACCTTACAAAACCATCCCTGGCCCAGGCTGGGTGGGATAACACAGAGGTACAGGTGGAGGTGAATGTGCTTGTGATTGCAGGAGGCTCAGTGTTGTGCAGCATCTCACCAAGTCACACAGTGTGATTACATTTCTGTGCCATACACAAATAGCTGCAGCTCATCCCAACACATCCTCTGGGAATGGCAGCAAAAAGTACAAATCTGCAAATACACAATCAGATGGGAATGCTGCACCCACTGAATACAAATATTCTGCTTTGTTTACATTGAAAAACCAATCCCACCAAGTGAACATTACAGTGGCTGAGTTTTGATCACACCACGTGATACATCTACAAGTTCTGCTCAGGGAAGGGATATTTATCACATTAATCTCCAATGCAAATAGAACAATATAAAGTAACACAACCCAGACTAAAGCAAGAGTGCTTCAGACTCTTACATTATGTGTCTCTTCAAATCATACATGCATCATGCAGAATCATGCATCAGGGTCAGAGAGAAATTTTATGGGGGCAACATGATTTATTTGTTCGTTTACCATGAAATCTAGAGTATTATGTTAAAACCTACGGGATACAGCAACTCCACTGGAAACAATTACCACTGCATGATATTTGATATGCATTATATTTAGTTAATATAATTATTTGCTCCTGGAGCATCACCAAGGAGAGATAGAATGATCCCTGCATGAAAGAATTTATGGCACAACAGCTACTTTCTACAATTCTCAGGCACATTAAGTTCCCACTGAGGCCTATGTCTGATAATGCTCTGTGTAGTTAGGATGCACTTAGGGATTCAACAGAGGTTTATTACAGGCTGTAATTCTAGGAGTAAGAGTTCTTTTGTGAAGTCTTACAGGCATTACAGGTTTATATTACCCAGTAGTCAGAATACTCCTATGATAAATGGGCAGGAGTCTATTTACTCAATAGCTTCTTAAAGCATGGTTTAAATTCAAGAAAGACATAATAATTGCTGTGCTTGTATGTCCACACACTCCTCTTTGCATCATGGAAGTTGCAGAAAAGAGAAAACTCAGCTTGCAGAATGAAAAAGGCCAAAAAAGTAAAAAAAAAAAAAAACAAAATTATTTAAAAAAATCAATAAATAAAATCTGTAGACTGAAGGAGCTAAGGGAAGAATGGGAGTTTTTACAGGTTCTGTCAGGTCACTTTTACATAGTACTTGACACTGTGATGATTTGCAATAATCAATTATCTTTTGTAATGCCATCCTGGAGAAAAGTGAAGAGGTGCACACACTGAAGGATAAGAAAGGAAACAATTTTTGCTATTCCACTTTTCAGGCAGGTGCATTTGCTTGTACAGTGGATGAATCTTGCCTCAGAACAATTAATCTGTCAGTGAATGTCATTGCACAGATTAAGTTAATAGGGATAACCCAGGTATCCTCCCCCACCAAAAATCCTTGGACATTTGACAATATTTCTTCAGAATAAAAGAAAAATTTCTCTCCCCTACTCCCATAATTAAAAAAAACAAACAAGAAGAAATGTGTGATTTTATTACACATACAAATCTGCAGCTACACCCAAGAATTCATTAAGAGTTAAGAAGAAAAAAAACATTCTTTCCACCATACCAAATACTAATAAGCTTTCCTTAATTTCTCTGAGAAAATACTAGGGGAAAAAATGGAATATAAATGTTAATAAGAACAATTGATGTCTCTAAAGCTTTGTTAAACACAATAGCCTGGGAAATTATAATTTATTTTCGATTTGATGAATCTGGTGAACACAAGCACACCAGGGAAAAGTTGCAGTCTTGCAAACCACACAGCAATATTTTGAGCCTGCCTCATCTTTTAAAGGCACAGATGCATGCCTTTCTTTATGTGCAGTGGAAATATTTCCCCAAAGTTTTGCTAATCACAAGAAATATTGAAAGTACTGATTTAAATGCTCTAAAGGAAGGCTGTCATTACATAAGGAAGACAGTTCAGCAAATCTTCTGTTAATTTATCTGTCCTGTTACTCCTTCAGGACTGGGCTGTGTGACTCCAGCTGGGGGTGAGATGCAGGATTGGCAGCAGCCCCAGGAAAAAGAAAAAGAGCACAAGGAAAATCTTCCTCATCTCTGAGAAGAGGAAGACATCTCAGAGGCAGTTTTTCAGCTATTCTTAATTTATAAGGTTATTTTGCTGAGACAAACAAAAGTATTTCTCCTCAGCTTCCCCAAAAGCAGAATCTGAAATCGATGATTCAAAGGATTGGCTTTCTAGAGCCTCTCAGACATATGTTTTTAAAATATCTGTACTGCTTTACAAGGCTTTTAGCAATGAGAATAGATGTACTAATTGGAAAAAGAAACATAAAAACAACAAACCACAACCAGGCCCCTTTAAAGACTGGTTGTTCTGCTTACAGCATGGCTTGGGTCTTCTCTTCCCTACAGTGGGCAAAGTGCAGCTGGGACTGGTTTGAGATGGGAATTATAACCAATTGCAGATTTTTAATGGATGCCACCTGTTTCCAGCTCTAAGAAAGTCAAGATACCACACTAGGGCTCCATCTGCATCCAATAATTTGGGGGGATTGGATGCCTGGTACAGCAGTACCATCCATGCCAAGGGATCCTGGCACCACTTTCTTTCCTTCTTCCAGTCCCATGGACTGTAACAATCTGTGTGAAATTTTTAAATGAATGTGAAAATCACTTATTACCATCATACAGAAAGCTGTTATTTCTACACATTGCAGCATGAAGAATTAGGGTATTGTGCAAAATTTGGGCCACCAGAAGTCCCATAAACACTGGATTTTGGTGTAAATTAGAAACTAATGTCTCTGCTTGTCCTTGTGTGCACAAGCATCTGAAAGTTGGACTACAGATTTGTCTGCACTTCTAAGCAAAGTTGTTTCCATTCACTGTGAAAGAAAAGTAGATCCAAGCAGCCAAGTGTTTTAGTTTAGTCTGGTAATCACAGCTCAGAGATAAAGTAGGGAGGGGCATGGATAAACCCTTGGGAAGTTCTGATTTGTTGGGCATGATTAGACCAAACTTAACAAACCTTGTCAGGCTGTATTCAAGACAAACACCTGCACAGATTGCCTTTTTTCAGTTTTTTTCAGGGGACTCTTAAATTGTGTGAGCAGGCTCAGGTGCTGTGGTTGCACTTGATGATCTCAAAGGTCTTTTCCAACCTAGTTCATCCTGTGATTTTGTGAAACACAACTTCTTCTCCCCAACCCTCTCATCAACACACCCTCAAATACAGCCTAGAGAAACAAACTCTCCTGCCTCCTCTCACTCTTGAACTCCTTCCTGCACAGCTTCAAAAGGATGAGCAGAGGTTGATGACCTCAAAGCCAAGTGTATAGAGTGGTAAATAGAGTCCTGTCTGTGCAAGAAAGGCCTTTTTCACACTGGCAAACAAACTGCATGGGGTGTCTGCTTCTGTGTAGCTGAATTAAATACCAGGCTGCCTGCAAGGGTTACTTCTCTTTACTTACACTACAAGGAGTATCAAATGCTTAAACTTAGCTCCAGAATCTTCTTCCTAAGGAAAGAGAAGTCAGGGAAGAGTCTGTTAATTTTTTTTCTGAAATAATCATGGTGACTGTCTCAAGTATCGCATTTGATTTCTGCATTTGGGCATGACACAGGCCAATCTGAGCTCAAAGAAATTGGGCTGGCAACAAATCAGTTCTGTGATAAGATCAGATTTGTTTCTCCAAAGAGAAGCATTTAATGAATGATGTATGAATGCATATGCATCCATGAAGATGCATGTTCAAGGCAGAGCCAGATTTAGCCAACACTCCTCAGACAAGGAGCTACAGCTACTGGGGATGACAAACCTGAACTAACAGCCAAAGGCTTCCGCTCAAAATTATGGTGCCAAAGTATCAACCACAGCTGATTCCATGGGAACTTTTCAAAGTTAATGTATGGGGAAAAGGTTATGGACTGGAAAGCAGGAGGATTTAAAAGATATTGAGAGATCCACATGAAATTTTGCTGAGTCCTGATCAGAGAGGCAGCGCCAACATTTTATGTCAAAATTATAGAGGACAAAATAGATTTGGGGCCATGATGAAGGAACATGATTGATGAGTGCAAATGTGAGGAGCTAGAGTAATATGATGAGGTCAGTGAAGCCTTTGCAATGACATCAGTGTGGCCTGGATTTGTTAGCAACTATAAAGTTCTGTCCACAACAGTGCAAATCACTGGTTATTTATTTGTATCTACTTTTAAAACCTCAGTTTATATGGAAAAAAAAAATCAGCCACTTAAAGCTATTCCAAAAATAGAGAGAAGTTATAGGAACCAAAAAAAAAATACAATGCAGATAAATACACCAAATTAATTCCAGGTGGAGGTAATGCTTTCTTTGATACTTGACAAGAAAATCAATCACTATTAGGCAGAGAAAATAAAAAAAGATGCTGAAGAGTTTGGGATCTTCCCAGAATGAAACACAATCAGAGGAAGGAACACACAGAAGAAGAAATCAGAATGGAGCTGTGTGAAATCATTAAAAGTGTAATCATACCTACATTATTTTCTGTGAACTCTAACCAACAGCTCTACCTTTTCAGAATTATACAGAGTCTACAGTCCTATCCCAGTAGTTTGCCATCCATTTAAATAAAGCAAAAGGAGAAAGGAATTAAAATTTTATCTTTGTTTGAAAAAGTGGAAACTCTCTAGTATTTCTTGCCCTAGATGACACAAGAACTTTGCAGAGAAGCTGGGGTTTAATTGCTTTGGCATTCCTCACTTTGTCACAGAGCATTCCTCCTTCTCAGATACATGTTCAGAGGCCAAGTCACTGTGCAACTCAAGAATTATAGGAATGGAAGAGACAACAGAAGAACCACTGAATATTTTTATTAGATATACATCTTTCCACATAAGCTTATTACAATACTCATAGTATTGCCATTCAAAAGTTGTTTCTAATCTGTAACCTGAATCTTCCTTATTTTCCTCAGTTCAAGAGCATTACTTCTTGTTTACTGGCATCAGACCAGGAGAAAATCTCATTTCCTTCTTCCCTCCAGCAGCAGTTTTATGTATTTGAAGTCTATTAGGCCTATTCCTGTTAGACTTTTCTTCTGTAGACTAAACAATCCCTATTCATTCAATTTTTCTTTATAACATCTTGATTGGTATTTGCTGGTCTCTGGACTTTTTCCTGTTTATCCCCTTCCTGCTTGCAGTACTGAAGCAGTAAAGCCAAGAGCATCTCCAGGCAACAAACAAAACCATTCAATTCCCTGTCATAATGGAGAAAGCTGCACAATGTTCCTGCTTTTAAAGAAATTAGGAAAAAAGGTCATGTTTTAGGGCTGGCTTTCCTTGCTCAGCTTGCTTCACTCTGTCCCAGGTTAAAGAGGAACTTGCAACAAGCTGGATTTTGGAGACAGCACCAACCTCTTCACTAAGGTGTAAAGCTTAGTACACTGAAATGACACCACACCAGCACAGACATGTTCCTTCCAGCACCCTGAAGGAGCTCAGAGCAGTCCTTTATGCTGTGTAAAGGTGCCAGCTTGTTGGAGTTGATGTAGGATCTCTACACTACACTTGTGTTTATGAGCTTTAGTAATCTAAACCTGATACACAGCTGATGGAGAGGGAGGGAAGTGAACAAGAGGCTAAATCTTATTCTGGGTTCAGGGAGAAGCTGCAGACTCCAAGCACATGACCCTAATGTCACTGGTAACTCCAAGCCTCATTTGTCACATGTTAAATATTACAGGTTAAATATTGCTCATATTTAAGAAACAGAGCAGCATTAATAGGACTGGATCATGCTTCCAAAGGTTTTGTTATCTTTGGATGCTGCACATTTGTAAGACAGCCTTGCTTTGATCCAGGAAAAACTGTGCAGTATTCACTGTATTTGACAGAAAGGGTCAATACACCCTTTAATGTAGAGAGGGCATCCTAACTATCAGAGGTCTCCAGTGTCACCTGGCATTTTGGATTGTGACAGAGCTCACCATTAGCCTCAGCTGTGCACAACTCTAGGCTTTTCTGTAGCTTTCATTTTTAAGCACTGTTCTCTGCTCTGAGCAAAGTCTGCAGGCAATAAATGGCCACGTTTTCCATTACCTGGGATTTGGTTCAATATTTAGAGATTTAGGCAGAAAGGCAGAAATATATGGGGAATCACTTGGAGGAAAAAAAAGTCAAGTGGATCATTTCATTGAACCAGTCTCAGTCAGCCTCCAGGCAGAGTTCTAGGAGAAAAGACATTACTCTTAGGTATTGGTCATCTCTTCCTGACCCTAGTTAAAATTTTTTTCCCTGTTCACATGGTGGGCAAAAAAATAAATACTTACATGGATAACTAGAATAAACAGAAATCATGGATTTCTGTGTAACACTTCTTTGGTCAATTAGCACAAAATTTAATTTGCAGTAATCAGTCTAAGCAGAGGAATGAATGAAATTAAGCTGATATTAGTTTCATGTTTAGGGGTGCTTCTTTATTTTCCCCATTTTTTCCTCTTCCAGATGAAAGCAGGTACCTAAATATCCCAAGTATTGTTAACATTTTCAAGCTCTCAGCATAAAGTTTTGAAAGGGAAAATTTATAAAAGATAGGTCTGCATGTATGCATAAGACTATTATATTTGAGACTATTATGTTAGCTAGCTGGCATAAAAATGATGGCTAGAAAATATGTTTATTAAGGTGATTTTTTTTTAAAGCAAAATCAGGTACTTTCTAAGCAAAAAAGCTCAAATAAATCAATCAATTAGAAAAATTAATCTAGGGTTGCAATCATATTTTTTACCACAGTAGTATAGAAATGTGAAAATTTTTGATTTTCCCTGGTTTGGGCTTTTCTTACCAAGCACTGAAAAGCTAAAGCAATACTTTTGTCATTGTCTGGTCTAAATCTCTGTATATAACAAAGTAGTTCACAGTACAAATATATGGCTCAAGGCCTAAAAGGCTGTTGTGGGTTTAAACACAGCTTATAGGAAGGTCAGACCTCTGTATCGAGCAAGGAGTAACAAAACCAACGATGGAAGGAAAAAAGCAGTGAAAATACTCTCTCCCAGAAGGCACAATTTCCCTGGGTTTCTTTTTGCTTGCTGCATCAGGCTATGTAATCATGCCATCAACCTGTAGCTGGTTCTCTGGACACTACAGAAGAACAATTTCCAGTTTATTTCTAGATTTTCCCAATCTACTTAAACATTAACATGAGCATCTCTTGCCTGTGTTAGAGCCCCAGAACCAAGCTGAGCCCTACTGCTGTGTGGCTGTGTGGAAGACATTCAGCTCCTGGTACTTCACAGCTTACCAGTGACCCTGGGAAGATGCCATGAAAATCTGCTCTCTCTGGCCCTGCTAATTTTGATATTTTATGTTTACCTCTATAAAGATTGCAATCACTACATTTCACAAACTCATGAAAACCAAGCCAACTCCCTGCCATCACTCATCAGCTCAGCAGTGACCACGTACAGAATCAGATAATGCAACATAAGATGCTGTTTGTGGAAACCTATTTTCAGTTTGGACATTCCAGTCCACACTGGTTGTGACACTGTCCAGTCCAGTCCAACAAGGGCTGTGTGAGCCCTGTGACAAGGAATCTCTCTAATGAAGCAGAAGCAGTGAATCCATCCCACCAAGGAAACCAGATCTGTTTGATGCAGCACAGACATCATGTCTATAATTATTTTCTATCATCAGCCTAAGTGAATATGTTCAAATAATGAGCACTGCTCGAGGAAATTGATTTATTCCTTTTGATATATCTGAGGCAGAAAAGTGAGACTAGATTTACTGAGTGTATTACTTCTACCTGGTGCATTATTTGTAGTACTTTATTGCTGCTGTTTTTCTAATTAAGTAGGTAAAATCTCAACTTGTCTGTTGTCTTCTGGCATCTATTTAGTAAACATAATTTCATAGAATCAGAAATACTTAGAATAGGAAAAGATCCTATAAGTTCATCAAATCCAACCATAAATTTGACTCCTCTATAAAATAAAATATTTTCGATATCTATGTTCTTTTCTTATAGAACATTTTAAAAACTCACACGCTATATTTCTTCAGAGCCAGGGGAATAACTCAAGAGTCCCTTTCAGGCACATTGCAGTAGCCTCTCCTTCAGCCCTTCTGAGCTTCCACATTCATCGAAGAGTCAAAGTCTCAATCAAGCAGACTCACACAATAATCAGATGACTGGATAAAAAACCATTGCACAAAAAAAAAGGATTTCACAAGATACACCACCCCAGAATTCATTATCATTGCAGACAGTCTGGAGGAGCTACTCACAATTCACACCACAGTAAGTGAGATCGGAGCCAGGCCTTTTCTTTCAAGTTATTTTCCTGTTTAAGTAAAAGTTGATTTAGGGATAAGATTTTTTAAAATATATATATTTTTAAGTAACAGGGAGTGAAAGGAATTCCCTGAGCACACATCCAGTTTCAAAGAGAAGCACAAGCTCCTTAAGGGGGTAGAGCTGTACGTATCTGTGCCACTGATGGCAATACTGCATTTTGAATCAACTCCCATTTCCCCTTAATTGTTCTGTCAACCTGTTTGGGATCTCATCTACCTTCCTCATTACGGCCTTCAGAGGGAGGGCTCCTACCACACTGAGAGTCAAGAGCAGATCATGTCCCTCATTTAGACCCAACACATCTTTCCACAGCCCACTAATTGCATGGCAGCTCAGGCTCATTTGTCTTCCCAGATCGTTAAAATTCATCACCATGCTCTGTGAGCTCTCAGCCCTGCCCTTGGATGGGCAGCTGTAGATTATTTAGCCACACCAATCCCTAATGTTTTTAACTAGGAACTGACCCCAGCACCTGAGCACCTGCTGGGCTCTTAGTCTCTGTCATGTTAAAAGAGTGCACAGAAGGACTCAAGCCATCAAAAGAATCCTGCTGCATTACATTAAATATTGATAAAAAATATGCAAATTGTTTATTGATCTTCTCCGGGAAGGGCTGAGATAATGAGAGAGGGACTGTTTGAGATGATGGTTGGGATTTTTAACTTTTTTTTTTTTCTTACATTAGACTGTTGTTGATAGCTAAAGTTAATGAGGTCTTTTGGTTCACTCAGTATTTCAGACCTTACCACTAGTTTGAAGATAAAAGAAATCAATGTACCTTTATTGTGCATCACTGCCAGCAAGTGCCCTGCAAAGGGCAGGAGTATTTGTACAGGTGCAGTGCCAGCACTCCTTACTAATTTTACCTGTACTGCCCTGCTTAATATTATACTACTCTAAATTGTCTTATCTGCAATGCATTTGTTTTTCAAGGCTGGTATTTATCAGAAGTTGATGCTCACACTGTCTCCAACTTATTAGCAGTTCAGTATATAATTAATACCCAGAGACGAGTTGTTTTTCCATTCCCCTTTGCTCAGAGCATTGACTGCATCACATATGTTTCCTACCCTTTGTGTGATTGACATGTGACAGCTTTTAGCTGTCTTTCTGTGCCTTCCTCCTCATGCTGGAAACGTCTTCACACCCACATCCTGGCTTATTTTTATTTTCTTTCTTTCTCTTCTGTCTCTTCCTCAATTTTTTGGGTGCTTCATGATGTCTCAGAGGAGTAAGCAAACATAAACCCAAAACAGCTGCAGCAGAGCATTGTTGCCCCCACAATGACCATCCATTTGAAACCACAAATCTGCCACACCTGATTTACCTGCAGGACATCACTTCTGCATCTCCATGAAGCTTAATTCCAGACAGAAACACTGTGGATGTGGCCACCAGAAGTATCCCTCTGCAACTGGGCTCCCATTAAATAAATTCCTGGAGTACCTGCATCTTTTCTAGGAAACAGTAAGAGCCAGGTCATGAGGGTTTGCCAACACAGAGTCCAGGCTGCAAAGATTGTCATTCCAGCCTAGCACTGACTTGGATGAGAGCCTCCCTTCACAAAGAAGCCAAAGAATAAACTTCACATTCTCACTATAATTATTAAATTTTTCTTAGGATTTTGATGAAGACATCAGTGCTCTGTTTGGAGATGCACAAAACCATTCAAAGCTGCACCTTTGCCCCCAAAAGTTTACTGCTCTTAGATGAACAGAGCAGATATGATGCGATCTGAATGTGAGAGAGTGACTTTTTGGTAGGAGGGTATGGAGGTACCTCACCCCTGAAGTCCTGGGGGGAGGGACCCTGCAGGGTACGGGTCTGTCCCTGTCCCCATGTCACCTGTGCCCCATACCTGTTCCTGACTGGGTGGGTTGTGTTCCAGGGCCTGGGAAGAGAGCAGGGTCCCATGACTGGGGTCTGCCTGGGAACTCCAGCCATGCAGCTGGAGGAATAAATCATCTCTGAACATCTACAGAAATACCGCTTCATCTTTCCTTCCAAGGTCATCTCTGTCTTACACTTGTTGTAAGGATTCCCCATTACAACAGGAGGGAAAGACCTCAGGTCGTCCTTTGCCACATGATCCAACCGTGTACCACACTGAGCAGTGCCCAGGAGACAGGGAAGAATGGGGCTACAACTTTTTTCCTTTTTTTTTTCTTTTCCCTTAATAACCTGCAGCTGACAACACAGGGACAGAATGAGAAACTCAAGCAAAGGCACAGAGAAGCTGAAAATTTGCTGTAAATTGCACCTGATTTGTGACAAGGCTGCAAATACAACCCAAATCTGGTTCCACTCTGCTGCTGTGGTCCCTGGGCCACCAGTGTCCCCACGAGCAGTTATGCAGGCACCTACAACAGGGAATGCCAACCTGACCCATGCTTCCAAAAGCAACAGTCCATGCTTCCAAAAGCAATAGTTAACGTTACCAAGTGGTTTTATCACAGAAAAGTGACCTAGGAAAGGTATTTCCAATTCAAGCAGACAGCAAAAAATGTTCGTGGAAAATTATTGTCAGCAAAACATCAGAGAGGGGGCAACACCTGGGGATGATGTGTCCGAATAGGATACTCAGACAAAAACTTGGATCTGTCATGCCCAAATTCAGGTCCTTAGTGTATCAGTTAAACACAGAAATTCAAAACTTTGTTGTAGCATAGTCCAGGTGCCTAACCCTGAGTGTGCTCATGTTCTCAGTGCCCCTGCCACATCACACAGCTTTACAAACACTATCATCAACTGTTCTGGCAATGTGCAATGGGAAAACAGAGACTTTTACACCTTCATATTTTTGTTCAAATCTTCTAAGGGTTTGGATTTAGAAAATATTAAATATAAAATCTCAAGTATTCTATTCCTAGAAAGAGTTACATCTCAGCACTGTTAGGAAAAAATCCAGGACCAAATACTAAAGATATTCTAGGTCATGGTCTGACTATATTTGTATATTTTTTATCATTCTACATCAACTATGATCATGGGAGAAAAGGTACGCTTTCTCAAGGGAAAATACTCCAGTGAGAGCCTGAAAAAGTCAGTTTTCCAGAGAAAATCAGAAGAACATAAATAAACAATTATTCAAAATTGGATGAAAGAACAAAGTGATTGATGGACTGTACTTCCCTGTGTACAATTTCAAGATTGATGCCATACTATTGTGTATGTCAAGGTACAACAGACCTGAATTATTAATTGCTCTGTGATTCCCATTCTCTGAATGATACACTCCCTCAGTGCTTCTCTCAATGTATATTCTGTACATGTAAAGCAAGAGCAAAAACATCACTGCATCCCCAGATAAACAGAAGCACTTTTAGGTTTGACAGTTTTTTCCTGCCCCCACCAATAGAAAGAACCAACCAATTTAAAATTGCCAAACAGCAGGGAAAACATTTTTTTTCCCCGTCTCTCTCACACCAGAGTATTTAATTATGAATTTATTCAAACAAAAATTTCTGAGATCTCAGTGCTTCAACAGTCTCTTGCCCGAGGTGCTTTCAAGCCCACAACAGCAGAACAGAAGGGGCGGAGTTGAGCCCCAGCATTTCAGACAATCAGCTTTGAAAACATGTTACAGCCTGTTTAGTTGCATGGTCCTATTCATTTTCTATGTTTCAAACAAGAGTCATTTGTTTGAATGCTTTTTGCTTGAGCTTTTTAAATGTCCATTTATTGAAACAAATGAAAACATATGAAAACAAAAACAAGAGCTAAATGCAAGCAAGAAACAATAGGACAAAGCAGTTAAATATGACCAATGAAATAGTATTTCTATTGTCTCTATTGGCAGTATCAGAAGTGAAAACACAGAAAAAGGACCTCTCAGTTACACTTGTGGGGATTGAAAATAAAGTCACTGAAGTCAGGGGATCTTAATCTGTTAATGACTGCAGAAAAAAAACTCAAATTAAATTTGCAGTTTTTAAAAAAGGTCACTGTAAACACTTCTGAAGATGCAAACAGAACTCAAGGTAAGAACAAACTATATTTGCATCTACCAAATGACCATGTTGAACAGCGAGTGCCCCAAAGTTGCCTTCACATCAATAGAATATAGTTCTGAAGGTAAAAAAACAAAAAACCAGAAGAATGCAATGACCACATTAATAGTTAGCAAAAATAAATTTGTAAAACCAAATGACTTAAAATAAAGTCTTCCAGACAATCTTGTGGTTTGTAATTTAGCTTTACAAGAGGTTAAGTTTTTTCAGGGAATGGTCATACACCATGCAGCAAGCTCTACAGGATTTAAGGAGTTTCACAGAAGTGCCTGTTTGGGCAGTTGTGACTTCATTGAAAAAGAGATTTCATCATAGAATCATAGAATATGCTGAGTTGGAAGAGACTCACAACTCCTGGCCTTGCACAGTACAAACCCCAGAATCCCTCCATGTGCCTGAGATCATTTCATCCCAGATTGAAACAAAGCCTTCAAACCTGGAAAACAAGTTCCAACTGCATAATTAAGTCAGGCAGTCCCTCCAGGTCACCAAGTGCTGCCAGCTGCAGGAATTGCAGAAGCACTTCTGTGGCTATCTATGGGCTGGATGGACCTCAGACTCTCCATGTGGTTGGCAATCACACCAGGAGCACTGCACCAGCAGAAACCTCTGGGAACCTCCAGTCTCATGTGGTCTCCCAGAAGCTCTGTGAATCTTAGGAAACACAACTCATAGCAGTCTGTCTAAAAATCTGGTAAGACCTAGGAACTTGGGAGATTCCCAGAGATTTAACTGTTTCTTGACTAGAAGCAAGACATCCTGCAAAAGGCTAAAAGCCCATCTTCATCAGGAGTTACAGGGCTTTCAGGATCCCAAATCTTTTCTGCCTCTGGAACAGACATGATCCACTACCAGGTAAGTATGGGATGGCTCACACAGTCTCCATGGTACCTGCCAGGCAGGCATACTAGCAGGAAAAGTCATCAAAACTCTTCCTGTGTTCCTCTATCTCCATAGATTATTTTGGATTTGACAAACAGGATTTTTCTGGAAGGAAAAGATTCTCGTGGAAAACATCAAACTGAGCCCAGATTCCACTCCCCTCCAGATAGCACAGCCGTCTTCAGAAAACAGAGAATCATATTCACATGAAAACAGGATGACATGCTACTGAAAAGGTATTACTTTCACAGAATTCCCATACTGCTAGAATTAGTGAGAAAAAAAACATCTATGACAAATATTAATCACATCAATTAATGCACAAACACCAGGTGTGCTGGAGATGAGATGGCAGAAAAATTGATATAGAATAAAATTAATTGTTTTCAACTGTGTTTTTCACACAAGAAAACCCTCTAGGATATATCCCTACTTTTATAACAGTTATTATTCAATTTTTCATCAATGAATTGTAAGTTGCTATTCTGATGTCTGTCATTCAGAAACAAAAAAAGTAAGGTTTGCTCAGAAACAATAAAATTCTGCTCAAAGAGCAGTAACAACACACCTACAATATACTTTGAAAAGTTACCAAAACTCCACAATTAAAGCTTTTGGGAAGAGAGCAGAATATCACCAGCATCATCCTCAGTAGCACACAGCACTTCCATATCAAATGCTTTCTCATCTCACCCTAGCAGCCAAAAAGGACAATTATTGGTGTCCATCCACACCTGCAGGCTGTGTTTGGGTTACCAACAAGGATATCAGAAGCCACAGCACAGGATCTGAAATGTCACACATTAGCCCTGCAAAAGCAGAAGATGCTTTGCACTTGTTATTTCCAGTCTAAACAACTCTGTACAAATTTAAAAAATAACAAGTTATAGTGTGAACATTCTTCCCCACAAAGAAACCTTTCTGGACTCCCTTGCTGAGCCCCAGCCCATCTGTTTGGTTCTGTATTTGCAGGTAAGCATGGTAACAGCCAAAGTGAGGTCACTGAAGAAATGTTTAGGTTAATGTAATAATTTTATCACTTTGAAATACAGCATGTCTTACCAACAAGGCCACACACCAAAAAGTCAAGGCATTTAAAACCAAGGAACCTCTTTCCTCTCTTCATTGTTCTGCCCTAGTGCAGCTCAGTTAATTTCTCTGGCATTGTCTGAAGGAGCCTGGTGATGCCAAGGTCCAGTAAAATCTATACCACTGCTACTGATGATTGAAGAAATGTGCCCACACAGGAGAGAAAGCTCTATCACCTCCCCAAACAAGGCTTCCAACAGGAAGGAGCATCAATTTGATCCAAACCTTGACCTCCAACAGCTCCAGAGCAGCATCAATTACCCATGAGCTGATGCTCCTGTCCATAATCACAAAAGTAGGATTGCTGCCTCCCTCTCCAGCCCCCACACTGCACCAGAAGACACGACTGCAGCACTGCCAGGAGAAGCTTTCTGGGGAGCACCCCCTGCTCCAGGGCAGCCTCCTGCCTGCAGGTGCTCTGCCACCCCACAGTCTGCAAGAAAAAATGGATCTTCTTATTTCCCCACATCCCTGGATGTGTTCAAGGCTAGGTTGGATGGTGCTCAAAGCATCCTGGGCTAGGGGAAGGTGTCCCTGCCAGGGGGAACAAGGTGGTCTTTGAGGCCCCTTTCAACCCAAAGCACTCTATGATTCTACTTGCATTTCTCCTCTACCCTTTGCCTGAGAGAAATACATATTTAACACTTGCATCACGGGGTTGGTGGGTGGTTTAAGCACTCAATGAAAGTACCAAACACAGTCTTCACTGTACTGTCCAGACGAAACATATGTTATTTATTGACTGGAAAAGAGAAAACTGAAGCATAGAAGCCCTCTTAATACTGCAAGGAGCTGATTCAATTCCATATCCACTGAATTTTTTTTTATTGTCTTTAACAAGCTTTAATAAGCCAGGTTCATAGAATTACTTCTTTACTAAATCAATTACAAAACTACAAGTTATTTTGCAATAGGATGGGTAGTGCAATTTACTCAGGATCCATGACTACTGCTAACCACTTCTTTTTTCTCTCTCCCTTCTCTTCTGTTATTTTTCTATGTGTTTTCAATAGATATTTTTTGGAGTTTGGAAATTGGGAACTCAACAAGTGAGAACACTAATTATATACAGATACTGAGATTTTAATGATAAGCACATTTTCTATTTAATAAAAAGCAGATGAGACTTTGGAAAAAATAGAATATAAATCACATTAAATGTCAAATCTTGACATCAACAACCCCTTTACTACAGTCACTGATAATATCACCAGAGATTTTCAGTGGCATCCAGATTTAGGTCTAATGATCAAGCTGATAACCACGTGAGAGGGAAATCAGGATCTGTACTGGAAATTCAAGCTGACACTCTGACCTTAACACATGCTGTGGTGCTTTTTGAAAGGGAGGGCAAGGAGCAGCTTTCTTCCCAATCACATGAGTTTAGGCAGAATTATCATTCCATATTTTACTGTCCTTCTTTGTGTAGTGTTATTAAATATTGTTTAAATATGTTCCATTGTAGTTAAATATTTTAAAAGGGCCAATTCCTTGCATTAGAAAGAGTGTAATCAAAAGGGTTCCATTTCTTGGTGAGAATGCTTTTATCCATACAGAGTCTGCAAAGGCTTGTTTTATAATGAGAAGGCAATTTCTTTTAAAGAAAAAGCTTTTTTTTTAATTTAAAAGACAGACAGCTTGTATTGCCTGTTGGTTTATTTCCAGTGTTCCTTAAAATAACAAAAAATGTCTTTTTTAAGTGCTCCATTCCCTTCAAAAACTAAGCTTGCCAATAAGGAAAACAAAACACGAGCTCCTAATATTGCAAGATCTAGAGATCTTGAAAATATATTTTATTTTGGTATTGCCATGAGTTGCTTAAATGCATAATGGTGATGAGATGTTTTTCTGATTTTAATGCAGGTAATGTACTCAGAGCTCAGTGATCCAAGAGAAAATTTCCCAGCAGGCCACACTTGACAAGCAGGTGTCACTCAATCATGCACGTTTTCACCTCCCTAAGAGGACAGATGGTCCCAGCCTACTTAGCAATTCCATCCTCTGTTGGCAGCCCCACTCCAATGCAGTGCCATAATAAAGATGCTCTGAGATTTGTGTTAATCTGTGGTCTTTGGGGTAAACTGTAAACAAAGTGTGTAGAGTTATCGTTCCTCATTATGAGCTGGACCTCTTATCTTCTCCTCTGCCTATAGCATAGAGCTATCTTTAATAGCCTACACCCCCGGACTCAGCTTTCATGGAGATTAGTTCCTATCACTTTAAGCACCACAGAATTACTTTGTCTGCAGAGACTTGACCTAATCTGTTTGAGGCTTTTACTATAAAGACAGTAAGACAGCCTTTTTTCTCCAAATTAGGAGAACAATGGTTTAAATTGGCAATAGCTCCTGTTGCTGAATTTTATGCATATATGTGTATTAGACTTGCTGATTTCCTGCTCTGAGATAGGAGAGGAATTGTTATTCCCCTCACCATCATTCAGAAACAAGTACAGCCAGGACTGAGAGGGGAGGGAGTGAAAAATCCACACATCTGAACACCATGTCGAGGGGGGTTATTTGTCAATTCTTTTTTCACTGATGTGATACATTTCCACTGCATCCAATTTCCCCTGTGTAAAATGAAGATTATCTTCTCCCCACAACCTGACAAGTGCAGTAGGGAAAAAGCAGAGGGAGAGATGGACTGCATGCAAGAGTTCCCAGAGTCAAGTCTGGTGCCTCCTATAATTTCTGCCATTAGGGAATTTTCCAGGACTTTCTACATGCAGAAAGGAAGAAGAAGGTCAAAGGTTCAGAGTCCTCATAGCACTACTCAAAACAAAGCCAGACCTGCTTCCAGCACCAGCGTGTGCCACAGTATAACACTGGAAATTATATCACATCATTTAAATGAACTATCCAAGTCCATGATTATGTCACAATTTTAAGTTTCTTAATCTCATCTTTCAGGTGTAACAGAAATTGCATGAAAAGCAAGGAGCATCATTCTTTCAATTTGGCTTGTTCCAGTCTCCTAAAGGGGAGTCTTTGAAAGATTCACAGTTGTTGTAATGGGGAATCCTTACAACAAGTATAAGACAGCAATGGAATTGGAAGAAAAGATGAAGCAATATTTTGTAGATGTTCAGGGATGATTTATTCCTCCAGCCACATGGCTGGAGTCCCCAGGCAGACCCCAGTCATGGGACCCTGCTCTCTTTTTCCAGCCCTGGCCCCCAAACAACCCAATCAGGAACAGGTATGGGGCACACGTGACATGGGGACAGGGACAGACCCTTACCCTGCAGGGTCCCTCCCCCAGGATTTCAGGGGAAGGCACCTCCACACACAGTGATTTTATTGGGCTATGGATCCAGTCACAATGACTGGTGAGACAGAGCTCAACTGATGGAACAGGGAATTTTGAACTGCTTTTATCTCTGAGAAGGCAGAGAACATTTTAACCTGTTGAAGCAAATGGAAAGAATTAAGCCAGATTTATATGTGTGTCATTTCAGAAGTTCTTTGTTTTCTTCACTTTCTTAGCACCTACATAAGCCCTGCGTTCCTCTCAAGGTAACAGACACAGACCTCACACAAACCAGTCCTTATAGACACATGAGAGTGATGGAAACAGCCATGAGGCAACCACTTAACTGACTTCATCCTCATCACTGACTCCAAGGCATTAAAAGACTACCAATCAAGATAGGAATGGAAATGGCATATATTAAAAAAAAAAAAAACAATAAAAAAACAAACAAACAAACAAACCACAACAGATCAGCAGTTTTCTATCAAAGTTTACCTCAGTGGACACTACACTGCAGTGCTTATCTTAGAAAATGAAAATCTGTAAAAGGCTTTTTCAGAATAGTGTAATACCCTATTTGCACATAAAGACAGTGACAGAACTATTGAATGCTTCTCCACATGAACAAATTATCCACTTATTATCTGTATTAACAGAGTACACTATAGCCCAGAAGGTTTAGGAGAGCTTATGCCCTGAGCTGAGGGCACACTGACACAGGCACACCTAGCTCTGCCTGACCACTGGGGCATGAGACAGATCAGGTCCTGAAGCTGTGCAGACATCTCAGTTCCCTTGCTAAAATATGCCACTTTCCCACACTTGCCCATGAGTCCAGGCTCAGCAATAGCTGCAGGGCTGCACAGTCAGAGTTGGTTCACCCTCACTCGTGGGAGGGGAGGAGAAAGGGCAGCAGAATTTACATTTCCATGGCTGGCTGTGGATGTGTGCCCTGAGAGTGAAGACACTGAGGTTTCTTTTCTAATTTCACTGCTGGTCTTCTGGGCCACTCAGCAGATTATTGTCTTTTCACCTCCTCTCCCAAAAGCAACAATGGTGGGGACTTCCTATGGACAAAGGATGCTGCCTGTCCTGGGATTCTTGCCTAAGGTAAAGGAAGAACAAGAAATATCACCAGAGTAGTGACAGCCTCTGGCCTTTCAGCTCAGTGCTCTGTAGGTAGAGCAGTTCCCATGTGAACACCCTCAGAGCAGCTATGCCTGGGTCCCCCAGTGCCCCTCCACACACAGACAGTCCCAGCCCTCAGGAGCTGCAGGACTATTTCCACAGACTTCTTGGGCTTATGTTCCTTTCTTATTTTTACTTCCCTAGAAATGGAGTCTGGCTCTCTTACTGTTTTAATCAACTGAGTCCAGAAAGCATCCCTGTACTTTGTGAATTCAAGGCATGCAAGCAGTCTATGAATATATCTTGGATAAACCATTTATGTTTTCTTCTTCCTATCATTAGGAGAGCTCATAGGAAATGAGAAGTGAAGTACTTACAAGCTTATGCCACTTAAGTTGTTGCCAAATATGTCTCTTGCTGAAAAGAGAAATATTAAAGGATTATTTCCCATAAATTCAAACCAGTGTGAAATTAAATATGAACATAAGAGTGACTATGCTGGGTCACACCAAAGGTGCCAGCTTCCAACAGCAGGTATAAGCAGATGCCCAAGTAAGAATAAGAATGAGGCAAGTACATGGAACACTTACCATACAATCACAGAATATACCGAGTTGGAAGGGACCCACAAGGATCCTTGAAGTTCAACTCCTGCCCCTGCACAGCACAACCCCAAGACTCAATGCCATGTGCCTGAGAGCATTGTCCAAACACTCCCTGAACTCTGTCAGGTTTGGGGCTCTGACCACTTCCTTAGGGGGCTGCTCCAGTGCTCAACAACCCTCTGGGCAAAGTATCCAATCTAAACCTCCTTGACACCTTCAGACCATTCCCTCTGGTCCTGTCACTGATCACAACAGACAAGGGAGCAGTGCCTGCCCCTCCACTTCCCCCTGTGAGGAAGTTGTAGATTGCCATGAGATTTCTCCTCAGTCTCCTTTTCTCTAGGCTGAACTTCTTAAGAGTCTCCTACTTTCAGTTATTTCAGTTCAGTTCAGGGACTTCTGAAGCTGGAAGAAGAGAACAGAGAGGGTGAAAAAAAGCATAAAACATAAATCTTGAAAGTAACAGATTCATCCTAACAAGACAAGACAGTAAAACTTACCTTCAGACTTATTCAAAAGGATATTCAGAGCTTAAATAATCGAGAGCTATCATCTACTCCCAGGCTGTCCCAGTAATTATTGTCTCTATTTTATTTTATGTTTTTCAATACCAGCAAGAAAATCTAGTGACTTTTAAAAAATTATATAAGGGGAATACAGCTGTATTTGAGAGGGAAAGACCATTTCTTTGTTCCATATCTAACAGTGTTTAAAAATATAGAGCATTACAAGCGACAAAGAATAATGAAGTTTCAAAAGAAACATGAACGAAGCAGGTCAGCAATAATGTACAGGAAGCACTGTACCTTCAATAATAGGTGTGCACCCTCTGTCTCTGACTTGGGAGTTGTGTACGTGTGCCTGCGTGTTCACATGCTCATACAGGTATATTTTCCTCATGCAAAACCACTTTCTGTCACTGGAAAAGGAATGGCAAATAGATCAGTGGTCCATTTTGCAGAGCAGTATTTCCTTTTCATCCATACACCTGAGGAACAGGGTACATCTCAGACCAGCTATTTCCTTTCCCAACTGTCTGTCTTTTTTTTTCCATTCTGACTAGTGCTTGATTCACTGAAGCATCCACTGACAGTGAAACCCAGCTGTCTGTGATCTTACAGTGGCAGGAGCAGAAGGAAGGAAGCAGTACATGCAGTAATACCTTCCTCAGCTGCATAACGCTCTCTGCAGCTTGCACACAACCCTCCTCCCCTCCCCAGATCACACCATGGAGGTAGGGAACCAGTCTGGCCTCTCATGCAGCTGGATTTATTGATCACCTTGGGGCTGAAATGGATCTTTCTTCTCAAACTTACAACCTTACTCCATTTACTTGCAAAGAAAGAGCTAAATTCCTTGACATGTTGGTGTTAAAAACCCTACTGAATCCCTGGAAGGCATCACCCGAGGACCATAACCTGCCCTATAAAACAAGGTGTAATAAAAACAATCAGTTTAGAAGAAATAAGAATCCTCCAAGCTGCTATTGTCTTTAGGACTGGAATAGAAGAATGAACGGAAGCAAGAGGACATAGAACCTGCTGCTTAAGGGCTGGAAGAGAAAAGAAAATCTAGATTAGAAAAGCATCAGACAGTCAAGCAGAACCACGTGCACACTGCCAAAGATCCCAGGGACAAGTTGACTGGATATTGCTGGTAGAAAGGTGAATAGGAGAGACTCTAGGATACTACCTGAATAGCTGATACAGAAATCTGGCAGACCAGAGGAGATAAGAGACTCAGCTATTGAACTTATTTGTGAAAACCATGACATTTGAGATGATCTATCCACAAAAGTGCAATGAAATGGACTATATATTAAAATCTCAGATTACAGGGAGACTCTGGCAAGGACCAGCGTCTGGCTGTTACAAACACTGGTGGGCTCTGCAATCCCCATACAGTGTTGGAGGGGTGAATCTGCAATTCCCAGAGATAAGAAAATGGCCCCAAATCCAGGTTCTGGCCCTTAAAAAGTAACAAAATAATTATGGGACAATTCCTATTAGAAAGTATGCAACATTATATACTACAGCACTAGGTTTTTTTTTAGTTTCCAGTTCTGTTGAAGTAGCAGTAGAAGCACAGTACTGATAGTGAATGAAACATATAACCCCCTGCTTGATGATCTTTTTTATTTTTTAGAAAATAATCATGAGTACTCATGATTGCTTATGAAGACTGGGAAGGAATCAACAAGCCTCAGTATAGCTCCACCCATCATGAGGTGAGAGAAAAGTGAATGTCCAAGGCAGACCTGCCTTCAAGGGGCAGGATCCTTCATGCAAGAGATTCAGTGGCACCTTCTTCCTCAGAGGCCTCTGCCATCCTGAGTTGGTAATGGTCAACAGCTCAAGTCCCGAGGGACATCAGTGGTGTCCCCTCAAGGTACATGTTAGGACCACTGTTATTAAATATCTTCATTAATGACATAGACAAAGAGATCAAGTGCAGCCTCAGCAGACTTGTAGATGACACCAAGCTGAGTGGTGCTGTTGACACCTGAAGGATGAGATGCTGTCCAGAGGGACCTGGACAAGCTGGAGAAGTGACACCATGGAAATCTCAGGTGGTTTAACAAGACCAAGTGCTGGGGCTGCACCTGGGTCGGGGCAATCCCTGGTATCCATCCAGGCTGGGGATGAACACATCAGAGCAGCCCTGCCCAGAAGGATTTGGGGATGCTGGTGGATGAGAAGCTGGACATGAGCCAGCAATGTGCACTCACAGCCCAGAAAGCACCCATGTCCTGGGCTGCATCCAAAGCACCGTGGGCAGCATTCTGCCCCTCTGCCCCACCCTGCTGAGACCCCACCTCAGTGCTGCATCCAGCTGTAGGAGCCCCAGCACAGGGAGCTGTTGGAGCGAGTCCAGACAAGGGACACCGAGGTGACCAGAGGGATGGAGTAGCTCTGCTATGGGAAAGGCTGAGAGAATTGGGATTTTTCAGCCTGGAAAAGAGAGGGTTTAGGGGTGATGTAATTGTAGGCTCCCAGCACCTGAAGGGAGTCTACAAGAGAGATTAAGAGGGACTCTTTACAGGAGTAATGCCACATGTAGTGGCAGGACAGAGGGGGATGACTTCAAACTGAAAGACACTAATAAATTTTAGATTAGATCTGAGGAAGAAATTCTTATCTGTGAGTGTGGGGAGACACTGAAACAGGTTGCCCAGAGAAGTTATGGATGTTCCATTCCTGGAGATCTCCTAGTCCAGGCTGGATGGACCCCTGAGCAACCCAGTCTAGTGAAAGGTGTCCCAGACCACAGTAGAGGGTTGGAACTGTACAATCTTTAAAGCCCTTTTCAGTCCAAACCATTCCATGATCCTGTGATTCTCACTGCTTTGACCAAAGGCAGCACATTGCTCTCAGAAGAGATTCTCAGAGGAATCTCCAGACCAGATTCCTCACATACCAGTGAACAATCACTGAGTGTAGCACAATTAGCTGATGTTTTATTTTTCTTTTAATGCAAAAAGGCTTTCCAGCCACTTCTTTTCAGTGAGAAGGTGTGTTATTTGTGCAATTTCTCTGCAACATTTTTTCCAAAATATCTTACTATTTTTTACTTAAGAAAATCATATTGTCATTCTCTTTTTATATTTTTTCCAAGCCTTATATTTCCCAGTGCAGGTTTTCTCTGTGAGCATTTTATAAACATCTAAGAAAAAAATAAGTAAGGCTTTCTTTTCTCCAAATTACAATAGATTATAGCTGTTAAAATGAGGAAAAGCATTGAAATTATTGATAAAACTAATTTAAAACATTTTCCTTCAGCTAGCCCCGAGAACTTGTGAATTTCTCAGATTTAAGACCATTTGGGATTTAGTTAAATACAGTAATTGGTTGTAAGTCAGCCCATCCATGCTAAAAGCATTGCTAGAAACTCTTCATGTATTTGAAAGGAAGAACTGAAAGAGAAAGAATAATTTAGTACATAGCTCAGAGGTATCATTAGTAGCAACAGTGTGATGTTAAAAACAGGGAAATTTAGGTTAAAGAGCAGGAGAGAAGGCTGAGTGCAGTCATGGGTGTGATGAGAGGTGAGAGACACTCTCCCACCATGTGACCCTGGGCACATCACTGCCAGAAAACTCTCCCCACACTCAGCTCTTCATCCCCTTTTTCTCCAAGGAGAACTTCCTGACAGTGTCAAATTACAGGGCAGCCTCCTAAATTGTTTTTAAAACTAGACTGTTCAGAAGACAATAATTGTCCTTTTACACTGAAAATCCATAGATTCAACGAGGCTGTGTAAGAGCCACCTTTCTCTGGCTGCAGCTCCCACACCATGACCACATCTCCAGATTTACACATCCTTGTGAATACCACAGCTGTCTCCTTCCTCTCACCAAAGGGTCTCAGAGTTTTTCAGGCTCATCTGCTGCACTTAACACCTTCTCTCCACACACTTCAGATTTTGGACCTTTCAAAGTATATTAGCTTCATATATTGTAAAGCATCACTTTAAAACCAGACACACTGAGACCAGAAACGTAGCAGAGTTATCTTTCTTACTTTAAAATTTTTTGTACTTTATTAGAGATAAAATAATATTTCACTCTTGGGTCTTTCTAAGAAAAAAATATTTTAACACATCAACCTGACAGCCACAAAACCTGCTACAAGCTGAGCAGTATTTAAGTACTGCATAATCTTTCCAAGAGATTTTTCAAACAAAGATGCTGAGGTTTTATTTGGTTTCTATTTGACTCTCCTGAGAGGTCTCTCTTTAAATCCAGGCATGAAAAACACATTCTCAGTCCAGATACAGAGATTTTGGAAAAGAGAAAGGCAGGAAAACAGCATTTCATTTGCAAGTATTTTACATTTTAACAGCATCTTTTGCTTTCCACTCAGCAAACCCTACCAAAACTGCTGCCCCTACAATAAATTTTCTTTGGAATTGTAATATTTTGAGTAGTGCACATATAGTATATATGCAATATAAACAACTTTAACATATCTGCAAAATTGGGCATGTAAAATGCATGTATTTTTGTTTCTGCACACTACATAGAAGTAGACCATACACAATATATACTGTATATTCACATGTGTGTGTAATATCAGTTTGGTTCTAAATATACTTAATTTCAAATAAAAATGTTGATAAAATGAACAGCAAAATCCAGTCAGCAAAGACTACTTAGTAGATGCTTTAGAAAAGTAGGGTGGAAAAAAGTTGAGAGGAAAAGAACAAATAAATCAGGGTTAAAACTGGCTTCTTGTACATAAGGAAGAGAGATATTTTAGTCATTAAAAAAAAAAAAAAGTTTTTCTTGTGTTCAATCATATCAATCAAGTTCTAGGAAAGGAAGGGGAATTGCATATTTTGGTAAGCTTTGCCATAAAAATAAATGCATTTCAGGCCCTTTTAAGCCAAGTAATTGTGTCCAGGAGTTCTGTTTTAAATATGCTTTGGGGCATCTCATTGTTCATACTGAGTGTAAAGTCGATTGTTTCTATGCTTAAGGAACCACAGTGTGTGGGATTAAACAATACACTTAATGAAGAGACTAAAATGACTATATTCTTTCTATTTCAAAGAGATTCCAGGAAAGAAAAACCACCCAGGATCAGGGAGAACAGACTTTTACTCTATCATATTTTATTAATACACTTTCTATAGTGCACTCTACTTTAAGTTGCGCTTAAGGAGTAACCAGCTATGATGTTACACCACCACAGACCTCCTTAGTATAAATCAGAACATCCCATCTTTCAACTTACTTATCCTTTCAACACACTCAGGACCAGTGCTGGCCAGATGAGTTTGGAGAGGCTGAGTCACATGCTAGTGAGCTCTGAAAGGGAAAGTGAATCCATGTCTCTAAATCACAGAATATTAACCCAATCCCTTGGGTAGTGATGGCTAAGTTTGGGCAGTGAAACCCTAAATGGCCTATATCCTCATGACTCCAATTCATTGACCCATCTCAGCTTTTCTGCCACTTCATGTTTTATATCTCTCCTCAAAGGGGATTTTTTTGCTGTGCTATGACACTTTCAGACACCTTTTCGTTTTCTTCTACTGTCATCTGCCAATGATCCTCTAACATATTTTCCACCTGCACAGTGTTAGCTTAGGAGAACTCCTCTCTCTGTAGTTTGTAGAGTACCAACTCTGTGTAAAGCAAGGGAATCAGAATTCCTTCCCTGACACAGCTGGAGAAGAGAAGGACTGGGATAAGCAGTTGTAACACCTGGAGAAAGGAGAGATTAGCCTAGGTCAGGCATTCACCTCTCAGTGGTATTTACCCTTGAACACCTGAGACAATAAAAGCAAGCTCTTGTCACTTCAAAAATCTCTCCTTGTCGCTTCACAGCACTGTTTGCTCAAGCTTTTTATGACTGGGTATGTGCCACATGCTCTGCATAGCCCCTGTGCCTGTCCCCACTGGCATTTGCCACATTTCCCAGCTGAATCAGCAGAGGCACACACACACAGGCCTGTTTGGAACACAGGGGCTTAAAGCTGTCTTTGTTACCAAGCTAGCCAGAGACTTCAGCTTCTTTTTTGGAAAGGTTAGGGGCATCTATGAGAAAAGAGAAACTACCAAAAAACCTGTGCTCTGCTACTGGCACTCTTGCCCTTGCTAAAGCCCACAAAGGCTCAAGCCAAAGCCATTTAGCCTTTCTGCACAACTTTGAATTTTACCCTCTATTGGGTCATATAGACATAGAATTCAAAGAACAGCTCTAATGATCTCATTTCTATCACTTACTGGCTTTTGGAATTTAATCCAAAGTGCAGACATCTGATCTTTATGTCCTTCTCAGTATGCACACAGAAGTTTTGCTTATGAAACCCCACTTTTAAAAGACTTGTGAGTGAAAAATATTCAAGCTCTCTCCCCACCATTTGCAAATAGTCTCTGTAGTTTGTCTCTGATGGTCAAAGCTTTTGCAATTAGCAAAATCAGACAACAGGATGGAGCCAACAGAAATGAGACATTGTCTTCTGCTGCCAATGCTTGCATCATCCTACTGAGCTCATTTTATAAAATATCTAAAAGGTGAGCCAGGCACTTGGAATCATAAATTGTGCACTTCCCTCCCTTACCAGCTACCAAAGAGCACTGTGGACATGCCCTGCCTTAGTTACTGTAGCTCTTACTCATTCTTTTTATTTATTTCTTTTTTCCCAGGGGAGAGACTTGGAATTCTTTTACTGCTCTCCCAGCAGCAAGTCCTCTGCTTTGTGTATGGTTGCCAGCCAATGATCTAAAGCAATGGAAGCAAGACCTTTGGAAAAAAAGTTTCCTGCCACATGTCAGCATGCTGCAAGGACTACTCAGATCAGGAGAAAAAAGGAAGTTGAGTGCACAGAAGTTCATACAGTCCTGCCCCTGTGCTCACATCTGGGACTGAGCCTGCAGGAATTTGCATTATATTTCTTATTGACAAGGAAGTTACAAATTTATACAAGTTTACCTAGACTTGAAACAAACAAACAAAAATAACCCAAAACCACACAAAATGTGCAACTCAGCAGACTGCTGAGTGCACAGTGATGCAGTGATCCACTGCTTGCTCTCTTCCCCATCACCCTTCCCATAAAGCCTATGCCAACATGTGATGGCTGGCACAAGAGCTGGCTCAAATGGCGCTGTACCCACTGAGGGCCACTTTCTCTAGAGGAATTAATCACTAATTTCTCACAGCCAGATCCCAGAATCCTTGTACTTCCTGAGTCAAACAAAAAAAATAAAAACACACATGCTCACATGAAGCCACTGAGAGGATCATGCTTGCAATTAGGGGCAGCATGCAGGAACTCAGCACTTCTGTACAACAAATCATGATTACACAGAAGCTTTAACCTACTCTAAAATATGTGCCACCTCTTTGGGCATCATGCAGGAACTCAGACATCTTCCAATTTTTATTTAATACCTACTTATCACCTCTTTTGTGTATTTGGCTTACTTATCTTATACTTACACATTTTACCTACTTTTACATACTTATGCATAACCTATACAGTTCACTTACTTATACATAACTCACTACTTACACATTTTGCTCTATTTTAACCTAACACAGTACATACACATTTTACTTACTTATACTTTTGCTTAACACAGGACTTACCCATTTTTCCTTACTTATACCTTTCACAACTTACCCATGGTACAGCACATATACATTTTGCAACTGCAGTGCATGAGATTACACCTTGCTTGATTAGTCCTTCTACTTTGTCCAAGAGCTCTGCACACACTTTTCAGGAAATGGGATTGGTTTTAGTCCCATGCAGCACAGCCCTTTTTATCTATTCCTTGCTATCTTGGTACTTAGTTTATCAGCTTCTTCTTTTCCAATTTAGTACAGTTTACCTTTCAGTCCTTGATGCTCCAGATCCAGGCAAGCAGAGTCAAGACAATGGCAGCAACAAAACCCATCCAGTGATCAGCAGCCAAGATAGTCCAGAAAATCCAAACAATCCTGCAAAGGCCAGAGTACAGCTGCAGACCCCTCCCTCCCCACCCCGACCCTTTCTGACTGGACTTAAAAACCCTCCAGGAGCTGATCTGCTGCAGCTGAAGGTGGACAGCCAGGTGAAGCTGGTGAGGGTAATTCCAGCCTGCTCTCACTCTGAGGGCTCCAATCGTCACAACTACAGATGGTTTGGCTGGGGCACACTGATCCAAAATGCCTTAAAACAGCAGCATAATGTTTATTGGGTTTTGTAGGTTAAAATATCAGAAATTGGGTCAGTAGAACAAAATTCAATGATCTCCACTATAAATAAATATATTCATCCTCCAAAGGAGTTATGGATTCTGACAGCTTTAGCTATGGACTTCATGTACTACCATAATACCTAACTGAGACTTTTAGAGAAAGAAAACTCCAGCCTTAATAGTTTTGGAAAGTATCTGTGGCTGCAACACACCATCACACTAACTAAACCTTGTCTCTGACTAAACCTCTGCTCTGACCACTATACTATCTGTCACTCTAAATCTTCTATGGATGTATTGCACCAGCTTATCTGTTCTCTTAAAGCTTGAGGATTTATGAAATGCAAAGTCTGTTTGTAAAACCTACAGTAGTTTGAGTGTGAATTCATCACAATAAATTTTGCTTTCAACACCCCAGGGTTTTCGTGCTACTGATTTGTCACAGTCTGGAAACCTTCAGTAAAATGGAGTCTCAGAGTACGTGTCCAGAAGTGGGAAGAGGAAATATATGCAATACCTGACTAGGGTAAGCCATAATGTCAAACAACTCCTCTCTAAACATTACCACCCACTCTAGGAAGATTACAGATTCTCTCAGGCATGGACCTTTCCAGGGGACAGACTCAGTAACAGTAAATATCATCAATTGGCACAGAAGAGAAAAACTGTACTTAGCAGACTTGATTCTCAGTTCCCGCCACCTGATATTTTTGTGTTTATTCAGATATAACTTTTTTTCTAGTTCTAGCCATATTTGCTTCTGGGTGAGAGAACTGAGTATATCCATCATTCTTCTAAAACACATTCAGTAAATGCCCACCACCGTATTGACTTCAGCACGTTTTTTACCTGTTAGGACTGATAGTGTTCTGGTGCCTTCATGAAAAATGAGCTTGGAGAGGAGGACCTGGTGAGGAAGACAAGCCAAGAGGATTAGGAAGCAGATGTTGTCTAAGGGTCAGCAGAGCACTAGAGGAAAGAAACAGAAACCACATCTCTGTAATAGTATTTCTTATGTGGTTATTGCAACAAATGAATATTTGTACTCTCATGAATATTTGAAACAAGACTGCTGCAGGTGCTTACAAAGTAGGTACCCCAGCTAGACAACAGGCTTCAACAGACATTCTTTATGAAGAATAAATGATAAACTCTGTCTGCACATGGAGGGAGAGATGACCAGAGCACCGTGGTCAGGAACACACAGCCGTCTGCACAGACACAGGGCTTCCACCTCTGCAGTTTTGCTTTTGAAAAAAAAAAAAAACCTCTTAACCTGAATCTGTCCTTGTTTCTCAACTCCTTTCATTCCTTTCAACCTGCATTGCCAAAGCTCCCCTTGCTGTTGCAGGGGTTTTATATAGGAGCTCAGAAGAATGAATGATAAGCCATGAGCAGGTAGTAGCAGTGGAAAACAATTCTTCCCAAAGCAATGAGTGAGAAATGAATCAGTCTGGACCTAGGTGTGGTTGAAAAGAGGTGCTCCAGGTGCATCTGCTTCAGGATCTGTTTGTGACCCTCCTCCTTTCCTCACCCTGCCCCATCAGCAGGAGGGTAAGGCCACTTCCCATGGCTGCTCTCCCCAGCTCTAACAGAGGGGTATGAACTGCCTCTTTCCAGGTTAGAGGCAAGAAAAGCAAAGGGACATGAGCAACAAAGAAAGATAGCAAATTAAAGAAAGAGGGATGAGAGAAAGGTTTCCTTAGCCAAGGTCTCAGCTTTGAACTGGAACCTTTTAACCAGGAAGTCTCCAGGCTTGGTCATCTTCTGTCATTGCCTCAGAGCAGGATCTATGCAGGCCTCCACATGTGTTTATATATATGTGGCAGAGCAGCATGGGCACCCTTTAATAAATCAGTTGTTAACCTTCTTGTTTGCTCATGAATGTGCTGTTAAAACACGTTCACTGTTGCAAAGCTGCCAAACCCCACCTGTGCCTCTTGCCCTGACTCCTGGGCAGTCCCTGGAGACTCTGGGCTGGCTTCTCCCCTTGCTCAGCCTGTCCCTACCTGGGTCCCCTGCTGCCTCCTCCTCCTTCTCCATCAGAGATTTCCACCTTCACTGAGCCATGGCCCTTCTCTCTTCTTCCCATTTTAAGTCATGTCTGTCACAACTGCTGCTGCCACAGACAAGTGCACGTTGTTATTAATGCATTATTAAATTTTATCTCACATTTAGAGCCTTGTCAATGGTGCTCACTTAAAGACACTGTGGTGATAAGCACTATAGGAATGGCTATAAATAATGAATATTACCCCTCTCATGTCTTTCCCAGTCTCCCAACCCAGTAGGTACTCACTGCAAGGCAAATGATCATCAACTCAATTTTATTTTTACTGATTAAAAGTATCTTCAGGATGCATAGCTGCCACAAGGTAGGCAAAAGATTGCAGCTACCCTGGGAGACAGCCCAAAATATTTGAGCAGCTTCTGTTCCCACCAGGGTACCTTCCTCAAAAGCAAAGCATTAATTCTAATTTGCCTGCTATGTTCCTGCTCCTTGCAGGGCTCCAGAAACCAAGTGAGAGAGTGCAAAGGTAGAGAAAGGCTCCAAATTCGCCTGATGCTTTCTCTTTATTGGTCAACTGCACAAAATAATTTTTAATTGGGGCATGCATCCTCCCCAGTATTTGCCTCCCATCCAGAAAATTTCAGACACACACTGGTTCAAAATCAGAGCCCAAACAAGCAGGGCACTGGTGCCATCTCAGCTGCAATCTGCCCTACCTTGTTAATGTTTGTTATTCACTTTCTCTTTCTTCCATTCCTTTGTAGCTCCTGCAAATTAATTCTTTGAATGTTGTTAACACTCCTGTGCATCTGCAGTTCTTGATCATTTAGACACTGAAAAATGTTAAAAATCTTTGCTATTACCTGCGTATCTATGGGAACTTGGATAGAAAATCTTGGAGAAGAAAATGCTTCAGGACAACACTGAGAGGTCTTAAAAGAATTGTTATAAACACTTTGGTTTTGGTCTCAGAAATGCCCAAGCAAAAATCTAGACTAATGTTATGGAAGAAGATATTTCAAACTCTTCCTAGTTATAAAATGGACAAAAGATTGCATGGTTCAGATCTCAAAGGGAATTTTGGAATCAGAATAGATACCAAAATCAGGCTGCACTCTGTCTCTACAGTTTGGACTGCTTGGAATTACTGATTAAATTTGGCTCAACAAACATGTTTTCATCTGGCAGTTCAGATAAGATGTCATATATACAGCTGAAATTAGCAGAAAAATTGCTTTTTAACTTGCAAGAATATTTGCAATATCGTAATTTTTGTTCAAATGAGTTTAAAATTTCAATAGAAAAGCCTTTTTAATAAGTAAAAGTCCAGATTGACAAAACAAGAATAAATTTGGGTCAATTACAGCATTTTCTTCTGCTAATGTTGTAATGTTTAATTTTTATTTTGACCTGGTTTTCAGTTGTGCATAATTAGCTGATATTCAACATTAAAATTTTCTTTAAGTAAAAAAAATTGGTTTGGGTTTTTTTTTTTAAATGTTAAAAAGGTCCCTACATTTTCTCAAACAAGCAAATACACTGGTGGAAGTGTATTTCATTTAGAAGAAAGCCCCATTTTAGCACATCATTGGCTTTTGGTGTATCAGAAAAAACAATTTTGTGAAGAAATGATTGTCTTCTTCATCTCAGATATGAGTCCTAAGTCAATCATTCCCCCAGGTACTGACTAAAGTTATCCCTGACTTTGTCAAGGCAGAACGAGCCCTCATCACAGAGTTCTTAACCTCACTGCATTAATTCTGAAAGAGTCCAAAATTACCATTTGAAAAAATTCTCACATTTCCTTTCCTTGAGACCTCCTGACTTCACTCCAGACTAGACTCGTGCTTGCTGAGCATTTGACCTAGGATCCCAAGAATTTTTCACTTAATACCTTTGCTTGAGCTGCTTCAAAACTTGACATGGGCCTTCTTAAAACTCAGATTCCCCCTTGCCCTGCTCTTTCTTGAAAGATGAGCTGAATTTTGTTAAACTGTCATAATGAATGGATCCATCTCAGCAGCCATACCTTGTCCTATGTGGCAGGCTCACAATACACAAAGAAAATCTCTCACATTAGTGAGTCTAATCCCAAGGGTGCATTATATCACCTCTAAGGGTGTATCCTTCTGTAAAGCTTGGGTTAGATTTAATATGGTTACACAACTTTTGGCTGGCTTAAAGTAGAAGAGAAATTAATTTCTGCCTGCCTGCAGAAATCTCTTTGGATGGACCCTCAAGAACATATAATGAAAACTACATAGAAATTTGATAATGAACCAAAGCATTCAAGCACATATATCCATCCTGATGTCATTTATGTCTTTTGTCATTACTTAAGTACCATAAAAATTCCGTTTTTATTTGAGGTTGCTTTCATTTGTGGATCCAAATCTCAACACCCACCCCCCCCCCAGTATCAAACCTGGCTTTTAGGGACACAAAGCATCCACCTCCCCCATCAATTTCTATTTTTCCAGGGTTCTCCCACCAACAGAGATAACTTTGAGAGTGAAAGAAACCTCAGGCAGACAAGGAACAGTTTTCACTCAGCACTCCTAAAATATGATTCAGGGTTACTATCAGCTGCCCCAGAGTTCCCCCAACAACACAAAGTACTAACTCATCACACAGAAGGAAAAAAAAAAAGTAGAAGCAGCTGGGCTCAGTGAAATAAGGCTGTCAAGGTCCCTCTCCTAAAGTGGAGATGGCAATCAGTCCACTCCAATATTTACTTTGTTATCTGCCCGTCACAACAGACAATAATTAGATTACCACGGGTCAGGTTTTTCCTAGAGAGGTCACACAATGGTATAAGATGCTGCCTTGACAAGACAATGCCAGCACCTTACTTTCTAATTAGAAGCATTTTCCACTTCAGTTTTACAAAAAGTTTCACCAACTATAATTACAGCATGGTCATTATACCACATACAAACCAAGGCACACAACACAGGACCACAAATTACAGAAATGAAGGCATAAAATATCAACAGTCTTACACACCCAACTCAGTGCATCAAGGAGAAAGAGCAAATATATTTTTCAACCCAAATGGAAAACATCAAACTTCTCAAAGTGTCCAGCAACCTTTTCCAGCCACCTCTTGCTTGTCAGAGCTTTCCTTACACCTACACAGTGTTTCTCAAGATTAAAGAGGATTAAGTAACTCCATCCATAAAGGTTTTCACCAGCTTACACACGTCAGATGGCCTCAGCAATCATACCATAAGTTATAAATCTGGATGCTCCCAGTGCTGTGCTTTTGGGAGGCAAGCTTGTCTGAGATAAATGTTGCTTGGAATACAAGCTGTTTCTCCTCTTATCAAGCAAAAATTTTGTATCCTGAGGATTCCCTCGTAAATTAGCCAAGCCCCACTGCTACACCCACTGCTCCCCTACAGCAACACAAAGAATATGGTAACACTCATTAGAAGCGCACCACCAGGGAAAAGTCTAATTGCTGGATTTACATTTTGTAGGCAACGTGTGTTTATACTAATAATTCTATTTTGTGCTGCTTTACTAGTCAGAGAAGAAAAGAGCATATTGTATTAAGCTCCAGCCCCCAAGCACTGAAATAACACTAACAGATCCAGAGAGATGGGCTTTCATATAATTGGCATCCACCCACAGAACACAGTTGATGATGAAGCATATTTCCAGCGGTTCATAACAAGGGCATGTGATTCCCCAAGGAGTTTCAACCTTTAATATTCACCTATCTTTGGGAGCATCTACTCATCTCATCATTACAGTTGTACTAGTCACTTCTCTGATTGCAGTTGCACAGGAAAAAGCAGCACTTTTACTCTGCCCATTTGGATCTTAAGCATTACTTCCCTCAGTGGTCACCTACAGGCTCCCACAGATCCTACAGTAAAAAAAGTGTTCTATACACTGTTTATCAAGAAAATAAATTTAAGAAGGAACAAGAAACTGCAGAATTAGTAATACAACCAGAAACAGGACCTAAACAGGAAAAATATTTGTTATGTGTATACATGTATTTTACCATGTCCTCTGTTCTTGAAGAAAATAAAAAAATTTCCTTCTTCACAATATCCCAGCTGAAGTGAGGAAGTGCTAAGTTGTTACCAAACCTGACTTTTCCTTATTACGAATTTGAAAAAAAAATTTGCAACCTGCAAAAGTGCTCAGATTTGATTCAAGATTTCTGAAGTGTCTTATTTTAGCTGAAAAAAAAAAATCACCCAGTCTTAATATTTTCTTTTCCTTTAATACCATAAAAATGGGATTTTTAGACCTATCAAATGGATGAAGGATAAAACAAAACTTAAAGTCAGTATGAACTTTTCTAAAGATCAAAGTTCTCAGATGCAGGGGTTTGGCTTAGGACTGTCTTGACAACTACTAATAAAAGAAGTTAAAAGCAAAGAAAGAAATACTTGTCTTACTCATAAGAGCTTCACATAAACTTAACTCTACATAAAAAGTAATTAAAGGCCTCTTCTAAAAGGAGCTGGAAGCCATGGTGTTATGTCTCCCTTCATACATCTTTTATCCAATTAAGCAATCTCAAAAAAGTACTTTATACATCTTTAAGACATGATTGCTTCACATAAGCTCACGTAGCTATTTTACCAGATCACTGCACATCCTACTTCTGGCCTCTTTACCTGGAAACTCATTCCCACAAATTAACACCGTGCTATTAATACTTTTCTGTTTGATGTTCTCCTCACCTTCATTTTATGTAGCATTGCCAAACATCAGGCATCTATTTGCATGGTTCTATTTGCAAATCAGCCCAGTACCCTTTCAAGCCCTCTCAGTTTCTGCGTGGGAGAACTTGTAATGAACTTGTAAATGAAATAGATGTTGAGCTTCCCAGGCACTGGAGACTGGTTGGGCTTTTCATGAGCAGGACATCATCCTTAACTGCTCTTCCAACTCATCTTTAGCTGCCCAGCCACAAGACTTCTGGAAAAAAAAAATTTAAAACACACCAAAAAACCCCAAAGAACAAACAAACAAAAACACACAAACAAACAAACAAACAAACAAAAAACACACAAAAAAAACCCAACAAAGACATGGTGTGGATTCCAAGCTGAGTCATGGAAGAGCAGTAGCACAACTGCCCTAGAACCAGCTTTGTACACCAGAGGCATGCAAGAAATGAGACTCCATGAAATGCAGGCAGCACAGAAGGAAAAAAGCCTCTGCTGAGCAAATGCTGTTTGCTGTCAGGCACTGCATGACCTTTTCACTAGGAACAAGATGGGAAGACTGTGGAGCATGTACTGATTAGGTGTATGGCTCCAAAAATTCCATGTGGAAAAATACAGTCCTTCATTATAGTGCAATAGGAAATATGCTGGAACACAAAAATGCCAAGAATAACTAATTTTCTAGCATTCCTTATCTTACCTTTTTTTACTCCTCATTTAAACACTTGTTAAAGCAGCCACTTTGGTATAAAGGAGAGAAAGGAAGAGCAAAAGAGTTCCATTTTTATTTTCCATTGTCTGCTGAAGTGATGACTGCTAACAGAACATCCCCTGGTAGCAGACACACGGCCATCAGAGACAATGACTCACCATAAAACAAGCCCAGCAGCCAAAGCAGACACTGTGGATATTTTTTGCTGATTCTGTTTGGGATGGGCTGGAGTGGGGTTGGACATATTACAACCTTATTTGATTTTAGGGCAGACAATCTTATGTAGACTTTATTATTTCCTTATTTATGAAATAACTTCCTTCCTGGAGACTCTCTAATGTTGGTTGTCTTGGACACCCTGTATCTAACGATTTAAAACGTTTCAGTGTTTGAAAGGAGCAAAATGCCAGGAGTTTGTTGTAGGCTGTTGTGCACTGCATGAGAAATTATTACTTGACCTCCTGAAGTGTGTGTAAGGGCAGAACACAGCCACCAGGCCTCATCCCCCCATAATCCAGCCCTGCTAATCCCACACACCAAGCCCAGGACAAGGGCCATTTGCAGAGCAGTAGCATGACCTCATTCCTGGGAAGACTTAGAAAGGTAGAGACTACTCTCCTGGATTAAACCCTTCCCAACTGAATATCTAACTCCTAATAGTGCCCCACATCCACACAGGTCTCATTCCACACTGAGAGGCTCATGCTATGGTCCCTGCCAAACCACAATCCCAGACCAAGCCCCATGGCTGCAATGTAACCCACTCTCCACATCAGGAGGGAGGGTTTATGCAGAAGGTTAAGAGGTGTCTGCCCATATCCTGGCCTTGTGATTGATGCCAGCCTTCAGGAACAGGACAGGCTCAGTGTAGGCAGTGGCTGACACGTTCTGAAAAAATGATTGCTCTTATCCAAGCACATGCAGTTGCAAATCCCTGCCCAGTTCTCCCAGCTGGCCTTAATTAGGAAGACAGCGTACTGCCCTCAGCATTAGCTGATACCAGAGGTTATCAGCCCCTAACTGGGCCACACACCATTTTTCATATTTCCAAATCTAAGTGAGTTATTTCTATTAAAAAGAAAAAGCTTCATCAGAGTAAAAGAAAGGAAAATATAACTCCTTTTCAAAAGTTTTCCATTCATCATGTGTTTTTCTGTTAAAAATATTTAAGACTGGGTGTTCATCAGTGCAAAGACCACATTTGGCTTGTCCAGAAGGAGCTCTGAATAGCTAGTCAGTATAAATACTGCATAAAAAATAAAAGTAACAAAGGGAGGGTTTTTTTCTTCATTTGTTATTTTTGGGGAGAAAAAACAGCCATCTGTGTTCCAAATGTGTTGCTTTTCAATGATCCACAAGCTGTTTCTATGGACAAAAATTATTTGACTTTGCTCTTCTTTTGAATGGTTGACTCCACAATATTAAAATACAGAGCCTCATCCTGCTGAGTGCTGTGTTATTTGTCTGGCTGCTCTGCTAGATAAGCATTGTTCAGGACTGGAAATGATAACCTACACAAGAGGGCAGTTTAGTTTTCACTGCTACAGTGGAGGAAAGAAGGAGGGAAGCAAGGAGAAGTTCACATTACTTTGGTGAAGATTTTATCTGAAATGCAATTTTTTATATTTTGGGGGACAGGGAAATAGTTTTATTTCCTATTTGCAGCCATCATGAACAGAGATTCTCATTTTCTTCTCAGATAGTTCTAAAATGCCTAGAAATTAAGCAGTTCAGTATTTAAAATGTGTGGTGTGGGGAGGGAAGCATGTGTAAAAAATCCTCCTGCATATATAAAAAAATCTTCCATATACATTGCTTGTACATAAAGCATTTTATTTTGATTGAGAGCAGATTGTTCACTCCTATCCCCAACTTGAGATTGGACAGACTGTACTGTGTGCCCATTTTCACAATATAATGATCTTTATGTACACACAGATGTACATTCAAAGACATACATATGGCATTTTTTGTTAATTTAGCACTTCTAATTGTTTTGTTATTCATATCTATACTTATTATTTAGCCCAGCACACATTTATTATTAAGAACACTGTGGATTCAGGAGCTATTTATTAAAGGTAGAGATGCAAGAGCAAAAATATTTACATAAATATCTGCAAACACTATGCATCATTCCCTTTGTCTTCAGGAACACAGCCACATGCCAGGTCTTTTGTATGCTGAATGACCAAACACACACTTAAATCAAATAGCAGTTCTATTCAGTCTGTGCTTTCCACAAGTCGTTAGACACGCTATTTTGAAAGGAGTGACTTCGTGCACACTCAGCTCTTTCAAAGAAACATCTGTGATTTAATGGCCAGATCTAAGCCATACAGAAGTCTGAGCTCTGGGAAACTTCCAGCCTGACTGCCATCCACCCAGGAAACTCCTGCTATAAAGGAGTCTATAAAGATGCCATTCACACAGTCATTCACCAGGCCCCTGGTGCATAACAAACCTAAAAACTTTTATTGAGGTCTGTCCTAGAGAAACTCAAACTGTTCCAAGTCTGGGAGTCACTGAGCCCTGCTGCAAACACAAAGCAGCACTTCCTCTGAGACAGGCATCTCTTAATCAGAGCAAACATTCCCCTCTCTGAAGAAGGCAGCAGGAGACGGATGTGTGCAAGGACCAAGCTCTGTCTATTGTATTTCCATGGTTCCCACTGCCACAGCATTTTAGAGCCTCACAGCTTAAACACATTTCTCCCCAAGATGCCCCAATGAGGGTCGGAAGTGCTGTCACCATCTGGGACAATAATTCTCTCCACAACAGGAAACCCAGGGTAAAATCATTGCAGCCATTTAGGTCAGGCAAAGAAAGTATAGATGGCACTTGTGATTTTCAAAGATCTGCTTTTAAGTTTTTCATTAACACCACAAATTTACATGGAATATTTGTCAATGTTTAAGAACATGGAATTTAATTCCAGAAACAAACACAGAGAGATCATGTAGAGATTCTCAAATATGAAAAGATATGACAAAAATACTTTATTCTTCTCTCCACATCACAATCTATTCCCACTTTACACCAAAGCCCTTCTTATTACTCCAAGTTATTTTCTTCCTTCTCCATTGAGACCAAAAGGGTTTGGATCCGCTTGATTCAGAAGCACTGAAAACTTCAAGAGTTTTACAGAATTTTACCAAAACTATCTAAAAATCAGAATCTGTGAAAATGGGCTGGAAATCTCACCAAAACAGGCATACTTTCTTCTTCCCTTCGTGGCACTTCAGATATTCCTTCAGTATTTTAGATCAAAGTGGAAATGATAAATTGTGCTTCATGTTCCAAAGAGACTGGCACACATTCCTGGCTTAGCAACCTCAGAGGAAGAGTGGTATCCCAATAAACCCTCTCTGAGGTTCACTGGCTGGCCCTCTCTGGGCACATCCTTTGTAGAGACCATGCTGAGACCTCAGTACTCATTGAGATACCAGGTCTCTTATCCTTACACAGCTCTCAAGGCTGTGCCAGCTCAGCTTCCTGCAAGGTAACACTCTGAACAGCATGAGGAACTGGTCTACCCAAAATATTAAGATTTTTTTCATCATTTCCCCTTTCATTTTTTGCAAATTTATCTTTCAACGGATGCATTTCACTGCACAGACACACATTGGCTGTGCTGGCACAATGCAGTGGAGAGGCAGTGGGCAGAGACTGCTAAAACCGGCTTACACAGCACAGCTGTTTAATATTTAACCACAGCCTTAAGCTCCTGACTCTGGTCCTCTGAACTGCTACCAAATTGGACACAGGAAGCAAAGCAAACAGTGCAATCTCCTGCATCTCAGTCTAGGGTTTTCATCACCACTCACCAAACAAGTTGGAAATATTTCACAGGTTTCATGGTTTGTCCACGTTCCCCATTCCGCCTGTGCAAGTTCGAAATGTTAATAAAAAGTATCAACTACAACAACCAAAAAAAAAAACCCTCACAGAAAAATTTTACTATCTCTACCTGAGATGCTGCCTAAAGCCTGAAAGATTATCAAAGCAGAGATATATGTCTCAAAACTAGGTTTAATCTGCTGAAGCCAGTTGTAAAGCTTTCATCAGTCTGGGTACAGTCATACAAATATTTATTTCCAAATACATGCAGGCAGAATCACATTTGCCTCCAGTCAGAGAGATGGGAATCTGTGTACAGTCATACAAATATTTATTTCCAAACACATACACTTATAGTTTCTGATTTGTAGTTAAGAGAAATGTGACTCCAGAAGAATGTGTTGTAACCTGCAACCTCAGTAGTCTCCAAGCTTGTGCCTCAAGAAGAATTGGGTGATTTCACACCCATATTTTCAAGATTTAAATCCTTCAGGAAAATGCATGAAATATAATTTCTTACTTTTAATTAACTTTTGCAGTTTTGCAAAAGATTTCTCATGACAATGAGCATTTGTATTATAATAATAAACACTATTTCCATTGCCCTATTATATTGTTGCAGCGCCAAATGGTCTTGACTCTTGGCCTGTGGTTTGTTCAAGGATTATACCAGCAAAAGAATTTACCTCAAACACTGTAACAACACCATAAGGTTGGGATAGAGCATCAGAAAATATACATCACTGAGCTGCTATGAAAAACCATAATTTTCAGTTCCCAAGCAGTATACAACAAAATAACAAAATAAATTGTCTTCATGAGTGAGACTGGTTGTCATTCCAGGGCAGGTGACTATTTCTCCCCTGTAACTGTAGTCATCCTTGGCCCTTCAGTCCCATTCATCCTTTGTACACAGAAGAAAGCCTACAATACTGAAATTTTGGTTTTTCCTGTGTACAGTCTTTTACATCTCTTTTTTTTTTTTCCCTCAGCTAATCTGTACTGTATTTATGGCCCTTACATGCTACTGGAAAATGGTGAAAGATCAGTTTTGACTTCTGTGCTCAAATATGATCCAGTGTTTGAAAGGCCATTGAAGTAAAGGTGATGATTTCTAGCAGGATACATGTTACAGGCAGGCAATGTCCTTTTTTCATAAGATTGTATGTGAAAACTGATGAGGACAGACTGGTCATTTGCAGCCATCATTCCCCTAGGAGTCCTCCCCTGACATGATGGGGAGGCACTGGGGGAACAGTCAAGAGCAGACTGAAAAGAGTGAATAAGCACAGAGGTTTGGCAGATTGCTCTGCTTTGGACCCCTCTGTGCAGCCCTAAATGACAGCATCCACTTTTTCCTCACTGAGGAGACCCAAAGTTGCTGCCAATTTAGGCATCCAAGATTAAAAAAAAATGGTCTCGGGGATATAATTAGGGTCATAAAACCTGTTTCTACTTTCAGTTCACTGCTAATCCTTCAACAACCCCTTGGTACTAAACCACAGTTGCTCTCTTTCCTACTAAGTCATGTTTTATTGGATGAGCTCTGCTGGCAGCACATCCCTTCTATGAAATCAGAAGGAACTGAACACTGAATGATAGTTCAAGTGCTAATAATGTCACCCTGGATCTTCTTTGTCTCTGATCAGCAAAGGAATCTCCAGGGTTTAGTGCATCCCTAAGAAGTTACAGTTCTAATTTTACAACAACAGCTGTACCTAGGTTTTAAGAGCAGGCAGATGTCTTTGTCTTTCAGTAGCCTTCAGTAAGTAACAAGACATCCCTTGTGTTGTCAGAATTGAAAAAAAGAAAAAAGTGGTTTGTGCAGGAAACCTAAGTATATTCATTTGTATTGTCATTTCCAAAAGGCAAAGGAAGTTTTGTTTCCTTTTGCTGAATGGCAAAGCTCAGCCCCTTTTTTTCAGTGTTGATGCTCTCTAGGACTCAGCTGTCCACAACAGCAGAACTAGTCTGAGGGAGAAGCTCCCTGTTCAAACATAAAATTCCTTCAAGAATTAGCAGAAATGCCAAGCAAAATATATCAGAACTAGAAATCCTGTGTTTGTTTATTTGCTGTAATCTGGGAATGCTCTTTTCATAAGATTTATGTCTTTGCTAGTTGAAACAATATTCATTATACCTTGTAACAAATGTTTCAGAGCTCAATTTGCTCTCCAGAAGGGATCCTCCGTCACAGTAAAAACAAATGCAAAGACTGTTTTCCTAAAATGCACAAATCTTATTCCCTTAACCTGTGAAATTCAACAGGGAAGAATTTGCCTGGGATAACAAGCAGTTTCTAATTTCTTTACTTGCACAAGAGCCACTTCCTTTCAGCAAATGTCAAGGTGTGAAAGCCTAAGGTTTCACCATAAAATGCAAAATCCCATCAGCCATTCCAACCCCAGCTATGCCTCCTGCTGCCTTGCTATCCAAACCTCACCTCCTATCCCTCCTAACTCCCCACTACCCCTGGTATCACCAGTCAGGAATTTCTTACAAGAGGGCAGAAGGCAAGGAAACTTTAATGCTCTGTTTGCCTCCATCCACTCACTACAGCACCACTGTCTGGGAATCCAGGACATCAGAACACCTCCACCCAGGACTTTTTTCAGACACAGCACATACCCACCCTTCCCCACAGAAGCAGCCCTCACCTCCTGCAGCACCCACCAGTCACTGCTGCAAATGTGTAACACGAGCAAGGCCAGCACAGTAACAGCTCCACCAATTTATCCAAGCTTATTTTTGATTTAGTCTTTCCTCCCCCAAAAATCAGATGCCAACAAGAGTCCTTGAGTGTGGAGCTTGTCAGAGCAGGCTCTCTTATGAACCAGCCAGCACAGACAGATATTGAACACCAGTTTTTCAGGCTGTAGAGAAAGCAATATATATCAGAAAACAGTTAAACCATTACAGTAAAAAACAGTGATGTGTAAAGACAATCCAAAGAATATTTTACTGTTTAACTCATCTTGCTATAAAACTACAGAAGGACATAACTCATAAAACAGAAATTTCCCAGATTCCATATGCACTCAAGAAAATTTTAAAAGCCCTGATGCACAGGAGATCCATTTCAGCCCAGAAGAGCATTTCTGCTTAAAGTACCTAAGGCAGGGAGGAAAGACTGGGCGGTGGGGACTGTGTGAAAGAATGCCAGCCCTGAAAGGAAAGTCTCTTAGTAGTCTTTCCTTCCTGGCATTGATGGTGACACAGAGTAAATAACACCTATTGCATATTCAAAGCTTTTGAGTCAAAATCTCAGCCAACATAAATAATTAATGCTTTTCCCCATCCCTCTGATTTTATGAGGAGAGCACTTTTTATTCCACAGTCTATAAACTGCAGTGGTCACATCATCCTAGAGAGGACTGGTCAGACAATTGTGTGTTATTCAGACTACACATCTCCAGCAAAAATTAAATACCAGCTTCAGTTTGAAAGAAAGACAGAAAAAGATTTCAACACAGGTAAAAAACAAAGCAGAAAGCACTGGAAAGACACATTTAATGTTTTTATGTCAATGCCTTCCTATGGAAGGATGCATTATATATTATTTACACTTTAAACCTTACACATCTTTAAATATACTGAAAATGAAATAAAGTATTAAGCCTGTTAAAGAAAAGTTATCTGTCTATACAAATCAGAGAGAAGAATTCCCCACTACTCCCAAATGTTTTTTTATAAAAAACGTTGATTAATTTTAATTTTCACAATTAATCACAAAAGGGGGTTCCACAACTTTGAAGCCCACTACAAGCCAAGTTCCTATTTTGCATTTTTCTGTGGTCATGACATTTCTGTGATCTATAACTAAAGAAGGGTACTTCAACATTTACAAGTATAATCTCCAGTTACAATGTCCCTGACCCAACAGGTCATCGTTTGTACCAGATGCTCAGTGTAACAGAGTCCTCGAACTACCCTCCAGGAAACACGGGAATCGCTATCTTAGTATATAAAGAATGAAGAATTTGCACCTTCTTTATTTCTTAAAAATGAATTTTATGGCTTTTTCCTTCCCTTCTATCCTTACATTAATCCCACGTTCTCTTTTTTCTCTCTTTACTATCTTTCTGGACTCTTTTTTCTCTCTCCAGTTCTACTTTGATAACATCATAAATCACCACTCCCTCCCCTCCAGCTTTGACTTTTCTGACCATATATTTGCTGACTGTTCCTGCTTCTCTCCTTCCTCATAGGATTGCTCCTCAGAGTGTAATTTCGTACTCCAAAAGAGATGAATGTTTTCAAAAAGCCTGTTTCAGCCCCAGGAGCAAAAGGGAGCTAGTGCTGGGAGAGGTATTTGAGAAGAACTGTCAGTGCTTCTAAATTGAGAAACACTGAAACTATGCAGGAAGAATAAAACACAGCTTGGAGTAAAAGAGGCCACCATAATGAGTTCGGGATCAGATACAGAGAGCTGTTGTAAATCTGTTAAAACTTAGTTTACTCTGGGAAGAGAGGATGTTCCTAAATGAGGATCTTGCATGGATTGATTAATTTTCAAAGATCACACCTCAAGACTTGATCACGATTCCCAAGACCTCAGTGAGGTTTGTGTGACCACATCCCTGTCCAGCCACAGTACTCGCTGCTCCATAATTCTGGATGCCTCCAATTTGCTTCAGGTGTAGATGTTGCAGTTTGTACTCTGGATAGAGAGGGATATGGTGTCACATCTGGAGGTGTCATCACTGCAAAGCTTAGTCCCTACCAGTGGCAATTTTAGCTAACCATCATATTTGTTATTGGTTCCAGCTCATTCCTGGACTCCTTTACAATGTCCTGTCCACACCCATGAAGCGAGGCGGGTGCTGCTCCAAGGAGCTCAGACCCCACAGACAGAGGCAGAGGACAGAAGTCCTCTGCCTGTGAAAAGCGATGAACAAAGAGATTAAAGGGGGATTTTCAGAGGAGTCCACACAAATTCTTCCCTTCACTACCTGCCTGAAGCAGTCTCCTCAGAAAAACTGCCTTCCCAGTCTGTCTGTACTACACTTACTGCATTTTTCTTTACAAAATCCAATAACCACCATGTTTGTCCTTTACTGGCATCACAACCAAGCACCCACACCACAGTTAAAATTAGTCTCACAAGTCCCTTCCTTTACAGAGTTTTTCAAATTCCTGTCTTTCTTCTCTAGATGAGCAATAGGTATATACTTAACTGAGAGCTTTAAATCTATCCATGCATAAACCTCGGGGAAATTTTCCAAAGGCTTCTGGGATGCTCCTATCCCTGCTGTCCAGCCCCAAAGCCCATGAGTTCTTCCAAATCATGTGGAATCTTTTCTCACAACATTGAAGTAAGCTTGCCATCCTGCTGGTTTCACCACTTTCTTTGAAGGCCCATAACAAACATATCATAACAGTTTTATATCTTCTACTTAACCTTTGAAGCTGTTTAAGCTTCTCTGAGATAGAGGCTCTCTGATTTATATTCTAATGCCTTCCAGTCTAAACTAAATGTAATTCTTTCTAAAATCTCCAACTTTAAATCATGGATTACAGTGCCCAGAATGTTGCTGCAAATCCTCTCACTGAGCTTAGCTCAAACTCATCAAGCGGTTTTTCTTGTGTTGCACTTGTTTTTGTGTCCATTTTAAAATTCTCTTTGAGATATTTAAACACCTTTCTAAACTTCCATTTTTCCATTAAAATTGATTTAGAAATGAAGAAAGACTCTGGGCTTGCCCTGTTAAGCGTTTTTTCAGGCAAGTTTGTTCCGAGATACCACTGAAGAAAAAAATCATGGTAAATGAGTGTAGCTGCACCTACTTCTTTCAGTCAAATTCTATACTCGTGGAAACAGCAGTCCTGACAAATGGGAAAGCCAGCATCCTGGCATAGGAACGCTATTAAAAACACCAGAAAATGGACATTCCCCAGATCAATACCTCTCCTAGGACCTATCAAAGTGTGAGAGAAATGATCCTCATTAAGGCTATGATGGTAATACGCAGTCCTTTGACTTTTGTACTGCAGTTATCATTGCAGACGTATCGAAATCCATTGGCAATGGACATTTTCACAAGACCTGAGATCAAGAGATCAATTTAGAGAAACCACAAAAGAATCTCCAACCACTGGTAATAGCTTTCATACTCTCCACATCCTAAATTCAAAGAGAAGATCTAGATGTAAGAGGCTAAAAGTCTCATTTACACTGCAAATCTATCACCAGGCACTATCCAGCATCCCTTGATGGCTTGTACTCAAACTTCCATTTCATTGACATTTTAAACCATCTTTAAATCCACTGTAAAAAGTCTGTGAAGTACCTGTCAAAGAAAACACATCAGAGTGTGCCTGGGATTTGAGACTAGGTGATTTCAGGTAAAGTTAGAAAAACATTTGGAAATTTTCACAATTTAGAGAAAGCCCCATTGAAAGGTTCATAAAATTATTGAAGACTTCCAATTCTGTGTCAAATTGAATGAAACACAGGCATATAAACCCACCAAGGTTGTTATAAAAAAAATAAATTTTTGCTCCAGCTATAAACTTATGAGTTAAAATATCCATGGACCTTTTCTGCAGTGTGTTCCAGCTCCACCCTCCCTGACCTAAGCAGGCACAGCAGGCTGCATACACAGAGTTGATTGCAGAACCAGGGCCCACTGTATGATACCACATCAGAAAAAATAAAAATAATCATCCAGTCAAGCAGAAAGCAAGCAAAAACCCCACTCTATCAAAAGAGAAGGATATGAAAGTTTACCAGACAAATGCATCATGTATTTTGTCCCCATATATTTTCTTGTTTTAGCAGAACCCTTACTTACAAAAAGCATTGATGGAGAAAGAAAAAAAGAAAGAAAGAAAATAGAAGAGTTTGATGGATCCCTGTAGAATTAATTAGTTGTGGAGAGTTTTCACCCCTATTAAAAATTCAAATAAATTGGTTCTCTTAGCCTATCTATAGAGCCCGGATGTAATTAGTGTGATAATCAATATATCAGTAGGAAACAGCTACTTAAGTGCAGCAAGTGCAATTGTAGATTTAGGACAAGTGAAAGGGGCGTACTCAACAACAGCAGGGAAGAGTATAAATGCAAATGAAGCTCATAAAAAAGAATGAGTGGTTCTGGCTGTGCAAGCTGCTCAAAATTCATCCAGGTTTTTTCTGAAACCATGACATATTAGGCTGCTCTGAACTACCCATACTTGGCTAACAAACATGAGTATGTACCATAGACCTTCATTCGTTTTCTCACTTACTTGAAGACTTATTAAAGTGCTCCTAGCTCTCTACTCTCCACTAATGCACAATAAAAAAGTTCTAATAAAATGTGCACCTGTCACACTCACATTTTTAGTGTTAAAAATACTCCCTGATGTGTGTGGAGTACCAGCTGTGCCAGCAGCTTCAGTGCATGACTGACATGCTCAGGGACATCAATGGCTGAAGGTAGTTTGCCTCAGATTTGGCTCTGATATTCACTCCTTACAAGGGGACTTCAAAAAGTGCAAGAGAGTGAATCACAGAACACCATTGCACAGCAAATTTCATCCTACCACCTTCTAAATAAAGGAAACATGTGCATACAGTAAATGGAAAATAGTTTCTATATAATGTTCTATAGAATTCTTTAGGCTGTGATGCTCCTTTAAGGACAGAGGTATCTAATTCCTGAGATTTTCCCTGCCACCTAAAGCAAGGGGAATATGGCCTTTGGGATGATGATGTGACAGAAATAAATATGACTCATGCTCATTGCCCCACTTGGAACTCATGATGCTCTGAGCTATGTGCATAGAAAAAGAGAAGGGAGAGACAGAAACAGGGAATAACTGATTGGAATTAGATTATCCATTTCTCTGTGGTAAAGCCCAAAGGCCCACAATTTATTTAAGTCCTTGGCATTAAATAGTTCTGTCAGACTTGATCTTCAGTCAAATGTAGAGGAATCTTACACAAAATACCCATCTCAGTTGTCAGACCTTGACTCAGGGACATGCTTCACACAAACCTGCAGACAAAAATAAAAGCAGAAAATGCCTTAATTGCTTTCTCTCAGCCTCTAAAAGTCCCAAAGCTTCTTGGCTTTCAATATCCCACGATTCTTTACCAAAAAATTAAGTTATTTATTTCCTCTACATACAATTATTTTTAACTCTGTGTTTCTAATTTATGATGATTTTAATATCCCTTCAGTTTAAATCCCACCTAGGTAGGTTTCAACGTTTCTCTTTCACAGGAGTCCCTGTCACTAAAACATGATTTGAAGTGAACAATTTGGTGTCAGAACCCACAGTGACATTTCCAGGAACACCTTCACAGCTTCACAAGTCAGGGTCTTCCTTAACAAAACTTTAAGCAAGTGCTTAATTTTTGGTCTGTGGGAAAATTCTACAGATAAAATCAAAGCAATACCACAAAGTTACCAGACACATCTGTATGTTCTGGCACAGTGAATCGAGGACCAGAGGTGGCTGAAGCAATCTGCAACCAACGAGCTGCAACCAGGCCACCAAATCCTCAAGGCACTTAACACCAAAGTGCTTCACATCCCCTCTCCTCTACCAATGTGTTATTCTAAGCAGCACAGAAGGGAAGGTCAGAGATGCAAAGCAAAAGTGCTGTTTAGGGCATTCTACCTGCAAATTTCCATATTTTCTAAAGTTTTAGAAAGCTCTTCCCCAGGTATCCAAGGTTCTTAAGGTACAACTTTTTTTAAAGTGAATGCAGATATTCTTTAAAATATTCTTTACCCTGCAGTTACTGATAAAGATTTATCACCTCATGTGAAGCTGAATTATGATTTTGCCTGAAAACATATACATCCACTAGAGAGAAACAGACGGTGTGTATTCATATGTTTCAAAACAGAGGATTTAACCTCTGAAAAGAGATATCAAAGCACCACTGAAGCATGGACCTGCATTCAACATTTTCACATTTGGTTCACAAATACCCAATTAGGTTTCTGTCTGAACCACAGTACCCCAAATTTATAATTAATCATCTGTCAAAGTTACAAGGGCAGCAGAGCACCATATTACTTTAAACAGTGGTTTGAAAAAAAAAGAAAATATGTCAGGGATTTATGAGAGAATTTCTTTGCTTTGAGCAGCAATATCAGGCTCCTCTTGAATGAAGTTAATAAAGACCTATGTAATATCTCCATAGGAAACTCAGCAGCGTGTTTACATCGAAATAAAGACAAACACACAATATTTAATGTAAACTCAAAATGGATTGCTGTAAATGATAAAATATTTCATACAAAGTAAGTTGTTAGAAATCAGTCCTCATCTTTTATCCAATACCAATATTAAGATTGATTCTTGAAACCTCAAATAACTTCAGAAAAGTACTTTTTTCCCCTTTCTTAATTGCAAGTGGGTAATGACTTTTCTTTGTCTGGGAACATGAGAACCTGTAGTAAATTTTAACAATGTTGATTAACACTGCCATATAAAGGAACAAATGTTTGTAAGGGCTACTGATGCAGAAACCCTACCAAACTAAACTAAACCTCTTTTGTCCTAATTGGGGTTATAATTGGAATGAATCCCTTAGGATTTTTGCTATTCCTTCTACATAAAACCCTATTACTGGTTGATCCCAGAACAAAGATACGTTCCTAGAGAATCCCCTAACCCTAATCCATACAGTTCTGTCCCTAGCGGGTACACAGGTGCTCATAAAAAGTGAAGGTCCCCATCTTTTTAAAGAAGCTTTAATTGATAAGACCCAGACACACTGCAGACAAACACAGCAACATGGTAGGAAAATTACCTCTTTCCCACTTTTCCAGTGGGAAAAAGATAGAGGTTACTTGGCTCAAAGAGTAGCTATAAGGTTAATTTCAGAAAATGGGATTTTGTCTGAAGGCTGAAATGATGCTCTCTTGGTATCAGCAGCCACACACTGCTATAATTTGGGACTTTATTCTACTCCCTATGTATTCTCTTAAACAGATCCACTGTACACAAGGATGTCTGCCAGGATTTACTCCCAAATGTTATCTGCCTGTACCATTTCCAGTAATTCCAGAAAGGTGTCCTCCTCCTTCCTCACAGCATTGGGCAGGTTTAACACAGGGCAGTTTCACACTGCACTTACATGGGAGCAATCCCACTGCATGAACCAAAGGCAAGCAAGGAGAGAGGATTTGCAATGGGAAAGAGGATAGGATCCAGTCCTCAAAACAAAACACAAACTTATTTGGCATTAAAAGAATTCAAATCCACTTTTTGAAGCAAAACATCTCAGCATTAGTCCAAAAGCCTCACTGTAAAGAGACAGACTTTTAACACTTCTTGTGCACAAATAACCACCTCTTAGCCCAGTCTAGTGCTTTGTACTGAAGCACCATTGAGAAGAAAACTGGAAGAGAGAATTGTGGATTTAGTTAGCACCCACAGTTCTTGGTTTGGGTTGCTTCTGTGCACAGAGACTTCATGTGTCCAAACCTGGAGCCAAACTTACACTGGCTGGGCCTCTCCCTCAAGTCTCAAATCCAGCTGCAGCCCAGTCTAAGATACTGCTGCCATCACATTTTGGGGGAAGAAAAGCAAGTCTGAAAGGATGAGGTCTACCAAGCTGTTGGAGCACAATTACACTCTGGGTCAGATTGTTGTGGGTGTCTTTTTTTGTTGGGTTTTTTTTAATTTGAATTGGGAATATTCAAGCTTTAGAAGGCACTGAGACTGGGAACCATGTAGGGAACCACTGGGAACAGGATGTAAGCAAACCTCATTATAGTGACAAAACTTCCCTGACCACACACATAGGCAGAGAGGAGACAGACAAAAGGTGTCTTAATGAGTTTATTGTTTTATGACTCCTTCAATCTATGAAACAAAATTTGTTTTACAGTGCATCATTACAAATGCACCCATCAAGGATTTCAATTTGCTTGAATAATATAATTATCAGTGTTAACACTCTTTGTATTCTTTTGACAGACTCAGTTCTGCTGCATCTCATTTGAGTAACCTTCAGCCTATAAAGAAATGAGCATTTCTCACCTGCTCTCCTTCACCAAATTAGGTGCATAATTTATGGGGACATGACTTTTTAAAATATAGAAATTATACTAAGAGATTTAGAAAATCTAAGCCACAAGGATATAAAAGGAAAAACAGCAAAAGGAATATTTCATGTGAGGTTGTTTCCATTCACGCCTCTTAACATATCTTGAATCAATACAGGCATATTTTAAAATCTCATTTTTAACATGGAGCATGTTCTATGGAAATAAGGCAAAGAAGGATAATCTAAAATTTCTCAGGCAGTTTTCTATCCATTGCCAGAACAGCTGTTTGAAAAAGTGGCCCTAAGAATGAGCTCACTAGGATATGTGGTGCCAGATTCTTGACTGGTGCAACACAGATGCTCTATCAGAACATTTCTGCTGACAGTGGTGAAGCCACACCAGTAAGCATTCATGGAACAATAATATTGTCCCATCAGTTTGGATTCTTCCCTCCTTGGACCACTCTGGACCAGTTAAAATCATTTGAGGAGCAGCTTTGAAACAGATACCAGCATTTGCAAATCCAAATCTCCTCTCTTTTCCACCTGTGCATTTTTAATTACATATTAAACATCAACAACATGCACACCACTGAGTGAGGGACATTGTTTGCTCATTGAGACACAGGAGGGAGGTGATTTTTGCTGGCTCTGTTTCACAAGCCTCTCTCCTTACTGCACAACCATCCTTCCCTCATCATCTCTCACATCAGGGCCATACAGGTCTCCCTCAGACACAAGGCTATGCCTGAGATCATTCCTATCCAGTGCTCTCACAGCACTTTTTTTTTTACTTTTTTGTATTGAGTTTAGTCCAATCTAGGATGGGTTTCTCAGACCAATGAACTTTCAAGGTAGTGGGAAAGAACAGCTTTCACAGTATGCAAGAGAAAGGGGAGGGTCAAACAAATCTTCCATGGTTTTACACAAAGAATTTAAGCTGCCTTTCAGCTCATCATTTTTCAGACTCAGATAACAGCACAAAATCCATGCAGCATCCCTGCAGGGGAACAGGATGTGAGGCCTCTGAGCTAACCAGCCCCATAAAAAATACAAGGGATCAGCTGGGAAATGAGAACTAGTGGATTTACACTCAAATGAGAGGTGTTTGGGAAGAATAAGACCCAAAGTCTGCAGCAGAGCTATGTGCAAACCCAGCCTTATGTCTAAGAATGGTCTTGATCCCCAGTCTATTCTACTGCCAGCCTTTCATACAGTGGGCACTTAAACAGTTAAATCAGAGAGTTAACCTGGCACAAAATTTTACTTGGAGGACTTATTGAGTGGGGGATATTATCAATATCACATCTGTCACAGATGGAAAGCAACATATATGGATGAGTACTGTGTAATCCATTCATTGTTTTATAGACCTGGAATTCCCCAGAGAAGAGCACAACGTGTACATCTCACCCCCAAGTGTGGAATTTTACATTCAAGTGTCCGAGCTGGCTGAATGTGTAAAACCACAGCCAGGCAGCCAGCTCCCAAGGGACCACACCTCTGAGGAGACTCCCCTGCCTTGCTTATTCCAACAAGGGTGTGGAGCATCTTGCACTCATAAAACAGGTCACAGCAACACTTGCCTGCAGTGGCACTTCTGCACATCACTGACACACAGGACAGGAAATTCCACCTGGAGGGAAATCAAGTCCTTTCAGCTTCTAGGAACAACAGACACATTAGACCCATGGATCCAGACATGGCTTTCAGGAGCTATGCACAAGCTACTCCCTTTTTGAAGAATAAATGGATGCAGAACTGAGCTCTGAAGTATTTGCACACACAGGGGCTTAGGGCACATAAGGTGGCCAGTGTTTATCCTGGCACCACACTCCACTGAAAGGCTCCAGTTGGCAGCTTACTGACATTGGTGCTATTATTTCCTGGGTCTGGGGTTCACTGCCTTGCTTTGAGACATGCAAAACTGCTTCTACCTCCTCTCTGCATTTCTCCAGTGGAAAACAAAGATTAGCAAATAAGTAAAAAATTAAATAAATATTTTGATATTGAGCTCTAAGCAGTTTCTTACACTTTTGAGCAAGAAAGAAATACAAGAGCCAGGGGGTATCTCCTGCTGCTTTAGCTGGTATATAGGTTATTATGCTGCTGGTTGGTCCTGTGTAAATAAAGGTGCCTTTCACATGCAGAAGGTTAAATAGTCAAGGTGATTCTATCCAAAGTCCCTGTCTCAAATATCACAGAAATATGCCACACAAGCTTCCATAGGCAAGCACTTATCTGAAAATGAAAAATGTCTCCTAACATACAAAAAAAACCATCCTGGAGTTTCCTGTTTCCTGATCTTTTCTAAAAACTGGATTTGGTTTGGTATAACAAGTACCAGTCCATCCCCAGGCAAAAGCTAAGGAAGCTCTGACAGAGACTCCTACAATCCTCAAATGACCCCACCACGCAGCTGCCTCCTCAGCTCCTAAAAGCCTCTCAGAATCCACAGACAATAATAGGGAAAAATGCAATAAACTGAATGCTAAAGCCACCACAAAACAGTGAAACTGATTTTCTGAGCACAGATATCCTGTTTCAGCTGGAATATTTCAGTTTCAAAAAAGTAAATCAGAAGTGTGAGGGTAGTTGTGCTTGGGTTTGGCTTTTTTCAGTTGAGTGGTTGTTTTTTAAACTTTCTGACAGCAATCTGAAACTATTAATAGAAAAAGTTAAAGTTATATTTTATTATCATTGATGCTTTAATGAAAAAATACATCCATTATCTCCAACAAGCTCTAATTTTCCTATATGAGCAATTTCTTCAGGATGCACACTGGTTTTTTTTCCCCTTATTATAATTCTATGGTCCAAAACTACCTTGGTCTGAAGCACAGATCACACTCAAAATAAGCAGATCCATTTAGAAATGCTAGCCCAGTACTAATGTTTGCTACTATCTGCTTGTTCCTCCTGCATGTTTCCAGCTAGTTTACTGTTCAAAAAGGGCACGGGCTCACTTCATGTTACTACTGCTGGGGTCATTTTTATTATTCAGTGTATGATTTCAGTCTCATTCCTGCTGACTACAGACTTGATTCCTAGAGACATTTCAGGCTGCAGAAAAAGAAAGGAAATTATCTTTAAAAGACCTTCAGTCCTACCCTTTTTAATTTCCCTGGAATTCAGATGTGTGTGTTCTGTTCACACACAGGAATGAAATTCCTAAATGTAAATACATTGGTAATATGTATAATATGATCTGGCTTTTAAGACGATTCTTCTGTGAAAAATAATATGCACCACATAACTGATGAGTTTGGGGTTTTTTTCCCATCATTTTTTAGGAAAAAAAAAAAAGGCCTTTGAAAACCATTTAAGCCTTTAAATGTGCACACTGATATATCTAACTAATCTACTCTAAAATGCAAGTGTGAAATAACTGATGTATGAAGGTCTGTTTTTTTCTAGCAATTTATCATCTCTTAATATTTATAACAGCCTAATAAATGAAGTTTATTTTAAATTAATTTGTGTCTAATTATCAGAAGGAAAAGCTTGCTATGTAACTATAATAACTGCAGCCTACATGCAAATTCTGAAGCTCTGCTGAAGATAATGTCAAGGGGCTTGCTATTATTTTTTAAAGCAGCAATAGTTAGACACCATTCAATTCAAAGGTAAGTTTTACATATTTATCTGTAGCTTACAGGCATGCTTCAGATAGGATTAGGAAGGCATTCTATGAAAAATAAATGGGGAAAATTTAACAGAATCAAAAAATATGAGTTTGAGATAATACTTTAGTTAATGAATTCTGGATGAGTTCTTTTTTGCATTTATTGCAAAGGCAAGACAGAAAGATTTCACATTACAAAAGTTAATACGCTCAAAGATTTCTCAATATGCTTTTTCAGTTCTCTCACCAGAATAAGTTGTGGCTATTCAAAAAATACAGGGATAAAGAGGATAGAGGGAATGGATTAACAAAGAAAAGAAGACCAAAGCTGGTTACCTCAGTCCCAGTTATATTACCACATAATTATTACTTTATTGATTTCCCAGTAAAATTCACTTAACTAGTTTTCTGGGTTTTATAGCTAAATAAATTGCTTAATCCATTTCAGAGGAAAAACCTTATGCTGATGAGTTTATGTTAAAGATGTCATAACCCCTTGGGTGTCGCTCACTAACCGCTCGTTCACGACTTCTGTCCCTGGAGACCACAGCACAGACATCAAAGGCACAGCTGGATAAACGCTGTAGATTGGATCCTGAGCAAGAATTATCATAAACACCAAGAAGCCACAAAGAATGTGGAAGGAATGATCATTTAGATCCAGAGAGTTATTAAAATTCTTGCAGTCCATCTGCCTATGGAGGGATGAGACATGAACCATCGACCGCGCCATGGCCTGAAGTTCAGGCACGGCCCGGGAGGGGATTTCGTAACAGCCATTCCTCAGCAAGGAGAGGCCAGACCCAGCTCTGGCTGAGTTCTCACGGCATCTTGCAGTCCTAAGTGGGGTTTCATGACATGTGCAATCACACCATAATCACAGTGAGTGAATAAATCTGGTCTTTCAAAGATGTGGCAGATGATGGAGAACTGACCTTTGATTATTCACCCCGCCACTTTTACCACTGATGGGCTGCTTATTGCTCATGGATTTCTTTAGAGTCCTTGGGGAATTTTCCAAACCTGGGCCAAAAGAGAAAGAAACACTTTTTGTGGTTATTGTTACAACACAAGAGACATGCTTTTCCTGGTTTCCAGTCAGCTCTAAGAGCAGATTTCTTGGAGGAAGAACAGAGCAAGCTGTATTAATGAGAATGTTCTTAATGACTCTACTAAGAGGTAATAGCATATGTAAAGAAACAACATTTCAGTGAATATGTCTCTTTATCAGGGCTGACAGTAAGATTTTAGGTAAATTACTTACATTAGCACAAAATTTTCTTCTACTGAAAAAGGCTAATGATAGATTAAAAATCTGCTGCTTTCTATCACTATTAATGTTACCCTTGCAGCATGCAACAAGTTAAATGTTAATTTGTCAAAGCTGTTTAATAAAAGAGTAAAAATCCTTTCAGCTCCATATATAAATACACTAATTAACCTTGACTTGACTAAAACCTGCTTTTCTTATTCCTAAGTGATCCCTCTATTTTATTCATCCTAATTATGTAGGCAAAGCAAGTTGAATCAAGTCTTTTCCAGTGTATAGAAACTGTAAAATACTAGTTTTCTTGGATACTAATGTATATTAATGACCATCCCTTGCTTCCTGCACTCACACTGTGCTCCGTGCAAAATGAGATGCTGCTAATAAATTGATTTTCAGCCTCTTCTCTGTGGGCCTTTGGGAACTAGCCTGTGGGCTATTTCTAAGGAGTCTTGTGAAAAGTGCCTGGAGAAAGTGAGGTCAAGCTGGTGCTAAAGTAACACAGGAAAATGCAGGAAAATATCAAACCTTCCTTGAAAGAAAACTAGATACTGGTCAAAACCAGTTGGGAAAAAAATATTGTCTTAAAAATATTTCTCAAAAAAAAAAAAAAAAAGACAGCACAGAAAAATACAGTCACCAAACACCACAGCTGTTCTTTAAGTCTCTGCAAATGAAACCTCTACTGTCAAAACAAAGTTACAGTACCACATAGAAATTCAGGACTTAGAAGCTGGATGGTACTGCTCAGGAAATTACTCTGAAAAATGTATCTCTGGTTCTCTGCTCGGTAGAAAAAGACCCACAGGAGTTCCACAAGTGCCCTTCTGTCTGCCCCTCTCCAAGTAAGAAGGCTGGTCACATGCTGCTAGCTGACTGGCTGTGGAAATTACTTTGTTTCTAAGCTCCTAAAGGTCCATAAATGTGCTTGGGAACATGCCCTGACAAAATATACAAATGTTCCAAACAGATTAAACATTAATTAATCTTAAGATGGGGACACCCACCTCTCAGATAAAGACACCACCCTATTTTGTTGGTCTTAGTCACTAACTTCCAATGTTACTTATCTCACCCAAGTAGGAAGGAACTGTGAGGAAAGGGTGTATCACTGGGTTGCTCAACAGGATTACCACCTCTCCCATTTCCCTTCCAGTCAATGCCTGCTCTTTTCCCTTCAAATACTTGGAAGGGAGAATGTCTTGTTTTCAGATCACTGCAGCTTCCAAACATCACTCCTGGAACTTGGAGAAATGTGGTCTCAGTCCACGAGAGACCTCATAAGGCACCTCAGTTCCTCACTGCTCACTACTCTCTCCCTCTTTCTTTTAACAAAGTGGTAAAACAGATAGAAGTCTGTGTTTTATTTATTTATGGTTCCTGGAATAAAAAAAAAAAATAAAGAAAAAAGTAGAGTTTTCTAGAAAAACAACAATCTTTTCTAACAGCTGAAAGGCGTTGGGAATTCGAGCCAAATTTTGGATTTTCTCAAACTACACTTTCTGGTGACACTGTCACTTGCCAAAAGAAATTCTTCATGATCTGGCTCCTGTTTTCCAAGTCAGAGCTGGTAGCTATCAGTAGTCATACATCAATAGGTTAGAAAACTATTTGTTGAAGGAGCTGGACAAACATTTTAATATTTTTCTTGATATACAGCAGTGGAAAAGTGGAAAGACTTTTTTCTAACACAGAGATTACTGTACAACATTTTCAAAAGAGCCTGATTCTTTCAAGTTTCCTATTTGATTTAGGCAACAAAAACCTGGTGTCATTTTTGTCTAAGGCTTCTAAATAGCTAAGGGCTTTTAAACTCCCTTTTCACTACAGATGCTATAATTGACTCTTTTTCCTCAACGATGTTAGTGTGGCTGTACATTGCCATACTCATATTGGCCTGGGGAATTTGGGCCAGCCATTTCAGAAACTGCACCAACAGTTACACTTACTAAATCCATATGTGACTACCCAAAAAAATGCTTTGCTTTCTAAAGGCCAGAAGCACCTGAGCAGGTACCATTCATTTCCAAGACAGCTGCTGGATGCCCAGTATTTTGGTATATAATTCCAACTATTGCAAAGCTGTAAACAAAATCTGTAATACTTGGCCTTTAGGTGGTTATCTACAGCACTTATCTTGACTGGTAAGTGCATTAAATCCATTTGCTCTCTTCCTCTGAGACTGAGTTGAAGCAGAAGAAAGAGAGTTTAAGATAATTGAAATACATAAATGATAAAAAAGCCATTTATGATAAAGAACCCTGTGTGTAAAAGATGCTGATGCTGTAGGGAGCAGCAGTGGATTAGGCCTGCCTGGGGACATCTGTTTGTATTTGTGAGGGTCAGGGCGCCAGAGGCTTCCATGCTGCAAAAGGAAGGAAGTTAATATCACACAAGCAGGCAAGCTGCCTGTCACATGCCAATGCAAGCAGAATCACCCCTGCTTTTATTCTGCCTCTTCTCCCCACCCTCAGTGCTTGTTTCCATCTGACATCCTCTTTTCCCCAGCCTGCAGCCACAGCAGCTTTGTTTTCTCCAGTGATCATCTCCATTCAGCTCAAGCCATCTTTGCTGAACGATACATCCCAAGCTACTGGAGGCAGAGCAGAAAGGCTGGAGCAGCCAGGAAAGTAGCTCTTGAAATTGTGGGCACATGAAGCACAGAATTCACTGCAATGCTAATAGAGGAGAGAAAATATGTATACACTGACCCATTTCTATCTATTGCCTAGGGGCTGTTGCTGAAAACAGCTAGATAGCACAGTGGTGGAAACTGCAGTTAATCAAGTCTATTTTGGTGCTTGTTTATGCTCTGTGATTTGTTTTGAAAGATCAAATGCATAAACTTAAAACTATCTATGCACTCTACACAATTATGTGTTTGTTAAACCTCCCTCCTACCACCACAGTTTCATCTTGTCTTCAATCCCCCACAGAAAAACAACCAAGACAAAGCAAAACCACCTGGATTTCAGCTGGGCCTCCAAAGAGTCAGTGATTCAACCGAAAAGCTCCCAGAGGCCAGACTGTAAGGAATTAAGCTTTTTATAATAAGTTATTTTCTTGCTCTTCTGCAGCATTTATCTGACAAGAAAACCAGGAGTTCACCTGGTGCTCCAGACAGGGGATTTACAGAAAGTAAATCCCCAAGCTCCAGGACAAAGCAGAGATACCTGACCCCAAGGAAAGCAGGCTTCTAAGCTGCAGCTCAGGGATGCTTCTGAGTTTCAGCTCCATTAACTTATTGGGAGCTCGAAGCCATGGCAGCTGGACTTCTCTGAGGATCCCAGCTAGCCCCTCTAAAGCTCAGCTGATGTAGAAACAGAAATCAGCCATTTATCCTTACACCAATCCTGGCAATACAGGATCTTTCTCCACAACCAAGCTTTTGCAATCTAATGTAATATTAAAACCACATTTGTCCCATTCCTCCCTATTGGGGATTCCTATTATATTACAAGGTGCTGTTTTGACCACCATATGCTGTGTACTGGACTTTCAGGTAGCCCCTGAGATTTCCTTTTGCTTCAAACAGTCCCATTACTTCCAGTGGGAATATATATAAACCTTAAATGAAAGAGGAACCTTTCGGAGTCTGTGAAACTGTGCTGCTTAAAGCGTGCTACTTCTACCTATCAACAGCATCATTAACTTCTCTCTTTCTCAAAGAAACTTTCTGACAATGGAGGTACTTCTGTTCTTGCAAAGACCTCAATTTCCACTTCTACCAAAAGTAATTGGAATGAAATTGACACACTCTATATGAAATTTCCAGTTTGCAGCTTATGTGGTACTTTTCAATCAAGCTTTGTATTAGGTTTTGGCTTTCAGGTGCCATATATATCCCTGCAGGTGTATTTCAACCCACTTTTCTTTAGTCTGTACCATATGTTCAAATGATATTTATTATATTGATGATGCTGCTTTAAATCAATGGAGTACTCAAAATAATCCATCTTATTTTTCTGGTAAGCCAGGTGTTATTCCAGATCTTCATACTTCTAGTGTTTGCCTCCAGGTGTAGCATCTATCAGTGTTTTTTATAGTTCAAAACTAGGGGGGTTTTTAAGGGGAAATATAATAAATAAAACTACTAGCTGTTGCCTGAAGAACATTTAGTTCTAAACGTAATAACGTTTAGTCTACAAGAATGTTTCCATGCAAGACAGATTTTGGAGGCCCTGGCTCTTTCTAAATCAAAAAGGTTAAGCAGAATTGATTTAGTCCATTCCTGCATGAATTAATGCTTTCCACATGTACTCACTTCATGCTTTTTTGTCATCTTTCTCTTTCTCAAAGTAATAATTTTGTGTAACATAATTTTGAGGTATCTCTGACCAGGGTTTCTGTCTGCAAGACATTTTTATCAAGCTTATTGTTCTTTTATCAGCTCTAAAATCTATTGAGGTTGTGACCTGTTGTATTCTTTCTATGATTCTTATGCATATTTTTATAATGACCTCATGGGATTACAGCAATTTATTATTTATGGAACTCCCAGCCACTTCCCTCTATCAACTGCAGATTCTGTCATCTCAAGCAGCAGAAAGCTTACTGGAGGCAGACTCTTCCAGCTCTTGTGCTTAAAACCCTCTTTTTTTTTGGCTCATAGTGAAGAAAATTAACTTATCCTTAAGGCTTTGTGTAGGCTTGCTGCTTCACACCAAAGAAAGCTCCTTAATTTATACCTCCTGAGGTAAGTTACAGACATTCAAATGCTAAGAACTATTGACTACCCTTAATACTAACTGCCTAATTCTGTTTTAGAGTTAAGATTTCTTCTTTGTTCACCTGTTATTTACCTCTCTAGGAGGGCAGACGGTCTGCTACCTATGCCCAAACTAGGAACTCTATTGGCTTCATTTGATAATGTAAATCCAGTACACANAGAAAAGCAAATATCAGTCTTGTCATTTTCTTAATGGTTATTTGCTTGATGGGATGGATCTATTGCTTTCCCTAGGAGATGGATAGCATGATTTAATAATTTCTTCTTTTTTTAATCTTAATTGAGCTTTTCCTCACATTTATTTCCTAATGCTCCTTATTTAAAATCATTGTCTCATAATAGGCTGTCCATTAATAAAAAACAGTCCTCTTATAAACCCAGTGGGCAGTGAGTGAGGAAAGGTTACAGCATTTCAGGGCGAGGAAGCAGTCATGGACTAAAGGACAAACAAACAAAAAAACTAAAAAGAAAAAAAAAAACAAACAACAAAAAAGAATGTTAAAGCTTAGTAAAATCAAAGCACTCATTTTTCTTAATTGCTTCTTACATATGTATGAACACAAAAATAAGTGCATGGCCTCATTCCTACCTGTTAGTACTGACTTTAACCCCATATGTATCTAAAGAACCAAGCATTCTCTTCGGTAGACAAAGATCTGTCCTAAATATGATATTTGCATTGCATCTTATCTTTTGAGACAATAATGAGCAATGATTGTTCAGAAAGAAGGTTGACAAAATGTGTAAGAGATTTTGGAGCTGTGAATGGATGGCTTTGTACTAGGTCCTAAAATCCTACAGGCTCAATTTGTTATGCTAATTTCCTTTCAATATTCATTAAATAATATCAGGCTTTCAGGACATAACATTTCCCTTTGCTGCTTGAATCTTTCTAAAAAGAAGTAAGTGACTTCAAGAGCAATAGATCTGAGGAGAGGGGGACGTTCATCAGCTCTTTCACTTTGTGAAGATACAAGACAGAGAGCATCAACCCAATCAGTTCCAGGCTCACTGGGGTTGTGTGGATTTTTCAAATTCTCTCTCTGCTTTCCCCAAAAAGATTTCTTTTCCCCTCACCATCTGTGCAGTTCTGACAGCAAGATTTCCTGAGCTTTTTTCTGTGACAGCTCTTCCCTCCTAAAACATTAATTTTACACTTGCACTGAGGGTGCTTCTCCCACTGCTCAGTCTCTAGGTTCACATACATTCTGCTCCAAGTCAAACATTTTCTCTATTAAAAATCAGCTGAGCACTCATTGTCTGAGACTTTCCCTCCATTTTAAGGCAGACCACTTATTTTTAATTTGTTTACAAGTGATGAGATTAAATCCTGAAATTACGTGCCAGAATTTGCTTGCTTGCTTGTTTTGCTGAACCATACAACTTGCAACCTTTTTATCATCATCTTTACTATTTAATGTTTTAAAAGACAAACCTTCTCTTGAAACCATAAACACCACTTTGCTGACACAGATCCACAAGAGCCACCAGAGATAGCTATGTTCCTGGAAAAAAAAAAAAAAAAAAGGGCTGGTCTGTTTTTAAACACTCGCCCCCACATCCACACTCCTCCAGCTCTGCAGCTCCAGTGCTCCCAGCTGGGATCCTGGATGGACCAGGCTGCCTGCAGGCAAGGAGCCCAGCTCTGCCTCACCAGGCTGCAGGCACGGAGAGCAAAGGGCAGACCTGCAACCTTGCCAGCTCCACCTCGCAGGAAGAGCAAGGGAGGTTTTCAAAGTGCAGCTCGCCTGATTTCAGGATATTTGAAGCTAAACCCAAAGGTATCCACAATGACAGGCACACAGTTCTTTTCAGAGAGAGCACCCATCTGCCAAATTGCATCCAAAAGGCACAATTCCAATTTTGTTTGCTCAGTATTTCCCCATAGTTACACAGACCTTAAAAAATATATATATACTGTGGGGAAAAAATATTTTCCCTCTAAAACAGATATATTTACAGAAACTAGGGAAACATGAAAAGGACACTGTAGAACCACTGAAGTCAGTAAGAGTATTTCTGCTGACGTCAATGAGGTTTTGGATTAGATTCTAATTTTTTGGGTGGATTTTTGTTGACAAATCTTCATTCATCTATAACAGGAACAGACTATGACACAAATAAGAATCTGGTCAGAGAAAATGTATTTGTATAAAAGCATTAGGAAAAATGCTCAGACTGAATAAATTGGATCAGCAGGACGAAATGTGACACTTACACGGACAGAGACATATGGCTTTTCCCAAAGGAAGGAGTGAAAAAAGGCCCAGATGAAAAGATGTGATTTTTAGCGTTTCCCGTGACAGTACGTAATGTTACATAGGGAGAAAAAATAAAGCATGCTCTCAGCACCAGCATGGAGTCACTCATTCATAGTTTTCACTCACATCTGTGGTGTAACAGAACTTTTTTTGTTCTTTGCCTGCCAGTCCAAAGCTCTGGTATGTGTAGAGTCAAAGCAGAGTAATCAACAAGTTAACCTGCAGCATGGTGGCTCTCAAAAAGACAATTTTATGCCCCTGTCTAAAAGGTTACAGCAATCTTATTCTCCAGGAGTAACATGTCATTCCTGGCTCAGATGTCTGATTTTCAGTGGAATGACACCTCCAGTCACCTGCAGACACTCAGATGTAAACAAAATCATAAAGGACAGCAGAGTCCAACTTTTTGACAGCTCTGGAATAGTTTGTCGTGTCGTGCAACTCGATGCAAAGTATAGGAGTGGGTATAGCACTGTTATCTCTCTGTGAAAGTAGGTGCACAGAAACAACTTTTGGAGATCTCAGGGCTGCAAATGGAAAATGGCTGCTTTGAAATGCATGGAGTAACTGAAGTACTAAATCTTTTCTAACTAACAGCAAGCAGGTTCCCTCCTTATCAGTCAGAACTCCCACTTTTGCTACTAGCCTTTAGTTAAGGCAAGACATTTCTGAGACCAAAAGTATGTGTAAAATAAGAGTTACATACACCAAAATTTCTGCTTTTCTTTTCTGCAAATAATTCAATTGGCAGCAATGTAATGAAAAGGTAAGTCTCCACACGTGTATAAGGGTTTCAATCATGAACTTGGAGCTGCAGGTTGTTTCCCTTCCTTCTCCCTACAGGATAGAGGCAAGGTCAGTATTTGAACCCTATTTTTTCCCAGTCATGAAAGATCAGGACTTTTATGGAAATTAAGAAGAGAGGAATAGAGAACATCCATCAAACTTCTTTCTGAAGAAGTCTTGTTACCACTGGAAATTTTCTGAGAATGGAAGTTTACTGCTCATAGAATTGCTATGAATGTCAGAAAGTAATGAGACTAACCTTAATCCAGACCATTCTCACTAACTCCCTGGCATCTGTCTTCCACTTAAATAGCTTTAGTTTTAGCTCAGCTGTCTGCTTAAGGACACTTAAAGAATGAAGCAGAATTTTTCTTTTTTAAATAGAGAGGCATTAGAAAGGGAAATTCTCACTCCTAATGTACGCAGTAAAATTAAATCTGAGCAGAAGATGGGATGACTTCTAAAATCAAAACCCAACAGAGAAGCCACTTCTTTGGCTACTAAAGCCCAACATGAAATTCATAGATAGGGCTTGTCAACTGATAACCAGACTTCCATCAAACTCTTCCCACTTGAAAATCAAGACAATGAATTATATAAGAGTTCATATTTTCCAGGGAATTTGCACCAGAGCTTACTAGAGTTAGTGCCAATGAGCCTACAGATTTAGCCTTAATCCTCAATACTTCAAACTAAAATGAATGACTAAAGATGGAACAAACCAAAGCTTGTTGCACCGTGTTATTTGCAGAATTATCTTCTGTTCTCCTGTAATAATCAACTGTATTTCCAGTAGCTGCAAGCTCACAGGGACTGTTTTTCACTTCCCACTCAATTCCAGTCTTAACAGTAACAACAGAGTCATCTGAGTCTAAACACTGGCCAGTGAAATCAAGGCTTGCAGGATATTGGTGCTATAGGTACTGATCTGTGGGAAGATAAAAGTGCCCCAGCCACACAGGCTTTGTTGTGTCAGCACCTGTGCAAACTGAAACCTGTGCAATTAGCACAACTGAAGCCTTTCCACATCACAGCTGCTCACAGCTGGGCAGTGCCTCTTCCTGGTCTGCTTTCAAGTAGGAGTTCAAGGCCAGGCAAGATGAGGCCCTTGGGCAACCTCATCTAGTGGGTGGCATCCCTGTCCATGAGAGGGGCTTGCAATGAGAGTATCTTTAAGGTCTCTTCCAACTCAAACCGGTCCGTGATTCTCTGCTAGTCCCAAAGTTAGGCAGGAAAGGGCACAGTGCCAGGAGCACTTGCACTGGCTAGCCATGAGTACAAAACTCTACCCCAGACAGGTGAAAAGGTAGATGCCCTCCTGCAACTCCCCATGCCTTGATGTAAGAAGAGGCAGAGACACTTATCCTGATCATCTGGCACATTTGTAATCCTTTTCATGTCTTCTCTTCAGTCAACACTGTCCACAAAACAGGATTCACCTGGAAGGGAGGAGCTCATCTGCTCCAATTTAGACACCTGACAGGCAGCTGATTCTCTAAGAGGTAAGAGTCTGTTCCTGTGGTCTATTCTTATATCCCATTCTGAAATAAGTTCAGGGCTTCTTGCACACTTATTTCTCACCCCTCTATCCACTCAGATCTGTGTCTGCTCAGAGCACACAAAAGCTCCTGGTGGGCACAGACGTTCACAGTCCCTCAGGTGGAATCAGGAAAGGGCTGCTGCTTGCTCAGGTCCTATCCCAGTGTGGGTCAAGGTGTGCCTGATGTGTCCGGGACTTGGGAATTGCTTCTGCATTACTCACAAAAGGCAAATCCCAAAAGAGAAGGAATGAGACATCCTCTGGTGATGCCTTCATCTTGGCAGGTAGATTAGACCAGTGTGAATGAGTTCATAGGAGAATCCAACACTATACCACCTTTGCAGTGATTCCCCAGAAAAATAGCAAAGGGAGGGCACAGATGGTTCTTTTGTTCTTTTGCCTCTAAGAATTTCCTTATCATGAATCAGAAGCATGGCAGTCACTCCAATGGTGTTTTTCCTTATAATTAATATTTCACAATATGTCTCAGCATGAATTCTTCTTGTTCATTGTTAACTGCAATACACTTCACATTAGCTGGAATACAGGCAGCAATGACACCTGTTTCTTTACTGATTGTTTTTCCAGATACAAGAATAAATTGGTCTATTCAGAGCATTTCAGTGGGACACTGGGCAGAACTAACATTATGTGCTTTATGGATAACATATAGACAAATAAAAGCTTAGTTTATTTGAGGTTCATTCTCTTTGTCTAGCACTTAGGCATGTGAGTCAGGTACATCTGCCTTCTGTGGTTCAAAGTAGAAAAATCCTCCTTAAGTTACACATGTAATGGCCTCACAAAGTATGTGAGTAATAGACATGAAACCTGTTCAGATATGCTGGCTCAATGATTTTTTTTTTCCCTACAGCATGCATTGCCCTCTCTCACAATGATTTATTCAAAACATCCATTAATTCAGAGAAAAGAATCTCAAGTGGGATGAAAAGTAAAAGCTTAAGGTCCCACTGGTGCTAATAAAGCCAAAACACAGGGAAGTAAAGCTTGCACTACCTGTATGGCCAAGCACCACCATGGAGTGAAAGAAGTTAAAGGAAGGAGAGTTTGATCCAAATGCCCAAGTTCCTGTTCACAACCATCCAGCTGGATGTTTGCTTAACTTCACAGCTAAATAAGGTCTGGACAACAGCAGAATCTCAGATGCTCATTTTGCAAATGTGCTCATGCTCAGGTTAATTCCCCTTAGCTGAAATCTCTGCAAAGAGCAAACCATGCTACCAAAGACAGGAGGATTCCAGCAAAGCTTTTGACTCCTACCTCTTATGAATGAAAGCAGTGGGTGGGATGTAGGAGAGAGCCTATCCTGCACTTTATTTGTCTTTTTCATTGTGAAAGGTGTGACACTATTGCTCAACAAGCACAATACAGAGTAACATAGAGACTAAAAGAAGAATTCTCATTCAGCAGTCTCAAAATTGTAGTACAATCAGGGTCCAATTTTATGAACACCATCTCACCAGCAAAATGCAGAAAGAAAAGCCTGAATTTGCAAGCAGTGAGGGCATCAGACTGGGATGCTTTGTATTCCTATGCAGTATCTCAACATAAAGAGAGTAACACAGATAAGCACACACAGACAGAGCAACAGTGAGCTTTATTTTCTTCTGAGAGTAACTCCAAGCACCAAGCAAGGCAAAGTGATATTTTGTGTTTGGGCTACATGTTTTAATGCATGGGTACTGAAGCACAAAATTACCTGATTGAATGGGGAATTAAATCAATACAAGCTTTTTCATTTAAACTTATAAGTTTACTATTTACCTGCAAATTCATTATTTGCTTAGACATTGCAAGTCACAGTGTGAGCAGCAGTAGCAACCTTTCAAAATTATGGCACCAAAGAATTCAAAGGCTGAAAAGCAGTGAAACAAATAAACAGAAACTCCCACTCTAGATGGACTGAAATGTTTGAATCCTTGTTTCAGCATATAAAATGGATTGTGTTAATAGAAGGAATGAAGAACAATTACCCTTTCCTAAGTTGGCACCAGAATACATAAATATAACACAATTTTACGGGTGCTTACTCCCTCTCCACACTCTGATTTTTGTTAGGGAACCGTTCCTCTAATGCAAATAAAATTTTTAAAAAATCAAATTAAGATAAAATTCCTAAGCTCTCTAAGGTGAATTAATTGTACCATGCTACTTTACACAGTTTCTTTTTTTTTCTTTTTTTTATAGGGCTTTTCTAGCTTTTGAGCAATACTGTTACCATATATTGACTTTCTCTCAATTTACCAGAACGATATTTCCCAAAAATGATCACTACAATTTGCAAAGGAAACAAAGACTCATAGTGCACTATTAATAATAAAATTAAAGTTAGAACACATCTTCAAAACTCTCTTTCATCCCACAGTGTTGGCACTACCTATTTACATGCATTTCTGTATTCAGTGTCATCTTCAACAATGAAAGGTACCTATAGATACTCCACAATGGCTGAATGTATTTTGTTCTTCTGTTTCCAAAAGACAATTTGTTTGTATCCAGTCTGTTTGCTAAGTACACCTCACAGCAGGTATTCCCCAGACATGCCCAACAGAAACTCATAAATGATTAACTACACCAACTACACTTTTACAGCTATGAGAAGGTTCTCCTAAAATCAATGCATTTTTGAAAAACCTGTTTTGTGACCAGTATCTAAAGTTTGTGACTCAGTTTCTACCCAAATCAACTACCCACAAAACACAACCTTTTCATGTGGGGGAGCAATCCTTCTCCTTGCTTGAAGGAGTAGAGTTCAGAGTTACAATCCATGCTTTCCACTTGAAAATCTCAGTCTACAGGAGCTGAATGGCTTTTCAGACATGAAACAAAACTCATTTAGAAAATGGGCAGATTTCCAGATGAACTGTCAGGAGGTGACAAGAATGTGTGTCACACAGAAGTGCAACCACTGCACTGCAGAGGAGGAAAACTCTCTGAGCCCCTCCAAGGAGCTACTATATTCATCAGTTCTTACCAGGGAGCTGTAAAACAGAACAGTTGTTACCAAACTGCTTACAATCCTTGTTGCTAATAGAACCACTTTTAGCTGAAAATAATTTTGCAATTATTTTGTCACCAGATAGTGTTGCATGCAGCCCTCCTCGCTTTGCTAATGAGAAGGGACTGAGTCACTCCAAGTGTGATGACGACAGAATTTGTTTCTTTTCTAAACTAGAAGGTTTCTACCTCCCAGGTGATTCCTCTTTCCAAACAAAGAATCTGACATGCATTCAGTTGCAAGGGGGTTATATATATTACTATTAATGTTATGAAAATAACTGTGCATCAGAGCCTGGTAAGTTTAGCTGAAAATAGTCAATAAATTATTTAGTTCACAAAATGTCATTATGTGTGGGGTTTACTTAATTGAATAGAATAATTTATGGTAAAACCTAGAAAAAAGATCAATGCAGATGGCTTGTGAGAATGATTGAGTTTCAGTGAAGGCAATTTGATTTTTATCCCTCATTATAATAATGTTAAAGGGAAAGCATCAACTTTGGTAAAAATCAATATTTGATGAGTGCCTAGGCCATGAATTTTAACTAGAGGTAGAACTGAGGTAGGAATAGGTGTAAATAATTAATAACTTCCATACCCTGAACAAATAACTGTTTTGTTTTGGAACAAATGGCTATTATCCAGAGATCCTTCTGTTCTCATAAAAAATAATTTAGTAATGAATATTTGGGTTTTAAAATTCTTTTTTCAAATTGACAAGTGATCCTTAAAACATTCTTGAAATGTATTTAATCAAGGGTTTTTATAGACAACAGAAGGCTAGAAAATGCAAACTATTCTGAGAGAAGTAAAACATTCCTCATTTTTCCCTTTCTCTTTACACTGGAAGAATATTTTCCACTTTGTCATCAACAGCTATTCTTTCTAGAGAGAGAATGACTAAAAAAGATATGCACATTTCGTGAAAAAATAAAATTGGAAATAAAATTTTTACCCAACCTTGTACATGGACTTAAAGCTGTTAGTGTTGTGCTGTAAAAGCCACCTATAAAATCTATTTAAAGAGCAATCTTACTGTGAAACACTAGCCATGCAGAATTTTTTATTTGTGGGGGTTTTTAAAAGAATGGATGATTGAATTGATGTGAATCTAGCATTTATCCTTATTTTTGCTGTGTAAAATATTTACCCCTCAACCAGATATTAAAAAAAAATCTCAGACTTTTCTAATGAACAATTTTTATCACTGGAGAATCCAAGAAGAGATAGCCTGGGGTCACATCTCGGTGCCCCTCTCCCCAGTATTTTGGGAAACTCCCTTTCCCACTGATGCTGCTCAGCACTTCTGCACCTACATGGATTCATCTGCACAGTCCTCCTTTATGTGAAGAAAATGCCTCATCATGGTGGCAAGTACAAAGCACCTTCAAAAAGGAGAAAAATATCTAATTAATCCCTATTAGCAATGCAAGGTTCTTCTATTTCTTTTTGAAAGAGACAGAGGCACAGGGCTGAAACTGAACCCCCAACTGTTGCCTGAAGGGGAGAGAGATTCTGGTGTGGCACCACAAGCAACACACCCCTCTACACTCATGAAACAGGGACAAAAAACAATTTAGACTGGCAGCTAGTGGAAAGAGAACCTCTCAGAAGGAAGTACCACGTTCAAACAGGCTGGAATTCCCACTGTGAATGGTCTACTGAATTATACAGAAGTTGTCTTTTTGCTTCTTTTTTTTTGTTGTTGTTGCTTTTTATAGCAGCCAACACAGCTTGACAGATCATACATGTATGTGTAATTTCATGGGTCACCCCCCATTGATATTCATTGGACTCATGGCACTCCATTCCACTGGATCCAGGGCTAGGGCCTGTCAGGAAGAAAACTGACATCCTTCAGTAGCATTCCAGCAAAGTAACAATTTGCTTGACCTAAGGATTCAACAAGTCACTGGGGTTTTTTTTTTCCATTAAATCTTTGGTTTGGGTTGAAAGCCCTGACTGCAGTTTTCAAAATGTCATATTAGCATCAATTTGTGGAACAGATTATGGGATGTAAAGATACTAGGAGATAATAAAGATGGAAAACCTACCCTTAGAAACGAGGTTGGGAGGCATATTGCTGTCTTTGCAGCAGAATTTATGTAAGACTCTGCTATTTAATGTACTTTGGAAATGTTTACAGTCAACCTGTTAAAGTTTCCTCTTATCACAGAGAAACATCCCATATGTGGGCTTGAAAGGCAGCGTTCCTCACAGCAGGGATTATGGGTTAGAATAATAAAGCAACTTCCTGCAAGTCTTGTGAATCTTCTGTTCCATGCTCTGCACCTTATGGATATCATCTGCTTTCAGCATTTACTTTTAACATACAATTCCTTTTAACATTCACTTCTCAGCTCAGATTTCCTTGTCATTTGTAGAACAATCCAATGTGGGATTAATGCAGGTACCACAACATTTAGAAATAGAAATCATTTAGACACAGGCCTTGCTATGCAGGGGAAATGACACAGGTAATAGCTGGGATAAACCCCATATTGTGCCTTCAGTTAATTTTCTTTGTTTATTCCTAGCATCATTCTGGCTGCAAGAAGTGTCACTCCATTTAAAGCAGCTTTTTCTTGGGATGAACAATTTCTTACCCTACAAGCAGAGCTCTGCAGGCCCCTGGTTGAGGAAAGGTGCAAACCCCTGGCAAGGTAATTCTATCAGCCAAGGCATGCACTCATTTGCATGAGCTTATGCTCCAAGCCACTCCACAAAAATCAATTCACACCTCTGTTACTCACTACAGAGTCACATCAAGAAGTGAGAAAATTAAAGTGATGGAAAACTGAAGGTAAAATTCACCTCTGTGAATTATGCTTTTGTTGATTCAGACCAGGTCCAAAGTCCATTTCTTTTTAGTGGCATTGAAAAGAAAATAAGAGGTAGGCAATAGATGCATTAACTTTTGCCAGATTCAGCTCAAGAATTCAGTGAGGACACCAGAACATTATTTTTTACCCTGTCTAAAGCTGATTGCATCCTTTAACCAGCACAGAATAATCCTAAGTGTGGAAGAAAGGAGTATATTTTGGAACTATAAACTTTCTAGTATTTATGCTTGTTTTAGAAAGAGCAGAGCTCAGCAATTTTTAGAGAATTCTCTGCCTCCCCTCTCAGCTGCCCTGAGGTGCATCCTATCGAGAGCCCTGCAATGAGGAGTTCACCTTCTGCAGCTCCAAGTCATGAGGAAGCAGGAATAAAGCTCTGCCTTGGCTCATACAGCACTTTAACTTTGTTTTCTTGTAAAAAAGTAATGAGGAAATATCAGCTGTGCAGAGCAGCCGTCTGCACAAACCTACTTACGAAGTCTCCTTGCTCCTTCACGATTTTAATGACCTCTGTAAATTTCTTCTTATTAAAGAAAGTAACACCAATTTTAATGCCACTCTAACAAAGTATAAAATAGGTCTGTCTTGACCAGTTTTCCTCCAGAGGAATCCCAAGGCACCAGAATATTGATGTCACAGACTTGTAACTTGTAGCTTCACCTCTGAGTGGCACAAGCAGAGCCGTATCCAAATTTTATCCATTTGAAACATAAAATTTAGTCATTTCTCTATCCTAGGAATATTTAGGCTGCCTGAAATACCTAGCACTGGGCACAGCCCTGAGCAGAAAAGTAAGCAAGCTCAGAAAGCAATGTGCTTTCTCATCAAGGCTTGAGGTAACTATTCCAGAGTTTACTGTGTTGTGATACAGCACTGCAAAATTTAGATATATGCTCTAAAATAATTACCTGAAGGAAACCCTAACTTAAACCAGGGCCATTTTCAGACCTAGAATGCTTGAGAGCTGTGTAACCCATTCATCACCAGTCCAGAGCCAAGCACAGGTCACACAAGGCAGAGCATCTGCTGCATGCAAAGCCCAAAACATAAATCAGATGGGAGAGAAAAGGATTGCTCCTCAAGATTTTGTACCAGCAAAATACAAGGCTGAAAGCTGTGAACAGGTTGAGCTGGGGTTTATTGTTGGAGGAATGAGTAGAGCTAAAATTTCAGCTGTAACGAACCTCCTTAAGGCATTAAACACATCTAACATCTCTCACATGTGCATAGCCCCTCTCACTCCGAGCATGTCACACCTTTCCTCTGTGCCAATCACCCCAGTACATGTGCCACTCACACAAATATTACCAAGTTTCTCAGCTAATGAAAAAGAGATTATAAACTGTCACTTCTTCCTAAGAAAGAAAAAAAAACCCAACTATTTATAAGTTTGAGAATAAGACTAGAAAACAAAATGTTTTTTCAGTTTATCATTTCCTTAACAATTGACATGAGACAAGGCCCACTTTGCCACACTTAGCACAAAAGCTACTTTTTCCTGCAAGAGAGTCAAAGCACTGTGGGTTTCTCTGTTTTGTTGCACAATTTCAATGCTGATGATGAAGTGTACAGCATTTTAACAGGAGGTCATAAATTATAAACCAGTTTCATAAGCAGGTCTTCACTTGAGCCTTCCTCTATTGGAAGCTGTACTCTACCGTATCCCATTGCAACCTTTCAGGAGACAGAAGAGTTAAAGAGGTTCCTAATTCATATTGAAGTCAGAATTCCCTTTTCTGATCAGAAAAATTAGACCTCAAGGCAGATATTCAAAAACACTTTTTCAAGCCAAGGAAGAATCTTACAGGCTGTGGTTCAGTTTCTTTTTTGGGAAGAATGTTCCAATAAGCCTTTTTTTTTTTTTCTATTGACCATAGAAGAAAACCTAAGACAGAAAGTTCTCCTGAACAACATTGACTTTTACAAATATATTGCCAATTCCAGAAATACAGGACTTCTGAAATTCCCATTATAGGTTTAGAAATATATCCAAAACAACATTTCCTCAACCTGTTGTCCAACACACATTTTGAGTGCACTGGCTTTGTGTGCTATTATTAATTAACTTACCACCCTGTTTGGAAGTCCTCAAAGCAATCCTAAATGGGTCTACAAATTCTGATCTGCGTAAGTCTGCAAACTTGAAGTCTCAAAAGGATTTAACTGCTATGATTTTAATAATCTTATTAATAACCCATGATGAATTTATGCCCATTAAGCCAGAAGTTGCAGGAAGTAAAATTAAAAATTCTGAGTACATGATGCAACCTGAATATATTATTTAAACACCCATTCCAATCACTGGCCATAGTATAAATCATACAACATGAAAAATACATCATAAACAGCTTTAAAAAATTCAAATATCCAGGGAAAAGAAATCCCTCAGAAAAAGCCTCAGGAGATAGTTTATTGTACAAATAAAACTCTTGCAAATCACTGATGTTTTCTATTAAACATCAAAGCTTATTCAGTGTATAATTTCTAATTTTTACATTAAAGTTTGCATAGATTTCATACCAAGAAATTTTTTGAGGAAATGTCATAACCTCACACTTCCCCCAATTTTCCTTCTTCATGGTGATTTTAAAAATGGTTTTATATTCCTTATTGATGGTAGAAGGGTACACTGCCCTTTTATCTCCCTTTTTTGTTTTCTGTTTTATCAGCTTCATATAATGCTCCTTCCAACTAACCTAGAAAACAGTCTGGGCATGTCCCAAGAAATAATCTAAATCATAGATCTCGTAAGAGTAATGCCATACTTTACCTCAAGCAATGCCACATGCAAACGTGGACATCTGATTGACAACTGTATTAATTTTTAATGCCAGTATTTTCAGTTCTAGCTCTTGCACAAGACATTTTGATTATAATATACTGTTCAGTAAAGGCACTTGTCACTCAAAGGGACAGAAAAACACACACAAGAAGATGGAGCAGGCACACTGAGAATAGAGTGAAGTGAAAAGAAAACAGCACCATTTCATCTCCCAGTATGGATCACCACAGAAGCCACCTCAGCTGTGGAGCTGAGCTGGCAAAGCAGCCACAGAGCCATTCAGAGAACAACAATGCCTATTTGTTCAAATAAAAACCAAAGACACAAGAAAAACGTTATGCAGGACCATAATGGTGGCAAGGGTACGCAGCCCTTTTTCTTTAAGTCTTGTTTTTTTTAATTAATGGCAGTTTAAACAAGCTGCAATGTTCTGTTAAGTAGATTTAACACTGTATAGGCTTTATTTTATGTATTGTAGACTGTATACAGTCTGTACTGCATGCACACACCATCCAAATATTTGTCCAGTTTGTTTTGAGACAACTTCACATGATGATTTTGACTCAGATTTTCAAAAGCAGCTTGAAGATCACAATCTTAATGTGCTGCTGTGGTTTACTTTCTGGTTCTCTCAGGGCATATTTTATACAAAAAGTCATAGAAAGCCTTACCAGCTCACATGTTGCAAGGTCAAGAAACACTTAAGCATGCAAGTGTGGGAAGTAGTACTGCCCTCAGTCCACTTCCCTGCAAGTAGTAATTAATAAAGAGAATTTTCTTTCCTGGCAGAGAAGTTACAAGACCTTAATGCACAGATAGAAATTAAAAAATCAACAGCAATTCTCACTCATCTGATCCACACCTGAATTACATTGTACTGTAGACTGAAGTGCCACAGCTCTACTCACTACATTCAAATTGCTTGCAGCCAGTGACCCACTTTAAGAATTTTTACACCATTGCCTTTATAATAACTCTACCAAATCAAAGTTATTCTGCTGCAGATAGGCTTTTGTGTTGAAAGGCATTTTCTGAAGTAGCATTTATCAAAACCGAAACAAATGATAGGACAATCTAATCAAAACACTGGAATGACTGCCTGATTGTATTTTAAAAATCATAACCTAATTAGAACCGAATTGATTTTTCCGTTAGCATGAAATTAAAACTAATTTCCTTGCACAATATTTACTCTAATATTCCCCAGATGCAAATACAGACCCATAAAACATTTCATAAAAAAGGTTTTATAATTGTTTCCTGATTTTTTCATTGCATCATCAATTGCATTTATCTTTCTAAACTATCCTTCTTGTTGTCTCTCTGAAAAATGCATTAACGAAGGGAGAGATGATGAAACATCACTGAAATTCTTTAACTACTCAGATACCATGGGCAGATAAAGAGGTATTTTTCAGAGGATACAGTCTTTCATTTCCTTTCCTAGCCCAACCTGCTGCTGAGATGACTTCTCCTAAATTAATGTTACAGTCAGGCTGATAGACAGCAAAAGGTGGCAGACACTCCCTGTTCAATTTCTCTCAAAGAAATAGGCTAGAAAAGTAGATTTGTCGCCAAAAGAAATTCCTCTGTCATCCTTCAACATATTCACAGTTTTCTCATTCAGTGTCACGTCTGCTGCCCTAGGCTCTTCCTTTCTCTTTGCCACAGAAAAAGCCCCTGAATTCCTGCAGCATATGGCATTTTGTACACTGGGAAATTGAGCACTGAGACTCTACCTCACTCTAGCCCAGACACAATGAGATTTATAGGACTCTAATTTCATTTGCTACAATGGCTGCCCTAATGAGGAATGTATGTTTCTGTCCAGCCAGGGCTACTCCTAATGCAATATACTCTTGACCTTGAACGTTCATGGGGCCCATCTGACCACTGGCCAATCCTGGGGAGTCCATCTTCTTTAAAGCCAAGACAATGAACGAAGAGCGTTGTATAAGTATCAAGGGATCGTCTCATTGCCTGAGGAAGAAAATTAATTATAAAATATCCACCTCTCAAGTTTTTCAGATTTACAGACCTGTGTACAAAGCACATAACTTTCTGCAAAGAGTGATTCCCAAGCAAGTGACTCTGCTGCAACACTACTGCTGAATATCTTCCCAGTTCCTCACTATTTCAGTGGAACATGCATCATTCAAAAGGGATGTAAAATCCCAGAAAACTCCAACTTGCCCCCTTTTCAGGAGACACCTTTTCTTGTCATTGAGAGAAGCAGATGCTGTCTTTTCTGTACATTAACCATTGACTTGTAAAGGCACATTTCCTCACAATAAAGGATACCATATCGTGTCCTTTGCTCTAACACACAGAATAAAACCATCCCTTCTGATTAGGAGAGTTCACACACATCCTTAGTGTAAAACTGTGATGGCAGCATCTCCCAAAGCAAGCTTGGAGAGACATCCTCGTGGCAGAGACACTTTAATGCACTTGGACCACACAGTCTCTGAAGAGGAACTGATGAGATTTTTTACTGCATAAGCATTGAGTTTATTAAGAAGGGAAGGTCTTTGACAGACAGGTGTCTACTTGCTGCAATACTAATAGGAAATAAACTGAGTTAGGGGCTTTAGAACTTTGATTTCTGTTCACACCTCTGTCACAGACCTTAGAGAAATCATTTATTTCCTCTTTGACACAACTCTCTGAATGTAAAATGAGGTTAATGGTGTTTTTATCATATCCTTTGTCTGACTCATTTATTGAGAATTCAGGTTGCAGGGGGGCTATGCGGGGGGTCTTACTGCATAATTCTACAGTAGCCACTGTAGCAAGGAAAAAACTCTTATTAGGGCATCTGTTCTCCCCTGCCACCTATATAAATATGATAAATCATTTACTATTAATCATCAAGGCTAAGAAAATTAGCATCTCAGAAAATGGTGATAACAGAGAAGAATTCCAGTAATATCCCTGCCATTTATCAAAAGTTTAATAAAACCCCACGACAAAACCACCAAACCAAGAAAAAGTCAGGACTCTGTTGGGGGAGGAACACGTAGCTGACTGATCCAAGAAAAACTTTCCATCAGCAAATTATGAATGCCACAGATGGGTAAGTTCCTCTTCTGACTCTCTGCTTTTATATTTGCCCTCTGTGATTTCTTGAAGGAATTGACAAAAGATTTCAATTTACCATGGAATTATTATCCCATGGATAATTTCTATTATTATTTTCTCTTTTGAAGTGGGTTCTGCAGCATATAAGCAGAAGGAGGCTTGTGCAGAGAACTACAGAAGACAAACTTACTTTAAAAATAATGACAACACAATGAAGGAATTGGAATATGCATCTCTCCCACTTAAGCAATTGCTGTTGAGAGGAAATAATCCCTCTTGAACCAAGTTATACAGGGTGAAAAAATTCAGGGAGCAAGGTCCTTCCCCTCTCCCTCTCTTCACAAGAGATGGCAGATGCTACTGCATAGACTAGCCAATCTTTTTAGAAAGAAAAAAAAATTAAATCCTGTAATGATAACAAGTACTCAAGCCTACTCACCTGCTTTGGGAACTCAGTGGCATGTGTGCCCTTCACTGCAAAATGCCACTTAGTTATGTGTTCCTGGCATTCAGCCAGCAAAGGGCTACACATTTCTCCCTCATTACACAAATTTTCTCATTCTGATGGTACTGTGTGGCAGGCCATTAACAAAGCTTTGTTTATAATCTCTTTTTGCATTGATAGCATGGTCCACAAAGCAAAGCTAATGTGTATTTTCCCATGTCTTTGACTTTAACACCAACTTACCACCCAGCATTGGCACTTGCAGCAGATTCTCTTTGTGAGTGGTCTGAACTATGTCTCTCACAGAAAATGCAAAAAAGCACTTCCAGTGAAAAGTATCCCCAAGAAATAGATCATCAGTTTTAAAACATGTATTGGAATCCAGCACCATAATATTACAGTGCTATCCTGGGTAAAAACATCACTATTTAATATCCTTTGTCAATATTACCTGCAAATCACACATTCCAGTCTTGTACTACATTAATCCCATTGCACTGTGCCTGTTTACTCACAATGACTATCACAAAGATAATTCCTTTACCGTGAAATATGGTATTAAAAGAAACACTGAAAAGTATTTGAATTTCAGCTGATGCCTAGAAACCACAGGCCAGAATAAGAGAGCAGAAAGTTATTACAATAGCTCAGATATTCCTGAACAGACAAATGTACCTAAAAAGAAGCAATGGCAGTCCAGCAGCGAGCCCACTAAGTGTCATATCTGTGCACAAAGAAGGAATATTCTGAAATCAAGCAATGGGAAGAAGAAGAGGCTTCAATTAATGGAAACTCAGCTAAGATGTAGACTCTGCATATTATCTCCAAAGCCAAAAATACTGGTGGGTAACATGGAGACTGAAGGAAAAGTTGACCTTCTTCTGTGTTTGCATCTTGCTCTTCTGGTTAGGCATTAAGAATGAAAACAAAACCAAAAAAAAAAAAAAAAGGAACAGAGTCTGTTCCAGTCTGTTCCAGTGCTTCCAACTAAAAATGAATGTGCCCAATTGGCTGCAACAAGGCATTAGAGAACATGAACCCAGAAACACTGGTGCACATGAAAACTTAGATATCAAGTTTGCCCTCTTCAGTAAACCTATAAAAATTATAACACATGTGGTTTTGTCACTGCCACCTCTCAACAATTTGAAGTGTTTATTACATACCAGATGGAAGGATTTGGGTTTCAAAGTGACATAAGAGACTTTGGAACAGCGTGAATTCTAGGACAACATATTGTGTGTGTCTATCTCTATCTGTCATGGTAATGATAAGAAAGGGAGAAAGGGCAGGAATGCAGAGGCACTTGCTCCTCTCCAAATATAATCACCATGCTCAGAAATTCCTAAATAACATCCTCAACTCACTTGTTGGGGTGAGCAGAAATGGTAATCCTTGGCTGGCCTAAATTAGCTCAAGACCACCACATAGGAAACCTGTCAGGGAGGAAGCTGACAGCTCCAGAGGGCAGGGCTGGGTGTCTCATCTCACGTATTCATCACCCGAGCACTGCTCGACATCCCAGGCAACAACTGCACACAAGGACAGCAGGCGGTGAGGAACCCTGGGCACTCACTGAGGGAGGAGGGGGATGTTCAGAGAAGCACAGGCAGTGTGAAATTAGGAAATTAAGGAACCCCATGAGCAGACGAACTAAATACTTGAGACATTTTTAAGGAAATCCAGGTGCATTTTTTAATTTGCACAAGTTAATACTTTCAGAGGGTAAGGATACCATAAAATAAATGAGTGCACACTGCTTGGGGTCTCCCTCTTGGAAAATGACAAAGATCAAAGACTCCCTGCCTATTTTCTCTCCAAAAAATTGAAAATTAATTGCCTGAATTCACATACCAGTTTATTCAACTCCTGCCTTTTCCAGTCCTACAATTTGCATTGACTGACAGATACTTTTAAAATCCTAACATAAATAGCTGCCCTAATACTCCATGTCAGGGTATATTTTAATTGGTAAAAAGCAATCATCATCTTTGTTGCAGTAGGGTCATTTTCTGAATGTCAGATATCAAATTAACACAAAAGGATAAGGTCTCTATCGAAAAAGTTTTGTATGCAAAATATAAGGGAGAGAATAAAATCCATCAGACTGAAGAGAAAATTCAATTTATAAGGAGGACGATGGCATCCAAAGTGTTCCTCATCTGTGTCAAAAATTTAAAAAAAAAATAAGAAAAAGAAAGATAAAAGGCTGGGATTAAATCTATAGCACTGAGGTTGTAACGTGTATACTGTACGTAAACAGATTTTCACTGCCCCACCTGTGCTGCCAAAACTGAGTATTTGCCAGTAACCCCTAATTAGACATGGCTGTGGCTGTCAACAGTAGAGGCAAACTCAAACAACTCTGGGTGGTGTCTAGGTTGCCTGCCTACCCCTCACACAACTCAGTCACCCACCTGTATCACAATGCACAATGTTTTATTATGTTATATAAAGGTGAGTGCAAAATGGGAAGCCTTGAGGTGTTGCCATTTATTGCTTTCAAACAATAAAAAAATGGCCTGTGCAAAAGCTCTGCCTACCTATTCTCTAGCTGCCCTGTGATTAGTTAATTAAGTTTCATGAATATGCAAATTCTAAACGTTGCAGTGGATTATTTTACTTTCCCTTCAGTTCAGTGCTGCACTAATAGCCCTGCGTTTCCATAAGTAAAAGGTGCAACACCTCTGTGGTTTTAGATGACAAATAATGTCTTTATAGCACTTATCAAAGGGGTGCAGTTTGTGCCTGTCAGCATCCTGCCTTCACTACCATCCTTCACAGCTTACCTGCAGCAAAGTCAGGTCTAGGGCTCCACACCAGAGTCCAATATTCCTGTGAAAACTAGAATTGTCTGAGGGAGCTACAGTGGTACAAAATCTAGTAACTCCCTCAGACCACAATCCAAAGCTTCGGAGTCAGAAATCACATACTCCCTTCCCAGGAGTACTCCCTTTAACAGCTCCATCACCAGAAATTACAGAAGGTGTCCTGGAGCCCAAGGGTTAAAACACTGGATATTCTTGTTACCCATAAATACCCAATCAGTTGAAAGTCTCGCTGCAACTGTGTGAATAATGGATTTTTGCTCAGAACAATAACTTAAAGGAAAAGAGACTAATGCTTCAAGGTGACCTTAAGCCTTTTTTTTAATCTCTTGGTTTATTTTAAAAAATTTTATATAGCCCTAAATTTGACTTAATAGCTTTGAAGAATTCTATGCAAGCACACCTTCAAAACAGAACAAAAATGTTTCCTTTTGAAAGTGTTTCAACGAGCTATTGTTCTTCTCCTCCTTTTTTCTTGTAGCTGAAGCAATATGTTTAGATTTGGCTGGAGTTTGAACTGCCAAACTGTTCTCAGTGAATTTACTCTTCAAAATCTGTTTTGCCTATCTCTAATCCTAAAAGATTCTAAATTCCATGATATTTAATCTTCCAAGTTCACATGGTAACTATAAGGGAGGTTTTGTTCTGTTTCAGCAAAATCAGCTTCTCAAAGTTCCCATTACGTACAAAACACTTTTTTTATTTCTTTTTGTCTGTCTATCAGATCAACTCCTCGTTATTCCGTTCCACTTAGGGCAGAGTGAACATTGCTGCCAGGAGACAAGATCGTTAAACAAATTACAGTGATGTGTATAGATTATACCCATGTACATGGTCTTGTTTAAAAAAATAGTAGTTGTAACAGTTAATCCTGAGAAATGGAGAGTGTGTAATTTCTGACCAATTTCAAAATGCCGTCTTTATCAAAATTCTACCTACAGCAAGTGAAATCAATACATGGATGTTGCTGTAAAATTAATGAGCTTTTCAATAGCCTGTTTTGAGATATTTTTTTTAAATTGCAAATCATCTCTAATTTTTCTTTCCTAAATTGTATAGACACACGCAATATAGACTAATGCTGCACCATAGCACAAGAAAAATCTACTGGAGGATTTGTTCCCTGTAATGATCTCCACCAGGCTTTTTTTTTTTTCTGCACACAGATAGACATCAAAATTAAGTACATTGGCTTAATTCAGTTGCCATTGTAAGCTCAAATGGGATACAAAGTGAAATCAATATTAGTGAAATAGATCAGACTAGAATTGGAAGGTAATGTAATTAGGTTGGCTTTGCTATACTTTGTAATGCTTATCTGTAGTATTTTACCAAGTAGAATATGGGTATCTATTTTCTGAAACCATAGGAGGTTTTCAATGCTGTATTGTCCTTATTTATTTCACTGTGAGCGAGCACTTCAGAGGGACATATCTGTCCATCCCTGTGGGATTTAGGGCTGACACATCTCCCCAAGGGATCTGAATTTTGTGCATAAAAGGGAGATCTACTTCTTAAGCAAAAGCATTAAGAGTTGTTTTAATAGCACAACACAGAGAAAGCTTTGTGTTCTGTTTGTAGGAAATGTGCTCTTTACCCCTGAATACAAAACATTTCACTGTACAACAGCCTCAGAGCACAGAAATTAAAAACCCTGGATCTTGCATCTCTACTACTCAAACTTCACTCTGCCCCCATCAAAACTTTCCCCATCATCTGAACAACTTTACTGTGCATCCTTGAGAGGGGATGCAGTGCAGGACAACATCTCTCCAGGGTTTTGGGGAGGTTAGGCAGCCCTCCTCCATCGTTTCTTTGCTCCATTCTTGGCCTGAGCTGAGGTGCAGGGCTGAGTCTCAGCTCCTGCACAGAGGTTTTCTCCAATTAAAAAAATCATTTCTGAGCAATCAAATGAAAGCCATGGGTTTCTTCCACCCCTCTGAAGCACAAATCTTCCCCCAAAGAAAGGTGAATTTATTCCCCAAACCCAAAGTATATTTCAAGGATGACTAAAGCTACTTAATAATTTAATTAGCTTGGAATACTAAAGATTTAGTGGAGGCAAAATTCTTTCTAAAGATGATATTAAAAGGCTGCATAAACTGCTGCTATACACACTTCTTGATTGACATAAAATGTATTAAATGTTTTAATAGAAAGAAACTCAAAGAATATTCATATTTTGTCCAAACATGGAGTTGGATTTCCCCCAGAAGACCTGCTGGATATGCAATGAGAGCATTGTCTTACCAAGGCCAAGGCATGTCATGTCAGGACACAACTCCTGTCACATGGTAGAGGAACATAAACCAGCAGTGAATTCCCACTATTCTCACGTCTTGCCCAAGGTGCCACATGAGATGGTGCCACAGCATTAAATGTAGCCTCACAAAGACATTGAGCTTGTGAGTCATTGAGGAGCTTCTGGAGAAGAGCTGGCTGAGGAAAGAATTCCTGCTTTCACCACTTCTGAGATCGAGGATGAAGCCCCAAGCTTTTTAGTCAAAACTCAGTTTTGCTCCCTGGAATTCTGATATTTTGTCCTCTCACTAGCTTGCTAATGACACAACTGGTAGTGTCAATGAAAAAAACGTGGATACAAAAATGCTGCTAGCATGAAAAATCCTTGCTATTTTTCTAGTCCTAGGGAGATTTTTCTCTCTCACAGAAGCTGTTACTAAGTTCTGTAGACTAGAACACCTATGAGCTTGTAAAAGATTTGTTTAAAGTTTAACAGAAAAATATTCTGATAATGAATGGTTTAGGATTTTAGCCCATGACCCCAAGGGTGTGGTGTGTCTTTGACCAATTAGGTTATGAAGAAAAGGTCTATGATGTGGTGGGAATTAAATAATAAATTTATTTTTCTTGGAGCATCATTCCTGCCTGCTGGTCTTCTCTCTCTCCTCCTCTGGGCCACTACCCCAGGGGCCTGCTGTCACAAAAAAGAATTTTTTTTTTTAATACTGATGACTAAAAGTGAGAAAAAGAGGAGAAGTTGCTTTCTGAGCCACTCTCTTTTCAAGGCCAGATTTCATGCTTTTATCTCTTTGGACCAAAACTTCTGATTTTAGAACTGGGTTTAATGACAGAGCACAAAGTAAGAAGGCCTGTAAGAGCCAGGGAAAAAACAAATACATCCAGTGAGCTGTGGTGGAGCTACCACCTCCTGCAGTCACTTCGGTCCAGTTGCTGTCCTGCTGAAACTTTGTGAGAAGGTTTGATAGTGCACAGGACTAGGAGAAGACTGCTGCCTTCCCATGTCATGGCACACTCCCAGATGGAGACTGCACCACTGCCTGCCAGCAAAGAGCAGCAACCCCTCCATCAGCAGCTCCTCCAACACCCTTGGCAAGTACATGCAGCACACACTCCACTTCAGAGATTCCCCAGGGCCTCAAAAACAGAGAGGAATGCAATAAACACTCCCAAGGACTGGAAAAGTAAATCAAGTTTCATGCAAGGCATAAAACCCCTGCAAAACAGATTAGAGGATGCTCTCAAAAGGCTGGAATTTGTGGCTAATAACCTGATGCAGAAAAATTTGGACCCATAAAAGCAAAGTTGGCAGAAAAGAATGGAGCCTGTTTCCCCTGTCCCTAACTCAGCCCTGGCATGGCAAGTAGGAATGCCCTTCCTCAGTGGGGGAAGCAGCACAGTAGCAACAGCCAGCAATGGAAGGGCAGCACTGCAGGGACACTGGTGCCATCACAAGGACAAAAGGACCAGGAGGGATGGGGAAATTATTATATCAAAATAAAATAAAGGAAATCACTTGTAATCAGATTTTTATCTCATTTAGGACTGTCTGTTCATTTTTCTACTCTGCTACCTGCTTTCACAGGTAAAATAAGCCAGAAATCAAAATTATAGTAATGCCTTACAGATTTATCATAATACTAACATTCCCACCTGATTGAGAGGATGTCACAAATTTCAGTGTATGTCAAGGATCTTATTTGTAGAGATAGATCATAGACTACGAGGAAAAATAAAACTTCCTCCTTTTGAAGTAAATGAAATAGAGTAAATCAGATCAAGTATAGCATCAATAAAATACATACTCTCATATTTTAATCACTGGTAAACAGGCTCATGTGCAGAATATGTCACACCTGTCATACTTCCTGCCATCCTAGACAGAGATCTGTATTGTATAACAACTCCTCAGCTTTGCTTTAGTGACATGCAGCATTTGCTTTCAGATGACATGAAGATAACACTGAAGGTTCAACCATCTCTCAAGTCTACTTAAATGATTGTCTACACAGATGTGATCCAGGTGACTAAAGAAGGGTGATTTGGTTGCTATCAACTACAATGGATATTTCATCTTTGGTGGCTTGACCAGCTTTAGCAGAATTTCCTTCTAGATCACAAAAAAACCCCACAAGCTGAAATTTCACTGGAATAGACAGTTCTTAAAAGATTAAAAAAAATTCTCACAAAGCCAGTCAATTGAAGTATCAACAAGAGAATAAATTCACAAAATATCATTCATCACAGCATATAACAATGTGTAGAAGTGTGAAAATACTAAGTTAAACAACACCATTTAACATTTATAGCTTTATTTTATAAAGAAAGGGTGGAAAAAAATTTAAACACCAAAATATTAGTATTTCCAAATGTAGCTTCATGCAATGAGAAACAATATTTAAACTGCTGGGTTTTTCTTAAAACCGCTGTCAATATCTTTAAAATATTGCATGCCATGAGAGAAAAAGAAACATTGAACTGTCTGCCCAGGCCCAAGATGGCCAATCAGCTCATGGAAAAAAACTCATGCTTTTTATTTGTTTGAAAGACTTTTCCATTTCTCTTCACACTAGTCCAGACTCAAGAAAGTATCCTGATGAAGCAATTCTCCCAAAACTTGAAAGAAATGCCTTAAAAAGTGAATTATATTTACTGAGCAAGAGCCCTGGAACATACACTCAGCCTCTTCTTGGCTGCAAGCAGGAGAGTACTTCACTAAGGAAAATGGTTTATAAATGCGGAAATAATCTCATTCTCCTCCATCATAAAAGGATAAAAGACTTTCCTTCCCTTTGCTACTCTGTTCAGCAGACTGATCCAGAACCACACTATTTTGATAGTCAGAGACCATATTCCACCCTAAAATGTTTCTCCTGCTCCCATGTGCTGTGCTCTGATGCTACAATAGGTAGTACAGAGCCACTAGCCCAGGATCCTGTTGGCAGGCTAAACCATGCTCCTTCAGGAAAATAAATGCTTTTCCCCCTTTGGACAACCTAGGGGCCCTTCCCAACAGCTGCTCAAGATTGATTTTATCTTCTTTGCCCCTGTTCTTGTTCTCTAAACAATTTTTCCCTATATGTACCCAAATGACATTGCACTGAATGTCACAGCAAAAAATATTGCACAGTTTTTATCTAGAAACTGTCTATTTAGGCAAGGAATACCATTATCTTAGTCTGTTAAAATATATCTTTATTAAACCAATGATAGATTTTTTTTCCATTTCCTATTTACTTTCAGGTATTCCAATCTTTTTGCTTTCAATTTATAGTGTGGTATAATCTGTCACCCTTTCTTCAGGTTATGAATCAGATTTGGTATTTATCTTCTCACTCTTAGATGTCTTCAACAAAAATCTTTGCTGTCAAAATCTCCAATTTATGAAGCTATATCTTTCAGAGGCTGAGGTGGAGATTGAGTCCTCAGACTTGAGCATATGGAGCACCTGCAACAGCCTTCAACACACATGATATTTCCACTTTGGGAACACTCATCTCTGAGTCCATGATCAGTACTCTCATCCTGCCTGAAATAATGATGTCAAGTACATTTACTTCCAGGACCATTCCTAAATCTTTTCTCTCTAACATTCCCACTGCCTAGGTGCCTCCTTTACCTGCACTTAGTGTCCTCTGTGAATTAAAAATTACCAACTCTTGTTCCATAAATGTAGAGCGCTTCCTTTCTCACTACAAAGGTGCCTAGAAGACTAGAGCTCACACTCTTCCAGTGTTAGGGAATCCAGTTGTGACAAGTCACATTAACCCAGTTTCAGACCATTTGATGTATCAGGGTTCTTTTGAGGCCATAAGGTTGCTTTGGTATCGAGTTTATCGTGTAGTGTTTTAATCCAACAGCCAAAACAAATGGCTCAGTTTGTCTTTTGTACTAATTATTATTTTTCAAGAAACTTGCCTTTATTGAAAAGAGACCCTATCTGAGGTACTGTAAAAGAGCAGTTTAAACTTCATGATTACACATTACAATTTCTTTATCATGGTAACATCCTATCCCAGTTCATACGTGAAAGGCCATTATAAACTATTGTTTATTGTTGGATCTAAACCTCAAAAAGGATTCCCCAATGCAAAAAAAAAAGATTATTAAAGAATGAATATGACAAAAAATAAATCTTCAAAAGTAGTGAAAGACATTGATTTCTGTCTGCTTATTATGCAAACCTAACCAAGCTTGAAGATAGTAAGTATTGGGAGAAAAAAAAATCATGAATGAAATTTGACTCCCATCTTGAAGGAATCTAAGCTCAGCAAAAAAATCAATGTTTCAACCCCTGAGTTGTGTTTTTATAGCTCTTACACCACCAGAACATGAGGGCACTGATCATACCTGAAAGTGAAGCCCTTCTTTGTGATTATATTTAGTCAGAGCAGCTAAATTTAAATCCTCCCCTTTGAAATTCTTTTCCATGTGACAGTAGAGAAAAATAATGCACAGCAATGTGCATTAATCATGTATGCACAAGCCTGAGTCAAAAAATCAGACATCCATTGAGTGAAGCCTTGTGCAAACATACTGAAAGACAAAGGATGGAATCACGGCATTTTAGAAATCAGTGTGTGGTCTGCGTTTGATTTAACCTGGATCAGGCTGCTGAGGATTACACTCATTCCAGACCAAAACGTAAGAAATCATAGCAAGATAAAGTCAGGAAGCATGAAAGGCAAAAGGTGATGATAACAGTGCCATGAGAATTGGAATTAATGATGCTTTATTTTCAATTATTTTGTTCCTCATGACTGACTTGTTTTTTTGGGTTCTTTAAAATTAATTTAAACAAAGTAACAATATGAGATCCCCAAGACTTCCATTTTATCACCACAAGCTTATTTTTATTTAAATTCCCCCTTGGGCAAGAGGTGGTTTGAGTGCAGTCTGCCCCAAGCTACACACACACTCCCTGACCAGGAGTCTGAGCACTGTGTGCTTCCCAAGTGGTCAGCTAGAAACCAGCAATTAGGGAGTAGACTGACCAAATTATTTGGTTGGTGCAGGATGAACTAATGATTTTAGAGGTCAAAAATTGCACTTGATTTTTGTAAGAATTCAGTACTTTGCAGCTTCTTATTATCCTTTGGTATTTTGTTGAAATAATACAACAGGTTCCAACGTTTATGAGAGAACTGGGGAACATGTATTTATTATAACAGGGTGATTTCCCACACCTCATTTCCACAGTTGAACTGAATAAACATTGGTTTACTTGCCCCAGGTGGCCAAACAAAAACTTTTAGAGAAATATCTACTCACTGGATGGTACAGCCTTACTCTAGCTCATATTTGGAACAGCTTTGCACATAAAAAATCCCAGGTACTTTTGTGAACATGGAAACAAGAGCAATAAACAATACTAATAACACCTATGCCACCTCATTATAAGTTTTCATTAATGTCACTCAAAAACACCTTAGCAGGAAACAACTTAAACAGTGCTTAATCTGAATCAAGATACAAGTATGCCAAAGGAAGCACTGGCCTTTTTAACTCTCCTGCACAGCATATAAATGGAGGATCAGCACCATTTTAGATGCAGGTCTCACAAAAATTAAGTGTAAATAAGACATATTTCTGAGTATGCAATGTGCACATTAAAAACTGTCTAAAGGTACCAACTCTACAGAGTATGAATAATACACTGACAAGCTCGTGAAAGAGTGATGTTCTTTGAGCTCATCATTGCATACTTGAATAGGGTATGAATATTTTATATTCATGTTAACTGTCATAAAGCAAGTTGAGCTGTTTGTACTAAAAAGGTGTTCACATAGCAGTACTATTCATGTTTACAGTTATCCTGCAAATGTCAGCAAAACGTTTCCTTCTTGTAAGCACCCCCTCTCCCTCCCTCACTCTTTTTAATTCATACATAAAGTTATTCAAAAGGACCACACAGCAGCAGGTTGAAAAAAGATAAAAGGGGATGCTGGGTATCCAGCCTAGGGAGGAGAGAAACAGAACCTTATAATCCAGTAATCCAACACACACAGCATGCAGCAAGTTACCTACCACAAACAGCTGCAAGAAAAGGCCCTTGCTAGATGTGGATTAGAGATGGGGTAGGAGAGAAGGAGCATAAACAACATATAGATCCAGACAGAGTCCATCAGAATCTGCAGAAACTAATAGACAATGTGAAAATTACCCCGAGAGAAAGCAGTCCTATTAAATTTAATTCCAAATTATCACAGCACTATTTGATAAAAACATCTACAAGAGCTGACACATCAAGACTGCTAATGTTCTTTCTTCAGCAACTCTCTTATCACTTGCTATCAAGAGAAAAAGCAGAGAGGATTCAAAAGCAAGTAACATTTCACTATAATTTAGCTTCTATAAATTAGCAGGTAGCTAATATATAAATACTAAATATTTTCCCTGAAGAGCACCGAAAACTTACAACTAAGAGGTTCCTACTTCCATGGTTTGCTTTCAGGTCAAGCTGAAGCCTCTCAAGGAATATCTGCATCTTTAAGACACCCCAAAGTACTGGGGGGCTCCTGGTAAAAAGGCAAACCTGAGCCTGTTGATCTCTCATCAGCTCATTTGACATTAGGGGCAGGACAGAGGATTTTCTGCTTCTTGCAGTGAATCATCTGGTAACAGCCTGTGCAGGATCACTCTTTGCACAAAGATCACATCATGGTAACCAGAACACTCAGAGGATAGTGTTTAGGAGAAACTGTTCAATAGATTTGCCACTAATGGGCTTCCTTTGCCTGCCTGAATGACCAATAACACTCCCACACCCAGGTTTTCAGCATCACAGAATGGCTCTACACGTTGCAAGCCTGCATGTGCCTACCCATTATCTCTGGAGTCTCCTTACACTTGCTGCATTCAGGATCTCCAAACAAATAATTTGAGGATTTGTTTCTCTAGGACCACATCTGGACAGAGTGTGACTTACATAGACAAAACAAAATTGTTAATCATTCTCCTGGTCGTGAGCAAGCATAAAAGCATAGGATGTAAAGTGCACCAGCCTTTCAAATCCTACAAAAAGGCTGTGGATGGGCTTCTGCTGACATCTGCATAGAAATCAGCCTCTAGTCTTCTGATGTAATCACCACTTAATATTTCAGAGGTAGCACTGAAGACCTGCATCCAGTAATATTTCTTCAAACCTAATTCATAATGACTGACATTTTAACCATGCTACTGCAAGGGAAAGGAATCATGGTTCAGAAGAGGTCAAGACACCAGAGAAAGGAAGCACTATCAGACCCTGGTGGCAGTATGGCTAACAGTGAAATATGAAAAGCTAAATTTAACCCCTGCATTGATGGCAGATTATTAAAGGTTTTCTTACTTGTACATCCCTATATACAGTGACATGTACTGCTAAGGCCTAACCTCAGTGCTCAGATTTCTTTTACTCCCCTTAAAAGAAAAAAAATAGAAAGAATTTTCCCCTTTATTCTTCAAATATTTGCTCATACAGTATAAGAACAAGTCAAGTTATTTCAAACATAGAGCATTTTGAACTACATCATCAGACTTCTCTATCCCTCTCATCATGCCACATACATGAAAGAAGAGGAGGCTACAGTGAATTTACTCACTTACAGTGAATTTACACAGGTGCTCTGTCCATAAGAACTACTCTCTGAGTTGACATTCCTTTGGAAAAAAATGTTCACAAATGATTAAAAAATAATCATGATTTTTTTTTTTTTTAAAAAAAAAGGCTGTACAATTTGAAAACTGTAAAAGTTACCTCCAGTTTTAGTAGAATTCCTTTTCACTAAAATATTGGCATAAGACTTTTTTTTTTTTTAATCACATGACAAGTCATCAAAATGCTGCTGCATCTTCACTACAATTCATCCTCATTGTATTGCTTAGACCAGCTCAGCAAAGTAAAACCTGAAGGAATCCCACAGCACTTTCTCTCTTTGCTTTCCTTCTCTTCCTCTTTGTAGTATTGTCTGTGATATTTTGAGAAACACAAACAGATAATACGTTCCTGCCAAGATTACTAAGACAGTAAAGTTATCTAGGAGACCCAGTGGCTTCTTTTTTCTTCCTCCTGTGGTCTCTGCAGTAATTAAAAGTGTGGGCTATAGTCTGAGATCCCCTAATCATGCTACAAGTTGTTACATCTCCATTTATGCAAGAGTTATCAGAAATTTCTGTAAGTTATTGAGATACAGCTGAATGTAATGCAGGCTTGTCAAGATAAGGTAAGCCTTGGCACTACTTCTGTGGGATCAATGAAAGTCCCTGATGTGGAGTAGCAGAGGCTGCCAATGAGGCACAAGACCTTTGAGTTCCACCAGAAAAGTTGGGCATGCACCCAAAAGGGCTTCTAGATTACAAGTCTATAATGTGTTTCTTTCATGGTTATACACATAAACTCCTTTCATGTCAACACACATGAGCTTTCTCTTAAAATAATTATCCAAAGAGATCATGAATCCATGTCTCACCCAGCCTTCCCTGGCCTACAGACTTGGATTCCTTCCCTGAATCCAGAGGAGTATTAACAAGGAACAGATGCAATAACTGCCTCCCAGGTACCACAGTGCAGAGCCTGCACATTTACAGGGCTCAGAGGAACAGGCTGGTACCACTCTCCCCATTGACTCCACAACAAAAGGTCAGACCACGGCACATCCTCCATTCCTCTTTGCCCCCAAAAGTCAACAAGTGACTCTATTTTCAGGGGTAACAAACCATATACTGTCCTGAACACACACAGGAACTTGTAACAAGCCATGAATCTATGGGCCTTTCTAGTGAGACACTCAAAAAGGGAGGAGTGGAGAAAGAGGGCCTCTTTGACTGGTACCAATTACACACTTCTCCAAGCCACAATAATATACCACTAATATTACCCAGAGGGAGTCCCTTTGGCTCTATTCTTAGCTGGTGTTTCTAACCGTCCTTTACAGAAGGATACTGAATAAATGAGGTATTTCTGTGACCTACAGCAAGCCCGCACACAACTGTTTGTATTATATATGGTTTCATTTTGCTCCCTGGCACTGCTCTTTGGTGGCTGTTACAGCCCATAAAGCCATCTGTTAGGAACACTCAGTCATAAAATTATTAATGCCTACAGCCTAAAACCAGCCCTAAGTAAATAAACAGTACCAGAAGGCCCAGTGAAAATTCTGGGATGTTAAATACACAGAACCATAAATCTTCTTAATAGTTCTACATGCTATTATGTATTCACTTGAAATTCTAACACACAGAAAGACTAGAGAGAAGTGGCTTCTATGACTGCGCTGCAGATTAGCCTCAGAGAGTAACCCCACATGAAAAATTCTGGGAAGTTACTGTGAATCCTTGTGACATTTAGAGCTAATAATAGAGAATTATGCAATTAGGAAAGAAAGCTCCTAACAAAGAAGCTGAGGGCACACATAATCCTCAACATTCAAAATGCAGAGAACAAAGGAAGACGGTCCCAAAATTGAATCATTCAAATTCTAAAGTGGATAAAGGAAATCTATTTTTATGGGATAAGTGGTACTAGTTAGCATGAAGAAAATACTAAGAAATTAAGGACAGATGGATCTTTAGCACTGCAATGGCAAAAAGTAAAAGAGTAAAAGACACAGGACAGCCACCTTAGTCACTTGACACTGGCTCCTACTTTTTATAAAGATCTCTTCACCCTCCATCACGGTCCCTTGGACCCAGCTGGCCAGGGGGTCTCCAGGAGGCTGGCATGAAGCCTGGCCTCTCAAGTCTCACATACAGGAAGCAAGACAGACAGACAGCCCCACTTCCCAGCCCTCCTGGCAGCCTGGGCCACATTCCATGCTTGCCCAGCACAGAAGAGCAGCCTGTCCCCCTGGTCTGGGAGCTGCAGATATCAAGAAATGACGTCAGCTGGAGTGCCTGGGATCTGAACATCTGTGCAGCAGGAGAGGAGCTGCAGTGCTGCTGGCTTTAAGCATATCTTCAAAAAGGGTCTGGTCTTTAATGCAGTTCATGAGCTACCTAGCAGCAGTTTAGCATCAACAGCAACAAGTCCAAGTGTTTACAGGCTGGGTAAATTAAGGAGGATCTGGTTTAGAAATGCCAGCCCAGCAAAGACAACCAAGGCCTGGCTAGAGGAGCACAAATACTGCCTGGAAACCAGCTGGCCCCCAGGGAATCCAGTACAGCCAACAGTCAATCAGTGCATGGTATAACACCACTCCTATGGAAGAAGGAGTTACTCTAAAGAACACACCAAATTTAAGTGCTCACCCCAGCACAGTCACCACCTCAGGAGCTTACTGGAACATGTGGCAGCACTGCTCAGTTTAGCTGGCTTGATACCAGAAACCAAGCAAGGAGCTACTTTATATTTTATTCTCTTAAATAATGGTTTCAAAAACTTAGAATCCAAGTATGTCAATGCACTGGAAACAGGAAGCTTTTGTTCCAAGCTGTTCATGTATTTAGCTACAGTTTAAAACTGCAGTGCCCTTTCCACCTCATCTCACTTGGTTTATATCCACAATTTGTGCACCTTTCACTTTTAACCTAAGGTTTTGTTTCTTAAACACAGAGAGAAGAAATTGGATTATAGTGTCACAGACACAGGGATCTCTATTTACAGCATGTTGCACATCTGGGTTTTCTCTCAAACTGCCAACAATGTGATTTTTACCATGAACCACATTTTATATTTGTTTATCAAGGTTCTTTGAGACCTCAAATGTCCTACAAATATATTTTATATATGTCAGAACTCTGTAAACTAGGAATTGGAGGGAAAAACCCAGACTGGACCAAATAATGCAGAAAGTTACATATGAAAATGGGAATGGATGAAAAAAATGATAAATCACCCACCACACACAGGCTGGGATGGCAGTTCAATCTCCAAATCGACTTAAAAAATCTTAGTTCTGTTTCTAGCTCAATGCAAATTTCCACTGCAACTTTTGATAAAAGATTAAATTTCTCTGTGTTCATGTATTAAGCCCTTCTTTTATCTATCCTATCTTTTGACCTGTTAAGATTTTCTAGAAAGGAAGCTGAGAAATGACAACACTAGTGAAAACTGTTTCTTAGCTGGTTTCTTAAGTGCCCAGTCTCATCTAGTCTTGGATTTCTGAATGTTACTATAATACCAATGAACTTTCCCTAGGCCACAAAAAAAGATGATGCTGCTACCAGAATATATTGCTAATAGAATAAAACCTTTAAGCCAACATCAAACACCATCTCCAGTGACATCATTTGATGTTTCACATCACATTCTACTTGTAAACACAATATCTTTTATATCTTCTACTTTACTGACTAGGACATTATCATAATGCTCTTTTACAGACCAGATGGATCCAGCAATAATTCTCATCCATCATGTGTCCTACTGTGCTTTCCTCCACAACCACAGTGCTTTATACTAAGCAATATTTTTAAATATCAACCACTAATTTCATCCGATGTCCTCTGCATCCAGCCCATCTAACCCCAGAGATTTCCTCAGTGGATCCAGGTGAAACCCACCCTCCTCCCAGAAGAGCATTTTCCATGATTTTGCTATGCAACAGGTTTTCTTTGAGAGCAGGGGGACTCAAAAAATCTGTATTTTCTAAATTACATATGTCAAAAGATATTCTAGGCACTCTATAATTAGCCAGCAAGGAAAAGCATTTCTGATTCATTAGGTCAACTTTAATGGTTTCCTCATTAAAAGTTTTTGCTATTAAGCTGACAGAAGCTAGAATTTAATAGTAGCTTCCAGCACTTTCTTTATTAGCCGATCTCTATTGAATCAGTCTTTATCACCTGAAGAGATATTTTAAATGGAAATTCCTCAGCCCCAAGCAACCTAGATTGACCAAAGGCCTAGAGATTGCTCTGTCCCTGCTTTAATAAACTGTCTGTATATATTGCTGCAAAGGTCAGTCCTCATTAGTCAGTGATGGCTATGCAAGATTTAACATGTTATATTCCAGTACTAATTTGTCATTTGTTGATCCTGACCTATTCTTGTTGATATACAGTATCTTTTAGAGGGAATTTATCAGTATGAATCTCCAGAGAGCTTCTAAAAAGATTGTTCCCCTCTCACCTGATTGGATCACCAGTTGGATAATTCTGTGGTCTGGACAAGCTAACTGGTGTTAATGCAGCAAAACATAGAATTAAGTTATTTTACTGTCCCCTTTGAGTACAAATCAGTCAAAGGAAAGTGACAGTCTCATATTCTCTGTACCTGGGAATAAGTACTTTCACATGTAGCTCACGGAAGCTTAGATTCCCCTTTGTCATGTTTCAGCCAAATTAAATCACATCTTATGCTAATATTCTTGTGTTTGCAGGGGAGAGGATTTTGTCTTTAAAGCAGCAAAATTATATTTCTTCCATTTTTTATTGATGTCCCAACTGCTTTGGAATTTGATGAATTGGAATTTCACAGAAAGCAAGTCTACCCAGCTCTAAACAGCAATAATCTTGTACAACCTGGTTATTTCAGAATGTACAAACTGCAAATAAAGTAAATAACTGGGCTCACTGAAATCAATCAAGATTTCTATATGTTGATTAAAAATTATCATACTCAGGAGACTAATTTAATATTCTTAACAGCTCTTTAATAGGATTCTTGCCCTTAGTTTGGAAGTCACTCAGAAAAAGTCAACTCCTATTCTAACTTCTACTATCTTTGGGGAATTTGAGGTACTTTTAGAGTATTTTAAGAGGGATGCCTGTCTAATGAATGAGGTATTGCCCCAGGATTGAGGAAGTGGGGATTCAACCCATGGAGCTCTCACTGAGGCTGCATCTGACCTTGAAGAATCTCTTTCTCTCAGGGTTTCAATTTCCACTGACAAAAAGTAAAGGTGACATTTGCCTTCTCCTGTATTTGGTCTGTCTTGTCTGTCTGGGTCATAAACTCTATGTTGGCAGGGTCTCCTTTTTGCAATTTGTAAAATGCCTAACATGGCACTTTAAAAGCTGTAACAGCTCATTTAATACAAATTAAATATAGTAATTCACACATCAACACAGGGATTTTTTTCCCATTAGAAGCCTACAGAGGTGTCTTAAGTAGAGGTGCTTCTTTTAAACAGTACCAGGTGAGAGAACTGAAGAAGAGAGATTACACAGGATGGAAAGACATTGCCAGAGGCAGTTCAGCTCCCCGCTTCTTCCATCTTATCAAGATACCAATAACTCTAGTTGCATTAATTTGGAATTGAGCAGATTATTAGCTAGGGAACCATTTTTGGTTAGGTACTGAAAATGGCACAGAAGGGAGAGGACTTTAGTCTTGGCCAGGGTGTTTGGCTTTACAGAATTCCCTCATTTCAGTAACAAATTATAGGGATTCCAGGAACTCAGCTGGCAGTGATATTTTTCTTCTTTTTTTTTTTAATGTTAATCTCCTCTTAAGAAGAACCAAAACTAGCATCCAAGTTAGCATTAAGATGTGGCTATCCATAGCTACAAAAGCTTACTGGCACAGGAGTGACCTTGGCATCCTTCATGAGTCCCTTATGATGCTAATGGAGGATTAATGTAGGGAGGAGGAGGCAGCAGCAAAATGGGGAATAGATGGGCAAATGTGTGGGCAGTAAAGTAGCTACGAGCTATCAAAGCCTTTCCATGCCCATAAACCATAAAAAGTGGCTGAGAGGAGTATTTACGGAACCATTCTCTGGAACCAGGGTGAAATAATTCAGTATGACAGCAGTTGAGAGATTCTGTGCAAGAAAATTTTAATTATGAATGAGGAAAATTACAAGCAGTATAGTAGTACCAGCTAGTAGGCACCTTGAACTTCTCATACTGTCTCTATTACTGTGGCTACTTTTGACTGCCAAAACACCTCCAACTCCCTTGTTTGCATTAGCATATGTGTCTTAAGCAGACTGTGTTGCCATCAGCAGCATCAGAACAAAGGTCAAGGGTAGCTGTGAAGAATGTCTGTAAGTGTGGCATCCAATCGTAGGCCCTCTTCCAGTTTTTGTTTGGGTTTTGAAAAAACCATCCTTAGACAAGATGCAGAGTGGCAGACTTCTTGCTGAACAGAGCAATCCTTAAGTAGGAAATAACAGGAAGGCTTAGAGGCATATGGAATCCATTAGAAATGGCATGTTTGCAGGGATAGATTATAAATTGGATCAACTAGAAAAGCATCTGAAAAAAAGGCCTGCCTACAATTCCATCTTGTGTGAACAGTCTCAATCCAGCTGAAGTGGGTTTCTAACCAGAGGCTTCACTTTTCCATTGTTTCTTCATTTTACCACATTTGGAAAATGACCAGAAGTGATGACAGCAGAAGTCCTACACACTGTAAGACCCATACTGGAACAGAGACCAAGGGGAGAGGAATGATTGGCACCATAATGTACAACCATTACAGCTCCACTGTTCACCCAGACCAGAAAGGAACCATTTCAAAGGTTTAATGAGGCCAAAATACACATTTGGGCAAATCTTCAGACCCGGATGCAATAACCTGCACTATCCCAAAGTGACATACTCTGGGGTGCTCCCTGGCAGCCCCACACTGTGAGTGTGGGTTTCAACTCCTTGCCTGCCCTCTACCTTTTGACTTCTGGAGTCAGACTGCTAACTTCCTTAATTATGCAGATACCGGGGATTTCAACCCAAAAGAATAGCAACCAGTCATTCATTGACATCAGACATGCAAAACAAATTTAGCTAAGCTGATTACTGTAATGGAGTAGCCAAGAGCACCATTCAAATTGACATGGGAGTAGAAATGCCTTTGATACTCTCAGTACAACGAGCTGTCTATTTTTGTGAAGTCTCATGTTTCTTAATTACCTTAATACTGTAAGAATTAGGTAACACCAATGTACAATCACTCACACCGGGCTGGGTTCACAGCCTTCCATTCCGTGGTGCTTACAGGGAATGTTAATCCCATGCAAGAAGTCTGGCTGCGACAGAAACAGTGTCAGGCAGCTCCTGTGGAATAATCAGTTTCACCTCAGGATAAGAAAAACTCTGAAATGCCACAGGGCAGAATTCGTGGTGGAGTAAAGGATATGCTACAGGCATGAAGGCAGCTGTAAATACATCCACCTGAGTTGTGCCTTTTGCCCCTCAATGACAGCTTCACGACAGTGGACTGTGTCCCCTTAGAAGGCCCCTTCCCCTCTCCAGCATTGACAAAAATGAGGAGGAAGCAGTCTTCCCTTCAGTGTTGTGAAAGCAGCTTTACTTTCCCAGCAGTGCCAGAAGATACACAACACAACCCCTCATCCCCCACATCACCTGTAATCCACAAACAACCCTCCATATATCAGTATGAACCTGACACAGCAAAAGAGTGTAGTAACTGAGATGCCCTGACACAATCTGACAGGAAGCGAGCAGTTACTGGTGAAGGTTAATTTTCCATTCACCCAAACTGTTCCTGTAACACTCAAATTTAGGCCTGGAGGAGCTGCATAGGTGATGCTGGATGTCAGGTATGATATATGCTGCAATAGCTGAGCATGTCAGTGCTGGTAGACATGAAGCAGGACCTTCTGTCCTAACCTCATGGTGTGTGCTTCACACCCCAGTATTTTTCTCTGTGTGTTTATTTATGGGCAGATTTCAAAAAAGAAAGCAAAGCGTCCTAAAATGGGAACAGATGGGGTCTGCCTATTATCCCAAATCATTCTGTGACAGAATAAAAACAAGCAAGGCTCATGTGTGGCAACCTGCAGTGCAAGACACAGTGCAGACCTTGCTGACAGGCAGGATCTTGTTGCTGAAGAGACCCAAGGTGCCTCCCCTTCCCTGTTCTTCAGCAGAGTTACTTCTAGTTTGCAGCAGTGAGAGTAAGGAAAGGAATCAGCCTTTGTGTGCCACAAACACAGATGAGACTAAATTTTTGGCTCTTGAGTGCAAAGAAAACAGAAAGCCGAGTAGCTAGGGGCAGTGTTAAACTTTCTACAGCTACAAATTGCTCTTTCATGCATGATACATACAATTACAGCATGCTTAAATCCTGGATTACTGGGACAATAGGTTGTAGCAGCTTTAATCCAAGTGAGTCATTAAGCTGGGCCACTTCAGTAGGAATCTGCATACTTAAAAAGTGCCTGTGTGTCGTACAGTCCATCTGTGTAACACACAGTCCATACAGCCTAGCTCCAGTAATTAACTTAACTACAATTCCTCATGAACATATTGCTACCATGTGTATACATTAGCATCTTGGCAATATTTTCTTTTTGTAAAAAAGATTGAAAGCATTAGTGCCAATGTGGTAAATCTATCTGTGTCTGTCTGTATGTCTAAGCCTTATGGCTGTTCACAGGGATTGTATCTCCTTCCCCCCCTCCTCCGCTTGTGTTAGACTACCAACTGCTTTGGAAACTTCTTTTTCCATTTCAAATACATTTTGTGCTTCCATATTGAGATAAATCCCCCAGGACATGACTAGCCAGCCTCCAGCATCTGAGGCAAGGCTAACAAAGGAGGTCTGTTAGCTGTTGATGGGGAGCTGAGTTGGAAAGCTTACAGGGAAAAAAGGCAGTTGCCATCCAGTGCAAACCAGGTTTCTGGACTGCACTTCATTGTAAGGCAACAATGCAGGTCTGCTGGGAATCTCCAGTGGCTTATCATCCTCATCACATAACCCAAGAAAGGGAAAATGAATGTGTAACAAGGAAGCCTGCTACTAGATTCACAGTCCAGGGACAGGCTCCAAAACTTGAAGAAATCTTGTCAAAACCAGATTGTTGCAGAGACTCTGACACAAACCCCAATACACTGAGTAACAAAACACACCAAAACCTGAGGCAGGAAAATTTACTCAGCTTGTTCCTCTGATCACTGCAAGAAAAACTATACTGCATAATGGATGAAGACCTGGATGCTGTAACCAGCCACACATCACAGCACACTAGAGTGTAGATTGACCATCTCAGCCCAGTCCCACGCTGCAGTGTTGCCTGCTCAGCTATCTCCAGCATATTGCTCACATGCTTCTGGGACTAAATACAGAAAGAGCCAGTTTGGGCATCCAAAATATAGACAGGTTATTTCTTATGCTGTACAGAAAATCTGGCATCAGAGGCTGTGTAAAGCTTGTAGATTATCTATTTCAATATTCATCAGTGTCTTAGCCGCAACCCCAATTGTTATCTAGCAAATGTGTTTTCTCCACATCAAGAGAGAGTAAGGCTACCCAAGCTGTGGGAAGGCACCATCTCAGTCACAAGTGAAAGTCCCAAACAGAGGACCTGCACCTCTGGATTGCAGCCACAAAGGTGAGATGCAGCTGCCTGGAGTCTGCTTCATCTCAGGAAGCCTGCAAGAGGGGAGTACGTGGGAGCCAGATACAGCAATGGGGTGTGGAACCAGCAGCCCAGGCTTTACCAAGGTTGTAACATCACTATCCTATAATCTGATTAAATAAAAAAAAAAAAAAAAACAAAAAAAAAAAACCAAAAAAACCCCAATAAATATTACCCACAGACGTTTTCCACAGAACTGCCAGAAATCTTATAAAAGCCCAAAGGCAGCAGTAGTAGCTGCTTAGTCATACAGGTGCATAGGATGACAAAAAAAAAAGCTAAACAATATCTGGTATATCATTGCTCCCAAGCTGCAACTATACATGCCAAGTTTTACCACCAAGAAACAAATGGGAAAATGCATAGGGAAAATCCAAAGAGACTCCTGATTCCAGTTTTTGTAAGTCATGCCAGAATTATGATTTGACATTACCTGCTAATCAGTGCTTTGAGAATTCTCTTCCTCATTCTTTACAGTATCTCTACATGGAAAAAATACACCTTAGGAAAAATATTTTAATAAATGGAATGCTAATTAAAAGCAAGCTTGTGACCTGAAGCAGTAATCTCAGGTTTTTACATTTTAACTAGGATTACTAGTAGGTAATAGATTAAATTTTTCATTTTTTTTATTTTGTGGACTCCCCAAAATGGGACAGAAACTCCAAAATATAAGAGTTTACAGAGTGAAAATAATACACTCCCTCCACTCCCAAAATAAATTCAATGTTTGTATACAATTATTTTTTGGAAGTTTATCTGGAGCCATATAAGCACTTCTGGGAGTTGCAATATCAGAGCCTCAGGATTTATCCTGACAAGAGAATGTCCTACCCAGCTCCACCCTCCACCTTTTACAGTAATCATGGGATTCCTACAAGGTCACAGCTGGCAAATGTTTTTCGTGCTTTATTACAGGAGACATAATCCAGCTAAGGAAAGGATCTGGGGAAAGAATAGCAAAATTAGATGCAAAAAGCAAACTCCTACATGGGACCATGGAAGCTGAGCAGATGCAAATGTGCTTTAAACAGACCTGCCACGTCCTGATGGAGACAACTACAGCAAAATATCTTAATTTTATTAAATTCAACATTAAATATATTTTATTCTCCAATTTTACATGGGGAGAAAATTCAATTTGCTTTTTCTGCTTTCAGTCTTACAGTATTCCTGCATAAAAAGTATTTTGGTTTTGCTTTGATTTGATGTTTAAGGAGGAAAGGAAAAAAAACACACTACCACCTATACTTAGCAGTAAATCAGAGAAATAATTCAGAAGGAAGGAATTAAAAAGTGGCTGGCACCATTGCTTTCTAAGACTAATGCTAAGGACTGAGCACTGCATCCATCTCTGCCTCAGCACTCATTGTGCCATGCTAGGGAGGAGAACTGAGACAACAGGGCACTGCATGCAGCACATCCATTTTCCCAGGAAAAGAAGCAGATTCTGTCCTTAATAAAACAGCATGGACTGCAGGAGGGTTCATTCAGCTCTGCTCCTGTGCCCAGGGTCAGGTCATGGGCAGTGTGCCACATTGTTCCCTTGCACACTAGATTTCCAGAGGAGCCCCCCAAACATAACTTTACTATTCCCATGCTCACCCCTCGGGACTTGGAGAGGCTGAGGTGTGGAGAGGAAGAGGCAGCAGTTGACTTCCAAGCCCAAACATTCACAGAATAGCAATCTGAAGCCATCACTGAGCTAAAGTCAAAATAGAACTTTTTGTGTTCCACAAAAGAGGATTTGAGGCATCTCACTGAGAAGTCAGAAAGTTGTAAAGGAGAACCTGCATTGTCAGGCTGGAGAACAGAAGCCTGATGTGGGCTCAGCAGCTGCCACAGGGCTTGGCCTCTTTATCTTGGTAGGACAGGCATCAGATTGTGATAACCTGTAATTGATTTCAGTGCTTTTACCTCATTTTAGTTTGGATATTTTCATACCCATTGACTAATTTGTCATGTTAGCAAGTTTTCTGGAATATCTTGGGGAGTTGCACGAAAAAAAAACATTGGGGAATTTGGATTTCCTGTAGAAACAAGTCCATTTTTTATTTAATAATGGACATTTGCTCTATAAAACAAGTTTTTGAAACAAAACCTTTTACCAATCTCACAGGTCTGCAGTTTACACTTGTGTGCATTTTATTTCAGCTACTCCCTTGAACTCTAACTTGTTCTGCTGTGAGCAACAAGGTCATGCACTTTTCAAATCTGGGTTCCCCTGAAGTAAGGCAATTCTGACTACATTCACAAGAGACAGGATATATGTTAGTACAGGGAACCACAAGTCTTTTGTGTCCTTCAAGTGTGTTATCAGTATTTTCTGGGGTCATCAACAGTACAACACCCATCACATCAAAGTATCCCTGAGTTTCCAGAAAGCAGCAAGTAGTACATCAGTCACTCTGCACTCTCTGGAGCCAGCAACACTGAGCCCTCCATGGAACACATTCTTAAATAAATCAGTGACATTCACTTTAGTCATTGTGCAAATAATAATTTCTGAAATTAAATCAGTCTAGTGTTTAATATTCACAAGAACTTAAAGATGTTCAGCTTGGCATAAAATAAGAGGGTTTCTTTAGTTTTTGTGAGTATCATAGTGAACATAAGACTGCAGCTCACAAAATAATCTGGAGTTCCTTTGTAAATCAACATATCTGCATTCTCTCTACAGCTTTAACCAACACAGGGCAGATGGGTTTAGAAACAACACAGATCTGCTCAAAGTCTGTTTTCTTATGAACCCATTCATTAGCCATACATTTAAGATTAGAATAGCATTTTTTCTCTACATACTTCAGGCCAACCACAAAAAAATTGCAGAACAGTGACTGAGACAGCATATGCCATTGATGACCTTTCCAGAGGTTTGTTTCCATCTCATGACCCTAATTTGTGTTATTTTGTGGCTTTCAGTTACAACATATTTATATATCTATCTCACTACTCCACTGGTCACAATACTCATCACTGCTCTTGATCCATCAACCCTAAGTCACCTGTTGTGCCTCCAATACCTGCACCACCACTCTCCATTGAGCCAGGACCTGGGTGCAATTACACTCTCCATGTTTATGAAGGTGAGACAGAACTTTTGCATAGCCTGCCACCTTTGACAGTGAACACTTAGCCTAGAAGACAGAGATAGAAAACTATGCTGGAAATAACTACAGAGAAGTCATACTGAAAACATGCAAACAACTCTGGAATCCTGGCAGGAAGAGAAATAAACAGTGAAGAATGGAGGGGACATGGTTAGACAAAGTCAGCATCTTGGGAAGCATTTGGTAAAGTGAGAGACAGATTTCAGCTTGGTAAACAAGCTATAAAATTCTCCACAGGAAGAGCAGACATACCACCCTGGATTACTGCAATGTCTAAGCCATTTCTCCTTTGTGATGATTTTCTTAGAAAAATCTTGGTTTTCTGCCTATTTGTTTACAGAGAAACATGTAAGTGGCTGTCTCTTTTGGAATGACAACTTGAAGTCAAATGCTGTAACTTCGCCTAGACACACTCTCTCACAAAGTACACACTTCCCACTTATAGAAATAAAACAAAGCAAAACAGCATCAGGATGTGCCTTTTTGGTTCTTTTTTTTTTTTTAATAATTTTCTGTTTTGAGAATAGTTAAGCTCTATCACTCCCAATTCCAAATTGCAGAAGAACTTCATAACCACTGAGGATAAGAGCAGCAGGAAGGTTAAATCAATAGAAACCTTACTTTGTCAGTGTATTGCAAAAATGATAGGCATCTATCCCAAAGCTGTATTTTATGCTCTGTGTTAATGGTATAGCAGCTGGCTTTGTTACCTTGTGCCCTGGCTTCCTCACACAGCAGCATGTGAGCTGCTCATCCTCTCAGCCCTCACAGACATGGCCTATCTGGAAAGTGCATAAAAGTGAAATTCCTGTGGAGATTACAGTGAAGAAAGGCATCAGTACCCCATCCCAGCAGCTGCAAGGGGTCTGTGACAGTACTGCTAGAGTGGCTCTGTTGTGGAAAGGGCAATACTGATATTCACAGATTTGGACAAAAATAAGGTGTTTCTCAGGAATGGTGTTTTTAAACTGGTCCCTCACTCTTTTGTCCAGCCTTTTGACTCACCACAGATACATGACTTGGGTACAAAACAGGCAGGCAAATATCCAACAAGCCAGTGGGGAACAACTACAAAAAACAACTCTGCAACCAAAGGAGAAAGATACTTTCTCATAAATCTCCCTGGCAGAAATAAAGCAACAACCTGTAACTTGGCCCAGGCCCAAACTCTTTTTTAGACCAGCACTGGAGTTGGGTCCCCAGGGAAGTGGTCACAGCCCAAAGTCTGCCAGCATTCAAGAAGTGTTTGAACGATGCTCTACGACACATGATGTGATTCTTGGGGTTGTCCAGTGCAGGACCAGGAGTTGGACTTGATGATCCCTGTGGGTCCCTTCCAGCACAGGCTATTCTGACTCTCAGTGTATGCTCATGTCTACACTTCAGCTCAGTCCTTCAGTACTGTAAGGATCCATCCAGACTCAGCAGTCAGGGGAAAGAGCAACAACTTTCATGTTTTCCTGACAGCTCTCTTTCACTTCCAAACCAACAGTTTTAGAATTTTTCACCTATCCCACCTACATCTGAACCCCTTCAAGCCTCACAGGTAGAAGAGAGAGGGTTTCTTACAAGGATATAATTTCAGTCCCTAGCTGGATGGAATTTCACAAACTCAATATGCATGTAAAGTACCTGCAGGCTGCATGGATGTGCCAAAACCCTCATCTGTCTTCCCAGGAATCAAAGAGCTTGCCTAACAGTAAATAAATTACCCTGAAGTTTAGTTTTATAGGAGTTAACATCATCCACAGAGCAGTTGCAGCACCAGAGGAAACAGTGAGGAGGGAAAAAAAGAAAAGGAGGCCCCTTTCTCTATCTCAGCATAGTTGCTTTGCCACTATAATTCAATGAGTAATACCATAGCACTAAAATAAACCATTCTTTATACCACCACAGCAACTATTTTCTACACCTTAACACTGGCACCAAATGCTGAGAGAAGCTTCCTCCAAGTGAGTTTGAAAATGGTTGATAAAGTTACCTCTTGAGCAAATAACTTTCTCTTTGTTTGTTTCATTATTTATTCACATGGAGACACAAATATAGTCACGTGTTGGCTCACACATAAAAATGCCAATTGACAAGAGGAAAAAAAAAGTCTTTAAATGTAAAGTTTGCTAAAATGCTCTTACCAAGACAAATATATGCTGATTATAAATATTCACTGAACAGACTAAAATAAATTTGATATGCCTAAAAAAGGCTGTATATTTCCAGCCAATTTTACTCTTTCTGGAAGGTTTTATAATGCACTTATAAAGATATGCTTACAGGCGGGATTAAATCTTTCCTGTTTGCACAACTATAATGCTAAATATGCAAATACTGTGGTAAATTAGAGCAGTTGTTGGCTTTTCTCTTCTGAGAAAACTTGACTGTAAAGGGTTTTCCCTTTTCCTGCTTAGCTTATTAAACTTAAAAAACCCCAAACCTTATTTCTTAATTTCTCTACCCTAAAATCATATTTTCTCATGCAGCATCTTCCAAAGAAGCTATTATGTGTTTTCTCTGGGAAAAAAAATGCAATACTTGTCCTACTCTAGAGTGACAAGGAGTGACAAGCATGCCCTGTGAGCAAGCCAAGGCTTGTACTGAGATGGTAAGAAATAAAACAACCTACATTTAGACATTTGACACAGAAACCGATCGCAAGAAAGAGCATTTACAGTATTAAATTGAAACCCATGAATAATTCACCAGTTTCAGCTGATGACAAACATAGAAGTGGCAGAATATTTGATGATCAATAATTATTTCTGAGATTTTCAGGAAGTGTGACACCTTATAATCAAACAATTTAATTAAACACTAGATACGACTGATTAATTGCACATGCTGTATCAATCCTTTTTTCCTTTTGAATTTTGTGCAGATGCTAAAAATTGTTCATCACTACTCAAGTAAATTCACTTCTCACTGTGAATTTAAAAACTAGCTCTCTAATAAAGTTTTCCAATATTACATTTTGTGCTACACTCCTGCTCTCATTAAATTGCTAATAGCCTTCAAATAATGTTTATTGGAAACCATAGCTGTAGGTTCACTGACATCACACTTGCATCTCATCTGCTGCTGAAGTTTACAAGTGACAATGCTAAGACTGATGACCTTGTGTCCAGCACCATGGGACCCCAACAGCAGAGCCCCAACACATGCCCAAGTTGTCAGCCTTGAAAACGTTCCTCAGAAATGAGGCAGATCCATACATTTATCTACAGAGCTTTTCCATGGAAACAGATTCTTCCTGAAGCATCTCCTTTAAAAATGTTATAGTATTTAACAGATCACACAAAGTCACCTCCCTTCCTAGGTCTGCTGGCTCTGTGCCATCAGCTTGGGATGCAGAAATGCATCTTGTTTTTTCCAGACAGGTTAAACCAAAGGGATTTATTCCACTCTGTATCAGAGCCACAACCTTCTCCACTGTGGATTCCAACAGCTTTTGGGTTTTAAATATCCCACAGGATGAGAATACTAGTATTTCTCCTGAAACACTCTGGGATGGTTTCTGATCTCTCTCACTTTGAAGTCTTTTTCTTGCTGGTTGCTCCAGTTTTGTTTGTTGGGGATTTTTTGACCATTACTCAAAATTACAGAAAACCTCTTCATGCTACAGTGTTGTTCTTCCTCCTGAAAACACTCAAGCCTCCATACACAGGCTTTTCCACACCATCTTCCCAGCTTTTATCTACCCCCCTGATCAGACAACAGCAGACTGGATCTTTAACTCTTCTCTCCTGAAGTGACTAACCCAGAATCTTTGCTTGCCCCCTCTACATTTTCTACACCAATACTCAGAAGGAAGAACCAAAAGTGCAGTTTCCTGTGACTCTACATCCCTAGACAAAAACAGCTGAATTTAAAAAAAACCCAAACAAACAACAAAAAAAAAAAAAAAAAAAAAAAAAAAAAAACCACACTTCAGCAGGATTCCATTAAAGCTCATGGCATGCAGGTACCAATTCCATCTTTATGATCCAGTACTTTTGAATATATGTAACCCTGGAATATTTGGACCATTCAAAGAAATTTTTCATATAAAACTTGTCACTCACTGCCATCTCCTTTCATGACTATCTTAGTTTGTAATAATTTTCAGACAAAAAACTGACATTAGACTGTGACTGAGCCTTGCTGGAAACTTCTCATCATATCCATGGTGTTTTCTGAAACAGATAGAAATAAAAAGCCACTTCACACTTCTACAAGCATCCAATTCCATCTCTGTGCCTGGCAGCTGAGGTGCTGGGGCACCCGAGACCTTTCTAACTACTGTGTAGTCAAATTGCCCTAGGAGTTACCACAAGTTAAATTTTAACAGGACTGAGACACCCTTTTTTATTAAAAAATGTTCCAGTTAGTTGGCATATTAAAGTAAATAATGCCAACTAAGCTGCTAAGAAAGCCTACAAATCACAGAAACCTTTTTACAGAGTCTTCACACTGAAAGATATTCCAGTCTGGTCTCAGCTTCCATAAGCAGAACAGCACCTATGGTTCATTTTCTACTTGTCAGGAGAGCTCATGTAAATTATGTCTTGTGTGTTCCTGAAACTAAGTTGATATACTGTAAACCATTATTTCTGCCCTGGTAGAAATAATTTCTTATAGCTACAGTGCCTCATGCTATCCCCACTGAGAGAAAGCTGTGGTGATTGATATGAAAGCAACCCCCAGCAATAGATACCCTGATACTGAAACAGCAGACTGAAGACACAAAAAGCAGCATCCAGAGAGGTATTTTCTACATGTATTCTACACTGCCATTCAAACTCATTAGAGTTTTTATGAGATTTTAATTTTTCTCAGTTAATTTTGCTTTAACCTTCCCCACAGCCCTTCTTTGCCTACCTTCCTAAAGCATTCTGCCTCCTCCACCTTCACTGACAAGACTTTTCTCCAAAGCACAGGCTATTACGGAGCAGTCATGGAACAAGAATTACAAATGCAAACATTTTGCCCCAAGAGCCTCCTGTACCCCAGTCTGAAGGGCAAGGACGACAGAGCCATGTGGTGAATATCAGTTTGTATAGCCCAGAGTGGGCAAGCTTTGCCAATTAATAGTAGTAGGGGTGTTCCATCCAATTTTCTCCCAAGGTAAATCCTGCCTGCAGTCAGCATTATGCTCATTTGGTCTCCGCAGACATTTGATCTGCCTAATCAAAATAATTCATTTTCTGTTACCCAAAGAAGGAATAATGCAGTACACTACAAGAAAAAAAAAAAGCAACAGTTTTACACAAACATACTCTCAAATCATACTTCAACAATTATGGCTCCTGTGGCACTTGTGTGTGGAAAAAAAAAAAAGAGGACTTCAGTCAGTTAACATGTGACTCCTTACAGATAGGATCATAAAGGAGACAGCAACCATGAATTTTTAATTTTGTTGGGTTCATTGTTCAGCACAGAAAATAACACGGATAGGAAAATCTTTTCAGAAGCTTCATCGTTAACTGCTAGAGATCATTTGAATTTATCTAGACATTACTACCTAATGTGGTTTTATGTCTCTGCTCTCTGGTTCATGTATTTCAAGTCAACATTTGGAATAGTCTTCAGTGTCTTACAAGATTAGGTTTAATTTAAGGCTTGTGACACCTTTATGTATTTTTTAGGTATGACTCAGTTACCCCTGTAACAAGCAGGTTTCATTAACAATGGGTGGCACAGCAGAGAAGTAAAATCAGGAACTGGAGTACACTGCAATTAATATGAGCCCACACTCAGCTTCAGAATAACACCACACAAAAACAACTAATAAAACTGTTTGGCAAACACCTGAGAAGCAGCCTATCATTCTGGAGGATGCTTCAGAGGTATTGCTCCATATCCTTGTGTCATGCTGCCAAATATTACTGTAAATCCTTCTTGGCAGACCTTCCAAAGAGTATAGCATGTGCTACATGACCAGACAGATAAATATCATCTCACAAACCTTAAGCAAAGCCACAAGAACACTCTCTTTCAAATTCAGTTTTACACAAACCCAGATTTTAAGTCCTGTGATATTTTCTCTTCAGTTGTTGCTCATTTTTTTCATATAGCAGTATGTACCAACCAGCTAAACTCAAAACCGGGTGACACTTCCATTCCTGGCACAGCCACAAGTCCTGCAAGCATTGCAAAAACAGGCTTTGCCCCCCATCAGCACAAGGCAGAGACCCTTTACAACATATCAGCAATCACCAGAGAATTAGCAATGTTTTTACAAACTTCAGTGATTATATGTAGCATCTCCATGCCCTAAAACAGCACATCACAATTATGTTAGTCTTTGCTTTTTTAGCTACTTCCTAAAACTATAGTAATGACACTTCTTCAGCTGAACACCTTTGCCTGTCAATGTTTCAGCAGGAGCTTCCCTTGCTTGAGGGACTGTTCAGGTCCCAGCAATTGCCAGGATAAGATGTGATTTCATTGGGAAAGTGACCTGGCTGCCACCTAACAGGCTGAATAAAGTTACACCAGCACAGCTAACAAAAACCACACAATTTCTAATCAAACCTCAACAACAGTTCCTGCAATAAGGGCAAGTGACTTTTACAGCTAAAAGGCTTTTCCTCTGCTGCATTTCAAAGTTCTGAACACTTGTCAAAAAGAAAAAGGGAGAAGTCATTCCCTATGGCATGTCTCAGGGAAACTTGAATCCAGGGATCACCATCTTTGACTCTGCAGGAAGAACACCCAACTTTTTAGCACTGAATTGCAGTTCCCTGTGGTCTGGGCCTATCCAAAACAGCTTTCTAGTGCCAGCCTCTAAGCATGTTCTGGCTGTTCTACAGAATAAAAATGCTATTATTCAATCAAATCTCATTTTAAGGCACTCATTCTTGAGCACATATAGTTAATCCTATGGAGCAATTTGATTCTTTTAATCTGTTTGTACTCTAACTCATCAGTTCTTTTTTTCTTTTGTATATACTTTGTGCTTTTGTGTTGCCTTTGTTAATATTGTAATAATAAATTATTAACAGTAATTAAACTCAGTGATTTTATCTTTCATAACTATTTTGTAACCACTGTTTTCTACGTTGGATGATACATAATTTTTACATTTTGGAATTACTGCCATGTATTTGGCATCTCTCTATGAACCAGCTCTTCCCTTGTCTACTCACGCAAAATTCTCCATAACTAATCCTACTCTAATCTAGATCACAGAAAACAGGGATTTATTTATGTGATCACACATAAAGAGTGAAGAAATTCTACCTGCAGTCTTGGCTGATTGCAGAAGGATTGAAGAATTACCTAAGGACATAATGCTAGGTTGCCCTACAAGCTATGAAAGCAACAAAGTCCTGCCCCTCTGCTCCTGCCCTGTCACAGCTGTGTCCTGCTAAATTTCTGGTCAATCTGACCCCAAAGACAACGTTGGTCTGACTTAATTAGGTATTATGTCTGCTCCAGGGATATTAATGGTTTGAACTATAAATATTACTACCATAAAAATCCAGTGCATTATGCTGTATGTGAATTTAAGTGAAGTGCTAAGAGACCTTGTGAAAATAAAAGGTAAATTAAAGTCACTTTTTTCCTTCCGCAGCTTCTCAGTAATAGGAAAAACTTTTTCTCTGGGACTTAGAATTTGCTTTTTGTCTCCACTGAATAATTTGCAAGCATCCCTTAAATGGTCACTGCAGTTATATTGGTCTTGGGGAAAAAAAAAATCGCATTACTGATGTCACTGTGTCCAGTTCTGCTATAAAGGCAGCATGGAAGTGTACTTTGTGCACCAAGGATGGATGTCACAGGTAGCCAGAAAGCCCCATTTAACCAAAGGAGGTGAGAAGCAGAGCTCAGCATTCATCTAAGGTAGATGGAACAAACTTCTGAGGCCACCCATTCGAGCTTTTTTCAGTCCTCAATATTTGCTCTAATTTTGGATACTTGGCACCATGCAGGTGGAAACTCAGCTGTCTTCCTCTGTTCAATATACAGTTAAAAGCAGCACATTTTAGAAGTTTTATTTTGAGTTTCACCAGAAAGTCCAGAATTGCTACACATAAAACAAGTGATTCAAAATTCCAGGTTTCAGCCAATAGAAATATATTACCCTCTCTGTTTAGCTGGGATTTTTATGACATCCATTAAGGGGCTTCATCTAAATACTGACTATAAAGCTGAGACTATCAGCAGCAGCTCTCCACTCTGCTGTGATGGTGCACCAAGAAAGGGGAAGAGAGTTCTGTCTTCCCATGGGGCATCTGAGAGCCACTCTGTCTCAGAAAAAAAAACCAGCCTCCTTGTCTACAGGGAATAAATCTATTACTGCAGTCTGCTTCCATCTTCAAGACAAGAGTCTAGAGAAAATATTCACATTAAGCATGAAGTTGGGGGGTTTTTTCAGACTGATAATAAACAGAAAGCTTCACATTCCAAGGCTTAACCTATCAACTGACAGAAGCTGGGCATGTTGTATTGTGAGATTTCTCGTGTATTTTCAATCCATCTGGTACTGCCCAGAACATTGGACTAAATGGGTAATTAATCTAATTCTGTACAGCAATTCCTAAATGTTCCTTTCCCTCTAAAATACACAAATATAGAAATATAAACAGTATTGTAAACATTTGAATTTGATGTACTGAAGGTCACTGAACAGCATACAAAACTCCCTCTCTCTCCAATCCACAGAAGTGTGCTTTGTGTTCTCATAATTAATTTCTATTTCATAACTAAGCTTCTAGATAGCTCGTTACTTAGAAAATAATTAAACACTCAAGACTATGAGGTTTAAATTGGTCTTTTCAATAGATAAAATGATTGAAATAGGACAGTAAAATCTCCTAATTTCAAGAGCAAGACACATAACTCGGAGTTCAAGTAATAAAGCAATTAATCTTCAACAGAACAGCACGTGGTAGCTCTGAAAACAAAGCTCTAAATTCTGACAATCATCCTAAAATATTTAACACTGAATCTCTTCTGAGACTTCTGTTAGAACTCAATAGAAAAGCCCCATCATCTGCTCACAAAATAAATGCAAATCCTTACAAGGCTGGATAACTGTAATATGGCTCCAGGCATACCTTTGGTTCTTTCTTACTCTCAGCTCCTGTGAGAATCACCATATTCCCTGATGCTCAGGGAAAGCTCTTTAAATGCCTGCTTTTTCTATTCTCTTCCAACACACTAATTTTTAAACATCACCTCACTTTCCCCTCACGTTTAACACTCCCATTAATGACTAAGAACAAGAGTTCACATTTCAGTGCATTAGCCCAATCAGCTCTCACCTTGTGATTTTCACATTGTTTTATAGTTTATAAAACTAAGCAGCAAGCTAAATAAATAAACTAGCACTACACCCTGCTAAGGAAAAGTCAGAAAGAATTATTTACAGTCAGCTCTTAAAAGGGGTTAGCTCACTTGTGACTGATGCCTACACTGAACAGACACCCAAGGTGGCAGCACTTCTGATACCCCAATTTACACTACACACATTTGGGTGACAAATTAAACTTTGGTTTGAAAATTGTTATGATCTCCAAAAGGCCAAAATGAGGAACCCCAAATTAACTTCCTTCTCTCACTGACCCAATACAGCACTTAGTCTTCTTGTCTGTCCTCAGTTACATTTTTATGTTTTTGGAATCACCTTTGGGACATGTATTTCCTCACAGAGCTACCAGCATGATGGATTTATCCCAGTGGTGACCCCCAAGTAGGAGTTCAAAACAAAGTTTCAGGACAAAAGGCTGAAGAGATAAAGGGCACTTCTCAGTTCACACTCAAAAACAAAGTCTCAGCCCAAAGGAAAAAAAAGGTTATTTTTATGGATTATACTAATTCACACCAGGAAAGAGGCAAGTTGTTTTTCTCTTGGGTGTGGGAGGCATTGTATATGCAATATGTGACTCTTACTATCTCTTACATGAAATCATTTCAGCCAGTTACATAACTTGCCCCAACCAGACGGCCTAAAAAGTGCCCAATGGTATCTTAAAGTCCATCTCAGTCTTATCCTTAGAGAAACGAAATAAAATCATTCAAGCCTCCTTCATTAGCCATGTTTTCTTACTCTTTGTGCTGATTTCCATGAACTCTTCTCATGTCCTCTTTTGTCACCTCTTTTTTTAAACACAGCCTCCAATGGGATATTCCAGGCTCTATGCTGCATCACATCATAACACAGTATATGTATGCTCCTTCAGTTGCTGACTCAAATTTCTGCCCCAGAAAAGTATATTGAACTTGGACCTGTCAGATGGAGTTCTTGAGAAATTAAATTTGCAAGTACTTCTTCAATTGTGATTAAACAGACAAGAAATCTAACACTAAACCATAGGGCACTGTTGCAGGAATGAAACTTAAATCAGATATTTTAGTTTCTTTTATTTGCATAAAGGTATTGCTTCTTGGCTTGAATGCCCTTGTATATGTTGGGAGAGGGCAGTAATAAAGCAGCGTGTCCAGTCAATCACACATTACTGCTGTAAATCAAATAAAAAATGGTTTCTTGCTTATAACAGGAAAAATACACAAAATGCAAAGGTCAGAACACAACAGAAGAGGAAAAAAATTGAGAGGAGATAGAGAATCCCTCAGAAAGGAGTGTGCAGATATAAAACATCTATTGCTTTTCTGTGAGACCGTATTATCCAGTCATTTGTGAAGGTTCAAGTGACCCATTACTACTAAGAAAAACCATCTTGAAACACTGAAGAAATGAATCATTTTAGTAGATAGATTGTTTCTCTGAAAACTTCAAAAATACATTTTTTTATGATAAAACATCCATTATTAATTCAGTTTAATGTTTTCCTGCCAACCAATGGTAAGAAAACTATTTGGCTCTCGATACTCATGTATCCCATTTAAGTGAATATCTGTCAGCTGGGGAAGTTTGAACATCACCAGCTAAGAGCTGCCCTGGAAGAAGCCAGAGTTGGAAGTGTGTTTATCAGATTGTCTTTTGTTTTCCTTTTCCACTGTCCTGCAATTATTTATATTTGTCTTGCCATGCCTGCAGATGATCTTTGAAATAAAACTGTGTCTCAAACAGTCTCCTTTCATTAACTGGCTCCAGACAAATCAATATATGGTGTGAGAGATATGGGCAGCATCTTTCAAGAGAAACAAATTGCCATTGTAACTTATAACATGCAATTAGTCATGCAAAAATGAAATGCTCTGGAAATAGGGTCTGCTTTATAAATGCTTCATTGTGAAGAGTAGATGGTACTTCAAAATTATGGTGGAGCTATAAGTTCTTGTTTGTCAACATAATATTCCCATATGTAATCAGAAAATTGTGTGCAAGCTGTCCACTTTACTTTGCTCTGTTAAGGAAATGGACCACTAGCACTAAAAAACCATGACAAAACATCCAGTTTCAACTATGGAATGAAGAATAATTCTAGTCACTAAGTGTTTGGGTTTTTTTCCCTGCTTGTCTCTGATATATTTGATCATGCCCTTTAACTGATTTTTTTCCCCAAGTATTACAGAAAAAAAAAAGTAATTAAAAAAAAATTAAGAAAGGAGGGTCAATTACACAAACACCTTCCAGTGTTTATAGCACAAACACAAAGAATCAGCTTAATTACATCTAAAAAGATTTTGAATGAGGACTAGGAAAACTTTCTACCACTAAAGCTCATGACACACTAGAGTAAGGCTGCCAATTGAGGTCATATAATCTCCTATACTGTCCTTACACAAGCCTGAAGATTTTTGACAGTTCCAGAAGAGACCCACATTGTGTCAGCGCAGAGCAGTGGATTCAGCTGCTTCTCAAAGTCCTTTCCAGCCTGACATTTCTATTATTCTCTGTTTATATGCACCTTGGCTCTATAAGGACATTGCTGGGCTGCTCCACTCATACAGATGAAGCTGACAGGACCTGGCATAAGTATAGGGTGCTGTCAAAATATTAATACATGCTGAACCAGAGCTTTTCTTTAACACTCCATGGTTTTTCATTATTAAGACATGGATGAAGTCTCTACACATTTCAGTTTCCTGAGGTGATTACAGCATCATCTTGATTAACTGGTCAGTGCTGCTTGGGTGTTTTGCAGCTGCAGATAAAAGACCTTCCTGAGTAGTATGAAATGCAGTTTTCATTCCTGGAGAGCACAGCTGCATAGGAAGATATGTTTAAAACAAGTTATTTGTTTTACTAAAATAAGGAAAAAAATAGGTACTTGTGGTAGATGTCATTTAAACAGCAAATTACAGCAAGTATTATGCAATGAGAGATTAATAGAAAACCAACACAGGTATAGTGCAATCTAACCTCAAAAGATAGCCAAAACTAGGTATTATGGTGGTTACTAGTGTGTCATTCTCTCTCAAATCAAAAACCTTTCCACAGCTAACATGACCCAATCTGAAGGTACATAAAACATAGGAAAACTGTACTTGGAACAGAAGTGTTCACATTTTTAGCCATATTTTAGGCCTACACAAATTGATGTGAGTATCCATTTTGCCTGTTATTTTATTTTTAACTACAGTCATAAACCAGACTGATGCCCTCAGGGACATCTCTATGGCTGGCCCCACCTAATACTATTCCTGGTCAGTATAGCATGACTGTTACCTTCAATACATACTCCCTAGTTTGCTCCATTACCCAAGAAATCACATTTTTCCACTAGCCTGAGATAAAAATCAGGTAGCAGTCAGGAGATCTGATAGAAAAATATATTTTATGTAACCAGTCTTTTATGCTCAAGAAATAAAAGATATTGCTTCTTTATTGTGTACACAAAACATAAAGGGCCAGGGCAGGCAAATTAAAGTGTTTCCAAGGGACAATAAAATGGGAAAACTTTTAAGCATTTCAGATTCTGCAGAGTAAGCACCAGGAGCATAATTTTCTCATCTGAAATAAAAGTATTTTAATTTTGAAGTTTCAAAATGTTTGTTTCTTTTTCTTTCTTTTTCTCCTCTTAACAATGTCTGCCAACAACAGACATGGGTAGCAGGGCCATCAGGCAAACTCATTTTCACGTAGCCAATCTTTTATGTCTCATCACTACTGAAATGTGATTTGGTACTGAACATGTCACACATTTTCTGGGCTTCTTTTGTTTCTGTCTACTGACAGCTCACATGAGCAGAATTTCACTTAACTAGAAATCCTGCCAATTTTAATCAAGCAAAAAGATCAAGGCAAGTATGACAGGCACTAAAAAAAAAACATAATTTCTTCAAAGATGTTACAATCAGATTAGTTTTCATAGAGCAAGACATAAGAATCCATGAAACTTCTGGTTTATTAAAGTCTAAACACAAGATGGATACACCTAAACTCAATTTCAGACTATCCATGACTCAGTATTACGGGGTCCCTTTCTCCCCTCTTGCCACAGCTCATGGTATTTCTTTCACTTATTGCATAACATATATCAAACAACCTCTGATAGTTGCTGTTTCTCTACATCCACACAAAGGATTACAAATACTCTTAGACCAAAATCAAAATGCTTCTGCCATACAAGAATAAGCAGCATCAAACACTATATTATTTCCCTAATCACATGAGAGAAAAGCAGAAAGTCTGGACAGAGATTTTTCCCTAAAAAACACACATTCTTTTGCCAATATGGACAAAGGCTCAGGAAAATTCCAAGAGAAAAAGATTCTTTCCTCAAAAAGGGGTGTAATATGCCCTGCTGCTCACTTGGGATAAAAAAACCCAAACATTTCTGTGTGACATTTAAATTCAGCAGGTTTTGTTTCTTCTCTAGTTTTAGAAAATACAAACATATTAATCTTTATCTGATGCCTTTTCTTCCTTTAATACTGAGTTTTTCTCCTCTCTCTCTGAATTGTGTCTAATTTTTGTTGAACATGTCCCTGCTACTTGTTCTGTTTTCTTGGTCTGGTTTGCTGCCTTAAATTTTAGCAAATTCACCCCTCTTTCACAAAGACACATTTCACCTCTTCTGTCTCTCTAAAGACCAAATAAATCCAACAATAAATAAGCAAGCTATATTATGCTTTTTCAAATGAAAAAAGCATCAGCTGTTTCCTCATCCTCCATCTCCCACCCTGTCCCAGCTCACCAGGGAAGCAGCCCTCTGCATACTTACACACCACTGTCAGTATATTTGGAAAACCTTTGACCTCAGGTTAGAATGTATTGCAAGGCTCTCCTGCTCAGTACTCATATTTACTCTCCATTGTCTTTAAAACAGATTTGTTTATACAGCCAGCTGTATGCTGGAAGCTGCACAGTTGTTGCTTGCATCCTGCCTTGAGCCATTTTCCCACAAAGGGTTCTGCTGCCCCTTTGCCCACATATTTATTCCCAGCAACTGGGATCAACATCAACTGCAATCCCTCTGACCACAACTCCAATCTTGTGCTGTAAACTGATGAATTCTAATCAAAATATCTCAGGGCGTTTTACAGTCTCTCAAAGTCACTTTCATGTTGCTTCATCTACTGCTCTCTCTTAACAAGTATTTCAAATTGGATGATAGCCCTTGAAGGTTTTACTCAGGTACAAGTAGTACCCATTTTCCAGCCTTATTAAATCATAAAGCACTTGATTCATTTCCAGAGATTAGGTCCAAAATATCCTCTGGCTATATTGACCATTCAACAAATTACATTATGAAAGCAGCACTACACCAGAGTAGCTCTAAAAGCCTGCTTTCCTTGGATTTTGCATGGTTATTATTGCAATCAATATTGGAGCAATTCAAATCCCTCATGATCAATCTCCAAGGCTTCTTTAAAGTACTTTTTCTTATAGGTACAAACATTACACCAATTTTTTTAACCACCCTCAGGATCTGTAACAACAACCACTTCCCATACTGTCTCTGGTTTATGGGACACATCATACAACTCTTGGAAAATTCTTTGCCATCTTTCAGTATTAATCCTTTCTAGAGCCAGTTTTGTTTTCTAAATCTCAAAGCTCTAGAGGTTTCTTGGTTTTTTGGCTTGATATTGCACCCCTGAAAATGATAATTCATTCAGAACCATGTGGGAGAAAAGTTCCTTTTAAGCATCAAAAGCAACAAACAAAATTCAGTGCTGTATTAAATATTTCAGAATGTTTTAATTCTGAAAATAAAATGCTTTTTCCCCACCAAAAAGACATGTAAGTATGACTCTAATCAGGAGTCTGGTATTTCATTTCCTTACTTGGACAAATTCAATCTTCTAATGGGAAGAAAATGCCTGGTGTCTGTGCTCCTCTAACTTAGGAGGAAAATTCCATCTCCTCATTTGGAGAAAAGCTTCTTTCAACACGTTTCTCTAAGAACACTATAGCACAAAAGTATATACTGCCTTTCAATTCTGTACCGTGATGTAGGTCTACAGTATGGCCTCCACTACATCCCCAAACTGAGGTTATTTATAACCTGTCTACTGCAGGGGTTAAATCAGTTAAAATCCAATGGAATTTCTATTTGACACACTCAATAGTGTGACAAATCCAGGGAAAAGGCAGGGGCACATGAAGGGTGCACTAATTTCAATCAAGTCTTTCCAAGTGTGTGAATGCCAGAGAATGATTGGATCTCAAATTTCATCATATGTGTGAGTATTGCTTTATTGTGAACATTTACATTAGTAGTTTAATCCCTTTAGGAAAAGAATACTGGAAATTGGTTTCAAAATGTTCCCTTCATTAAATCTGCTGCAATTTCTTTTGAAATAAAAGGCACAGTCTGAGGTAGCGAGAACCTCACAGATGAACTGTTAGAAACATTAGATAAGGACCTCTCAACCCTTAAAAGGAATGAAATTGTGCTGCACATTTCCCAGCTGAATAGTTGCAACATATTAGCATCATTTGGGGGAATAGAATTTTAAGTAAAGGCTGTCAATGTGTATCACACGTTTAAAGGAAATCAGAGACAAAATGAAGAGCTTAAAATGGTGTGAGGAAGCCACATCTCCACACAGCCTCTCATGTTTTCTCTAAGCTCTCTTTTCTGCCCATTATGGTAGTTCATTCAAAGCATTTCATCGTGCTGGGAGACAGAATAATGTTGTACCACCATGAGGAATCTCACTTTCTGTGCTTCAGCAAGGTCCCATCTCAGAGAAGAGCTCATAAGATTGTTTTTAGTCCTGTTTTCTTGGATCCCACACTGGCAAAAGAGATGTGAATTGCCCCTCCCACTGTTGTGTAAGAATCAGTGACCAGCAAGCACTTCACTGGGTACAAGATCAGATGTCAAGTGCAGACTTCCCCTCTGGAAATAATGCCTTGGAGGAACCTCTTGTGGAAAGCAGAAATTGGTCCAGCAGCATTTGTTTTAAGTTCATTCATGCTTTCCTGAGCCCTGTGGTGTGTCCAAAGCAGTCAATGGGGTCTGCTGCATGCTAGGTAACCTGCTTTTCCTATGGCCTCAATCTTCCCCAAACCACATGAACAGCCAATTAGAAATTCAGCTTATCAGAAACATCTCTGGTTTCAACCTTAAACAAGTTAAGATTTTCTCATATCTACTGTACACAGCAAACAGACAGGTAGGAATTGCTCTAAATTAGACACAGTTGACAATGATAAGGCTCTAGATCATTCCCTGAAAGTGCTATATTCCTAAACTTGACTCTCCTGGATGCCAGGACATTTTTGGATGGCTCATATTCTCTCCAGTTCTCACAAAAGCTAACCCAAGGAAAGTTTCACTGAAGTCAGTCTATTCTGTGTACTTTTTCACATATTATTTTGATGGATTCACACTTCTCAAACACAGAGCATTTTACCTAAATGTTCCAAACACACCTAAGGACAAAACATTTCAGACGCTTAAAAAAATTTTCTGTAATTACAAATTAAGGATAAATACCTTACAGAAACAGTTAGCTTTTCTATTCAGCAGTCTAGCACATTGAATTAAAAGCATGATAAGAAATAACTTGTATGAAATACCTGAGAAATACATAAGTAAGGCATAATTTTTTGATGAACTGTACTTTTGTTCTCTCTACTTAAATTTTCAATAATCTTTTCTTTCAGTGCAAACCACTTATGAATTATTAGAACACCAGAATTAATTTTAAAAAGACATTTGACAAAAATGCATATCTGACCCACACAGAAAAGCTACAGAAAAAACTTAAGTACTAATCTATGAATGAGATGAAACAGTGCAGTAGAAGATTGATGTACAAAGAAGAATTTTTGGTAGATTTGTTTTCAAAAAAAATGGATATTACAGAAGCAACAGTAAAAGTATCAGTACAAAAGCAGCCTTAAAATCCTCCAGTTTCACCAATGTGGAAATATTTTGGAAATAAGAAAGTAGGAGTATACTTACACTAGTAAATGCTACCATACTGGTGGCCTGATACACCTCAAATGAAAGGGAATAAACAACCCATTGGAGGCTTCCCATGCCACACACTTCTGTTGCATTTTACTGAGAGCAAACAGGGCATGCTATCACTCCTCAGAACAAGCAACCACAATTTTAAATCCAGGAAGGTTAAAAACTTCTGCTGCCCCATTTTATTGTATGACACCTAAGCAGAATTATATTGATAACAAAACCACACTATTGAAACTAAATGAGGTTTTCCCTGATTTTAGTCTTGCTCTACCCTCTGCTAACAGTTGTTTTTAAAAAAGATAGTCACAGAAAAAGTCCATTTACTGTGGGTGGAACCAACACAAACTAGAAACACATAATAGTCTATTCTTCTTGCTGGGCAATTTTTCCACAGTTCAGTTCAATAAAGGAAATCTATAGATTCAGTCTTCATCTGCATTGATGCACTGGCTGTGAGAAAGAGCAGGAAACATTCCTTCAGACCAAGCTCTCATTATTTCTGCAATGTGCAGGAATCCCATTTAGGTTGGCAAAGCATAGCAACTTCAATACAACCTAAGTGCAGAAGGGTACAGGGAAACACTTTCTCATGTTCTAGCAGAACATGTGGTTAAAGTTAAGTATTTGGTTTTTTTCTTTTCCAAACTACAAAGCAATGTACAGACACTCTTCAGCCTTCATGTGTTCTAAGTAAGGAACAGCAAGCTATTCCATCTATGACAGCTGACTCCCTATCAAATACCTCTGAAGAGGTATCCCAAAGTAGAGCTGCAACTCTTTAAAATACTAATCCTAAAATCTGCAACATACCATTAGCTGAGTAACCATACTGGCTTGCAACAAGAAACCAATTTAAGAAAAACTCTCCCAGAAAATTCACAGCAAAGAAGGCATTATTTTAAAAGTTCTTCATATAAATAGATTTTATTTATCTATTCGGTACTGCTTTTTAGTGCCAGAAGTGCAGCATTAACTCAAGAATGCCTGGGTCTGTGCTTACACAGACACCCAGTCAAACAATTAGGAACCAAATCATTAAAGAGTTTAAGATAGAAAACAGATGTTCCAGCCAATTCTGTCAGAGCTGGGAGCTCTGAAGAGAGAGGTCTGGATTATTTAGCTTGCTTATTTCTGCAGTGCCAGAGATCATTCTTGTTACTGTGTTTTGAAGGGGTAATTTCTAAATGATGATGCTGGCAGAACTACAAACAAAGAATTACACTAATCCAATCTGGATGTCACTAATACATGTAAAACTGTCTTCAGATTTTCACAGGTCAAGCAGGATTTAAACTCCTCTCCATTAATAAAACAGAAAGACACTGTTCTTGGACTTTAAAAAGTGTCTTTGCTTAAAAAACCACAGGAATCCAGAGTGGGTAACAATGCTTTGTCCTGCAACAGGAGCCCATGGAAATAATTTATATAGATTGTACTGCCAACCATCAAATTCCTTTAAACAGATAAAGCTCATCTTACACCAAACATTTGCAGAATAGCCTTGCTAACCCAGAACTGCCTGTCCAGGGCCTGTACATGTACATAAACCTGCACTGTAACTGATAACCCACTCTCAGAGAACAATAAGGAATATATTATTCATGAACTATAACTTCAAATGCTCTCCTTCAAAATATTGGACAAGAGGATTGAGGGTTGATTCAAACATCTGAATCCAAAACATGGGTATTTGGGTTTGGTTATAGGTCCAAGGTGGAAATCCAATTAAAAAATTATACCTTTAGTTTTGATATTACCTAGAGCATCTACAGGAACTGTTAAATTCTCAAATAAGTTTTTCTTGTTACCAAAGAGTTTATAAGACATTTCATTTGCATTTGAGAACTCTGGACAAAAGACAGAGTTTAGCCAAATCCCAAAGGCCAGAATCCAATTCAGCATCTCCCCCAGGAGCTGGTAAAACCTAAATCCTAAGAGCATCTTAGGCAACTTAATTAAAAACAATGAAGAAAGAAAAGGCCCTTACCCTGATACCTGTTTAGGAACCTTGCTATTCACCAGGGTGCACATACACACAAAAAATTAGTTTGGAAACTAAGACAGGAGTGTTCATTCTGAGCATATAAGAGGGACTAAACACCATACCCCAACAAACTGTGTTTGCCACCATTCTGAAAGTCAGCCAAGGTAGTGATGGAACACCAGCCTTATCTTCAAAACACAACATCAGGAGCTGTTTATTTCTTTCCCTTGCATTTTAAAATGGGTTTCATAAAGGTCAGATTGACAGCACTTTATTTTGCCAGTATGAAAAAAAGGATTGTAATTGCAAGAAAAATATTTTCTTGACAGAAAGAGGAAAACACACACTCAGCTTGCTTAAAACTTGTAGTCCTTTTAGCAAAGGAAATAAGTACCTATCTTGCCTATGCCTTCACTCATTAGATAAAAAACTAAGAAACCACAAATTCAGTGCAGCACTCTCAGATAAAACTAAGCTGCAAGACATAAGGAAATTAACATGCATTTTCCTTTCCATGGTGCCTCTAACTCATTAGAACAATCATTTCATGACAGCAACCCCAAATACCAAACTGGTAAATTAATGGTGATATTAGCAGGCAGCAAACATCAAACAGCAAACATCAGGACAGGTATGAGTCTTAGGAAATAAATATTTTCCTTACAATTACATAGGCTGATCATTTAAGGTAAGACTAAACTGGCTTTTAAGGTTGTCTTTCTCACATTTGAACTATTCAAAATTTCACACCAATTTTTATCTTGGGCAAACTGTCATCTTCTCTGCTGCATTCATGTGCCAGTAAACCTTGCTAAAGGCAGCTCCTCCTAAGGGATTTTAGGTTATTAGCCATTTTAAGGCTCAAGATGCAATTAAAAATGGAAGCTGGTGAGCTCTAGTCACTTCTAGTTTTTTGCCCATGCAACAACAATGCAAACCTGAAACATTCAAAGGTGCTGAAATTGGAAACCTTCAAGGGCTTCCCCACCAGATTTCCCCACCAGGACACAAGCCAGCACAACTTTAAGCTGTATAACTGGGACGTGGGAAAAGATGAGAAAACAGAAGACTGAAAAAGCAAAATATATTTTACCACACTGAAATATGGCCAGGAATGTAACCTCGGAATTCCCACTGGCCACAACCACCTGAAAAGAAATCGAAATTAGTAGTTATACAATGGTATAGTATTAAACTACAATTCAGTGGGCAACTGAAAAAAATTAAACCAAAAAGAAAACACACTACCAGAGGCTCCAATCCAGCTAAAGAGGCAGAGTTCTCTCCTGATCATCTGGAAACTGTCCTTTAAGCTCAGTAGCAGCTGGATCAAATGCAATCTTTAAAAAATTATAATATTCTTGATCTGTTCAAGTGTCCAGTCAAGTTTATCAGAAAGAGCAAAACTGCCTTTCTCTGAAGTAGAAATAGAAATATTTAGGAGGCATATTTCCTTAAACAAGAAACACAGCTGTTTCTGTCCTAAGCCAAGAAGCCCCTCAAAGCAAAGCTTATGTGAGCATACAGAAACTCATGAAGGACGAGTTTCACCAAGTGCTCCAAGAAACCAATCAAAACATTATATCAGTCCCCAAAATTTTGGTTGCAGCATCCAAATCAGCTCCAACAGAGAAAAATCATAAAAAATCCACTGCACTTTCCATTAAAGGTGATATAGGAGCCATGGTACTGAACTGAATAAACTAGAAGATTTAAAAGCCTAGAAAGACTGAAATAATACTAATATTGGGAAAAGGTCAGATTGGGGGAAGCTGGGGAAGATCTGGGGGCTAGAAAGGGATAATTAAAGAAGTCAGCAGTGTAAAAAGCAAGGAAGTACAGGACATATATATAAGTAGCTGGATGCATTTAACTTCCATTGTACCATTTCAGTAAACAATAGTGGGAGCCTTCACCAGCTCAAACTCTGAGCTGAGAACAAGCAGCTTCCCATTTCTCCATCCCAGATATAAAGTTCATGGGTGCTCCAAACTTACTGGAAGAGGCAAGAAGTATTTAAAAGTATATTAAAAAAAAATTGCAAGAGGAAAAAACCAAAAACCTTGAAACAAGAAGACATCAAAGTCCTCAGCTGCTCAGGCCAGAGAAGCAATGGCCCATGGAACACACTACATATCGTGCCTACATGACTGGAGGAAAAAGTCACATGCACACATCCCAAGTGCTTTCAAGTCCAGATGTTTCACAGCTGCATGTTAGTCATGTTCTGTGGGCAGCATGAAACAGACCCAACAAGCCTGTCGTGCTGTGCAGAACACCTGCAGGAGAATGGAAAGCACAACCATAACTCACAAAAGCTAAAATTAACTTCTCTTGTTCATGCCTTATAACTAAAGTTCAGACAATGTGCATGAAAGAAAAGGGAAGGGTAACCCAGATGAAGACAGCTAAAAAATAGAAAAATATATCCTTGCATTGGTTTTCAGTTTGGACTGTAATTATAAGGTGGGGTTTCTTTCCCATTGCTCTCAGCAACCCATTTTCATATTCTCTTTCTCTCCTCTTTTTGTTCTGCATATTGCTGATTTATGCTCCTTCACAGAGGAATGTAATCATTTGGAAAACATCAAACCACAAAAATTTTAAAAATTAAGTACATAGAACAACATAGTAATGAATTGTTCTGCTCAAGAAAGCTCCAACCATTTCTGTTAAAAGATGTTGCATAGAATGTTACTGATTTTAATGACACTTCTGATAATAGAATTGGCAAAGTCCATGATGAAATCTTCTCTCATTTTCAGAGTCTCAGGGTGAAAGTAGGGCATTTTCTGGAAACTGAAGTTTCAATTCAGCTTCACACAAGAAAAGATCCATTTTGCTCTGCTGTAAAGTAAAATAAACTTCAAAATGTCAGATATGTTCTCTGACCAAGACTTGTCTCTATTTGACCAAGAATCAACTTTTTGAAATGCAAACACTTGTGTACCTGAACATGACAGGAATTCAGTGAAACGCAGAAGATTCAGAAATCCTTATTATTCTGAAAAATTGCTCAGATATCACTAGCATAAATTACTACAATTTGAGCTAAAAGCATCAGAGATTGCATCTTATACTATTTGATGCAGTTAAATGAACAGAGTTGAATCCTTGTCTGATATTCCAAGAACTTGAACAAATGTGCATTGATGCACCTCTCATAAAGGTCCATTAAGATTTTCTGCTCCTCGTATCTTCAGATCATCCTCAATTGTAGGCTGTTTCTACTAAAACCTGCCCAAATCACTCTAATCTTCAGAGCTCAAATAGTAATAGAAACAGAGAAAATCCAAATATATGCAACAAGAGCATTAACTCAGGTTTTCCAGGCATATTTTCTGTAGAAACCAGCTCCATGACCAAAGGCACTGAAACAAATTTATTGTAGGAGAAAAGCCTACAAACTCATTCCAACTTCTCACAGGGAGCTTAAGTAAAGGTGGGGTTAGTGCTACCTACACCCTTCCTTTGGATCAACAGAATCCTCACAGTTGCCAGTTACTACCAGCATTAAAATGAGACTTCTTTAAACAACACAGGATTGGCCTCTTAAGAGGCTTAGAAACAAACCCTCTTCTCAGCAGGGAGGTTTGCAAAGGCAGCTTCAAGCCTGAGAGACCAACCCAAACAATTCCTCACCTTCGCTTAATACAGACCATAAGTGTGATCAGGAAAGAAAGTAGCAGCTTCACTTGAACTCAGTCTGTGCATTTGAGGCCACACAGGTTGTTTAAGAAATTCAAGGTGTTCATACAAGCTGGACACCCCAGGGAGGATATATGGTATAAGAAGTGCAACAACAACATAGTAACAACAGCAAGGATATTAACCACTTCAGTACCATGAAAAGTAACTGATGGCAGGTGTAACTCCAAGGCCTTTCAATAAATTAATTAATTAATTAATAATCTGGTCTAGATGAAAGCCCAGAAGCTAGAATGTTTGAGATTAAGCCTATCTGAAAACTCACACCTTGAAAACCTTTGGATCTAGTCTTCAGGCAAACAGGTCTTCAAACCTGTTTTCAAATCTCTTCTGCTGTACATCTCCTCCTGCTGCCACCACACCTCCCTTCTCATTGAATCTTGTTGAAATCCATCCTCACCTGCAACTCACCTTCCATTGCTTCTCTCATCACACAGATCTTTCTTGGCTTCCTGATTTTCAGCCCATTACTTGCTCAGAAAACTCTCATCTCCTTCATATCTATTTTCACCTCACTTTTCTTCTTCTTATGAATGTTTCTCCCTGTAACAATCTTCTTTCCCAAGTTACAAGTATTTTAAGATCTTGGCCTTTTAATCCACCCTTCAGTCCAGTTTATTATCTAGCTACCCACTCTTTTCATAAAATTGGTTTTAATCTCAAAACATGAACTGTGCTGTCTAGTCTGCCTGAGTAGAACTTGATGTAAATCAGTTTTCCCATACCATGAAAGTTCCTGGGCTTTAATTGCCTTTTTCTTGCTGTTTCACAATGAGATAAAACTGGCATCGTTTGATATTTTTATTAAAACCAGAGACAGAGATATCTATCTCAGACTAGACAATAAGTCTTGCAAAGGTACTCATATGGGAAAACCTCAGTCTACCTAATTAGCATGAGAATTTTTCAAAGGATCACCCAGATTAATGATTTTCATATAGTGCTAAGGGCTAAAATAGGAACCCAGCACCACTTCACTTCCTTTCTCCCAAAAGGTAATAATAAGCTGGGGAAAAACCTTCCATAAAAGCTACATTCAGATGAATATGGCCTCAAACAGGTAGAGTTTCAACAGAAAACTGGTCTAAAAACCATTTATCTTCTTTAACATGAATTGTCCCCTACAGTTCCTCTCCACCCAAAAGGGTCTCCAGTAATTCCTAAAAGCTTGCCTGAAGATAACAATCAGGCATAACACCTTCACCATTTATCTGGTCCTCAAAAAGCCTCTTTGATTGTGTCCAGATTATGCTGGTATTCTCTTTTCCAGTCATATCCCATGTCAACTCCTGGGATTTCTTCACTGTGTGGGAATGATGGGACTGGCTTTGGTGGACTCTGCATGAGTGGCAGAAGAGGTAGCCTAAGACAGGTATCTGCTGATGAGTCCTGCTTTTAGCCATTAAAGGTGCCACCTTCAACTCTGGCCCAGTCTTCAGGGCATGAACAATAGAGCACATCTGATACCAGCCCTTGGTCCAGTGTAGCCTCTTAAGCAGATTTTACCTATATGTAAATATCAAATTAAAATGACTCTGAAATAAATGGAGCCAAGTAAATCTGTCTCTAGTGATGGCTAGCAGTGGATATAACAGGAAGCATATTAGAACTGAGTAAATCTACACCCAAATTTCCAAAATTTTACCATTTCCTATCCTGAACCAGAGGCTTATTTTCTCATTTAAGAGTTCCCATGAGATATTAGCCCATTTTTTTTATATAAATTTTATTATTCTGAAGATCTTACGTGTCATTTCTCACCTGGCTTCTACCTGCAATCAGCCCATGAGCCAACCTACACTCATTCCTAAGCTCTCAGATATACATCCTTCTGTTTTCCCTTATGAGGCTCATCATGGCTAAATATGCACATCCTTTAATTTTTGTGACCATGACTGTGTGTGCTGCTTGACACTGCAGCTACAGCTGGGTCTGCCCAGAGCTACATCCTCACGTTGTTTGCCAGCCTGTTGGCATCTTGTTCTTAACAGAGACATTTAGGGTGAGGACCTCCTGGTTCTGTGTTTGACAAAGAGGAGAATACAGTCCTATGACCTCGGAAATACAGCAACCAAAAAATTACAGCTTCAGTAGCCAAGGTTTCGGGTTGGGGAAGCCATCATTTGTAAAGTGGTTTGCACACATCCTGTCACAAAACTGTCTCTTAAACCAATTTGTCTCTGAGGGAAAAAAACCCCTGGGTCCTTCTGAGGAAAGGCCAGGCACATTTATCTGCCAAAAGTCAGTCTCTCAGAGTCAACAAAATGGCAACTTTACCCACAACAACAGGTAAATGTCGTTTGGAGGAGGAGGAGTTCCACAAGGAATACTGACAACTGGAGTGAATTTGACCTCAAGGCTGCCCTTCAGGCCATTTGAGAATGGCAGGTGATTTAACAATTAAAATCTGATCACATTAACACAGGGTTATCTGTTAATGTACAGAGGAGGGAGGGGATATCAAAATAAATGTACTAATCCAAAATGGGCACGATTGCTTCTACCAGATCTTTGCCTTTGACTATTATAAAAATAATGCCAAACCTTGTTGTTTTGGTTCATTTCATGATTTGGGTGATTATTTAATACCTCCTAGAGAAATGCTATTGGCATCAGTGCCTTAGCTTTTACATAGAAAAAGACTTTCAGCAAAAGCTGAAGGACATGAAAATGAAATCACATAAATCAGAAAATAATTTGAATATATCTTTATTTACTTGGAGGAGGAAGGCATCAGGCACAATGATTTGGAAGGTCTCTCAACAGTTCAAACTTCTGACTTTGCCTGATCAAACTTTATCCAGAAGTCTTTATTAAATCTAATATTACCACTGTCCTTTTTCTGTAAAAAGCTTTCATTAAAACAGACCTGAAAATTAAAGCTTGAAAAAAACAGTTTGTGTAGGGTTTGGGAGTGATGAGTCTCTAGTAATCACGATGGAAGGGCTGCAAGTAGACCAAATATGTAAACAACATTTACTATCAGAATTATCCTGAAGGATGCTGAAATCCCACAATTCCTATCTCATCCATAGTCTGTGTTTCTTCTACAGGAAAATTTGTAATTTCCCCATGGCATAATTATCCCCTTAACTAAACTAGTTTGTCAGTATGTAGAGGACACATATAAACTAGTCATGGGTAATAAAGCCTTGCAAATCTTCTATTGTACTGCTCCAGCTCCCTACCATCCCTCCCAATTTTTAATTGAATGTTGCCATTAAATGGTTCCCTTCAATATGCAGCCAGCAAGATTTCTTTTACATGCAAACTCCTGTACTCCCAGAATAAGCATTACTGGCATGACATTTCTAATTTTAATTATTTTAGATTATTTTCCAACAGTCATTAAAAATAGGGGGGTTTTCTATATTCAATTAAGAAATAGGCCAACAGCCTAGGAAAGAGCCTTAGCAAATACACTTAAGGTATTGTCAAATATTAAAAGACTGCTGCCAGAGGAAATGAGCAGGAGTTCCAAAGCTGCTTTCTGAAACTGCTGCTAGAGACAGCAGGATAAGCTAGGTCTGGAAGCAGGGATACCACATCTTTCAAACTGCTGTAGGCAGCAACCAGGAGACCTTTCCCCCTCCTTCCCCATGCTTCAAACCTGTTTCCAGCCCACTGGAGTGGGAAATACGTGCAGTGATACCACAGCCAGTTTCTGCCACCAAACAGATGGTGACTGCTGGAAGCCAGCAACACAGATCCTAGTCACTGAAACTTTATTGGGAGAGCCCACCAGTGTGAATAAATGTCTTTAGATGGACTAATTAAAATTACTTTTTTCATTAGTTAGGACCATCTGTTAGGCCACAGACCTGGTGGAATTGCACACAGGTGGACATTCCTAGGTGGGAATCAGCAAAAGAGCTTCTCATGGCTTGTAAGGCTCTTTTGCCCTAATAACAGGCTACTGAGTTTTCACACAGAATTTTCCCTCAGTCTGTGTCCACAGAAGGACTTTTACACATCTTGCCACCTCACCTGGATAGGTACTGACTGGTGGTGAGCACCAAGCCCAAAAGCAGCTTAGTTTTTCTAGCTAAATGTACCAAACATTTCTTGATGTGTCACAACTGTCTGTACCCTCCCATAATTACCCTGGTATTTGCATGCCACAGCAAAAGGAAAAGAAAAAAAATAAGTTCTTTTTACTCCCTCAAAACTAAAAAATACTAGCTTGCAAGAGCTCAGGAAAAGTCCACAAAAATAAATATGGAATCCCCAATAGGGAGCTTTGGGGCAGAAGAGAAAGTGACACAAAACACTTCCAATTTTTTGCTCAAAATCAAATCCTTCACACAGTACAGGGTCACCCATATCAGACTGAGTAGTAAAGCCCTACAGACACTGGTTCAACCTTCCTGTGGAATCCACAGAGATATTACAGATACAGTGCAACGGGCCTGATTTACAGTTTTACAGTTCTTATTTCTTGCCCCTCACCCTGGAACACCCAGAACTGCTCAGTGCTTACACATGATTTCATATTCAAAGACACTGGCTACAGAACTCCTGCTGACTCCATATATTCTGACTGCTCAGGGCTTTAAAAAAGCCAGGCCAGCTTATCCCTGTAAAGCAAAAAGCTCACATGTAAACACCGAGTCATGGCTGTGCATCACTGCTGGCAATTGCTCACAATTCCTGGAACAGCAGCTTCTGACAAGCTACACTGTGCTTTCATATTTGCTTTCCTGTAACTCTCAGACAAACTAGAAATTGCACAAAAATAAATAGGTTGAAAGTCCCAGTCTAAACATGTTAATATAAGTACTCAACACTGCAATTCATTTGTACTGCCCTATACACTACCAAGACTTCTGGGTGTGAGAGCTGGACAGAGGAGGCATCACTGCCAAAGGAAGATAAAGGTCTGAAAGGAAACAATTTCAAGAAAACAGTTGTTTCAAGCCTTAATTTACACAAAAGGTCACCAACAGTTTATTCCCACCCCCCTCCCCCCCTTTATATATCACCTTTAGAAAACCAAAGAATTAAGGCAAGGCAGACATCCAGGAAGCTGGCTAGCCAACATACAAAGTACTTTAAAAAGAGTAGAGAGGCCAATATGCTTGTATTTACAATATTTTGTGACCCTAACCTACTCATCATGTTTTATTATTTCCTCATTTTATAGCTCTGCTCTTTCACAACAGCCAGCAGCCAACATTTCTTCTCCACTGGCCAAAGGAGCAGCCAAGTGTCTCCTTCACAGCCAATATCAGTTACCAAGCCATAAGCAGCCAATATGAGGTGGTGAATGCACAAGGCAGCAGCTGATGCCCTTCTACTGGAAAATTAGACTTGGGTTTTAGGCACCTAAGGATTTTTTTCCCCATCAACTTAATTCATTCTGTGAGCCTATTTGAAATGATTTGATCAAATTTGGATTTAAATTAGGGCAACCAGTGGAACTATGCCAATTTACACCAGCTGAGGAACTGACTATATTTTATTATTACATTCTCCTTCTTTTATGTGAGAATAAACAGAAAAGAATCCTTGTCCAAAGAAAGCAAAATAGTATTGTGTAGTTTCAAGGCCAAATAGAAAGATGTGTGCTGAAATCAGAAGCTCTAATTTTAAAAGCATTAACAAAACAAGGATGATTTTCCCCAGTGTGGGAATCTGCAGATCTCAGTTGAAGGTGTTCAAAGGCCAGCAAGGAGAATAACTTAAATGTAAAACTAATCAAGGGTTTTCATGTGGTGCATTCACTTACAACCCTGGGTAAACAGCAGTCACAGCTCTTGGGTTCCTTCACTTGATGCCTCTACAAGCAGCCAAACCTTTGGTAGCTAAAATGTACAGGATGTTTTTGGTTCATTCCCACTATCTGAGAAGGGTACATGGGTTCACCCTTTACAAGACTTTCAGCACTAGCAATGACTGACTCTTCTCCTTGTAACACTGTTCCTAGACACAGCTGTCATGGAAAACACCATGTTAAGCCTCTTAGAGACCACCTTACCTGAATTCCTAGACAAATAATTTCTAGAAACCCACATTTAAAGACCATCTCAGCCCTAAGTTTTATGGCCACACCTGTGAAAAGAATTAACTGTAAATTTAGGGGATGAATCCCTAGAGGATCCATAGGTTTTGTTCTGAGAGGAATTTTGGGAATAGGACCCTTAGGGGGGTTATTGGTAATTTAATGCTTTTCTACTTTCCCCAATAAAATGCACCTTCATTCAGAGTTATGGTTTTAACAGCTTCTGACTACAAAAAAGTGTGGGAAGCTCTTGGGCAGCAGCAAGCAGTGAAATTTCGGGCAGGAATCTGCCTATCCCAGCCCAAAAATAAAATCAAATAGCTCTTCAGTCAATCTGGTAAATATAAAAATGGCATGACTGGATGTCTCCAGTACCTACCTTTTTTAGATATTCATTAAAAATTAATTAATTCTGCTTTGAATAACAGCAACACCAGCTTTATCCTTAAACTGTAAGGAACACAAATCTTTTGCATCTATGAGTACAGGTTAAAATCTACCCTACAAGTTACTGAGATCATATTTTGCCTGTTGTGTTTTTAACTGGTGTCTTTTTCTTAATCTTTCTTTTTTGTTTTAGTGAAAAAGCAGACCAATTAACAGTGCATTCACAGCCAGCCCTGAATATGTAAAATCAGTAGTAGACCAACTTTAAGGGCAAAGCCTGAACATACTTCTGTGACCTTTAAGGTCTCCATTGGCCCAATATCAAGAAGCACAATTTCATTTTTCAGCTTGGAAATCCTTGACTACAGACAGCACAGAATATTGAGCATTTCAGAAGGGCTATAGTTGATCATTTGCAAAGATCATAAATGAAGAGGGGGCCATTAATGTGTACAGCTAAGGGTTGCAAAAAATTGAGGAAAAGACCATTCTAAAATAGACATTAAATAGGAATGAAAAGTATTTAGAGTGACTAATCATTCATAAAGCACCACAACTTGTCACCCCAGCCCCACACAGTCTGGCAGTAGGGATGGGGGCCTGGGAACAGGCATGATTCATGTACATTGTAATAGTATCCTGAAAATACTGGCAACAGCAGAAGCACAACGAAAAAAGCAACACCACTCAGCTAAATACGCCATTACAATGCATGCACAGTTGTTTTATTATGCACAGGCAGTAGATTAGTACACATCACCTAATAATGTACAATTAGGTTCACTTCAGAAACAAAAACAGACGGGCAATGTGGATGTTCACAGAAACTGCACAAGCAATGAAGACCTCTGTGCATGGGAAAAATGGACAAACCTTGCCCTATGACAGATGAAGCACACAGATAAAAACAATGATATTTTCCCTCACCACATGTCAGGGGAGAAAAGGTGTTATAAAATCTTCCATTTCTTGATTACAGAGGACCATGAATGCCAGCTTGTTGTAATTAAAAGGATGGAGCAGCAGCATTTAACAAGGTTTAGAAAAACTGCTTAGGAGAGAAGCTCTATTTAGCCTTCTGTAATATGCCACTTACAACAGCATAAGAACCCCATACCCCACATGAAGCTCAAGTTTTTCAGTGCTGCTGGTTGGGGCACCCAGCATATTTTTATAATTTCTGCACAAATTAAAAGAGTGGGTGAGATAATGCAATGTTCTATGTCAGCTACCTGGCCATGGGCTGACTGCACTCTCTCTGCTTCCATGGTGCTGTAGTCACTCTCTCCATGTGCTCCTGTCTAAAATGGTTCCTCCAGAGGAGGATAAAAAATGAATTCTCTAATGCCTCCAGGAGGCTGTAATCAGCCACCAGCCTGGCCATAAATATTTGCTGTGCATTGTGTAAAGTCATTTATCATCACTTCCTACACTAATCGTGTTCATCACGTGACCCCATCTACCATTAAAGTTTTCCTTTTCCTCAGATCTGATAAACTTTTTCCCTTTAATATCTTCCTCCTCCCCCAGATAATGGCTTTGGAGGCTTGACAGGGCTGGTAACTGAAAAGAGCTTTATTTAAAGTATCATTTTTCTGCTTACACCATTCAAAAGGAACTTTGATAAATAATAACAGCAGACACAGACACATAAAGTTACTTATTTTAAATCTTTTTTTAAAAGAAACTAAAACTAAGACAATATTCACAATTAACCACAGGCTGAAAGCCAGGTCTTCTGTAGCTGGTACAGTTAGTGTCATCCACCTTCAAAAAAATCCAGACCCTAATGAGTCATGTTTCCAACACTCAGGAAGCAGTTAGAAATGCCATCACTGTTCAGATACATTTTGGAGACATTATTAGAGTGATTGAATGACTTTTTCAAACTTCTTACCAAAAAGCTAGACCAAGAATTGCAAATAGTAGCTTGAAATGAGGCTGACAGGCCTGTAATATTAACATCAGATATTAAGATCTAGGATGAAAGATGAAAAACTGAAAACACCAGTGCTTCCTTTTAAGAAGGAGAGAGTTAACTCCACTGAAACATAACTCATGTTACCAGTTCTGCAGTCAGCAAGTAATGTTTGCAACCTGCTGCTCTGAAGATGGGATTAGGATGCAAATCTTCAAGTATTAATTCCCTCTCTGCCCATCCTTTCAGGCTATTCACCCAGGTGCATACAGCAAGCACAAAACAGGGTAACCAAACACCCAAAGTTGGCAGCCAGGAAGCAAACCATCCCCATTAACTGAGCAAGTCCTGCTTCTTCTCCAACCTCAACACACACAAAATTGAGATTAAGCCATGACAGTGCAATTGTTTCAGCAATGTCTAAGCCCTCAGCCCCAGTCCTTATGGCAATGGATTCTGCACATAAACAGCATGGGTGAGGTAAATCAATTATCTGCCACATGTAGATAATTTATGTACATGTCAAGCTTACACGTACATAAAGATGTTCACGTACATACACAGAAATACATTGGCACAGCCTCCATCATAAGCAACAAATTACAAGCACTTGGTGAAAGGAAGGGAGAGTGGCCATGATTCTGCTGCACATCAGAACAGCCCCAGGATTCCTGCAGCACATCAGCCTGCAAGGGCACCCTAAGACCACGACATCCTGGGTCAAATGCCTTGGTACAGAGCACATACTTCTGGTCCATAAACATTCCCTTTGGTTCCTGAGGGTCAGCTGCTTCCATGCACAGCCCAGAGGGCAGCTGCAGCCACACTCACTGACTTAGCCACCTGCTGAGTTTGTTTCTCCAGTACATTTTTTAAACAGAGAAACAAGAACAAAGAAATTTAAAAGCATGCATATATTTGAATAATGTTAAACATTAAAGCAAGAGCAGACAGACAATTATGAACTAAAACTGCTACTTGGTTCTTTCTGCAACTCATGGCAGCAGCAGCACTCCTTCCTTCCTTCCTCTTCAAGAATCAGATGAGTAATTGTTTAAAATCATTTATTTCATTTACTGCTCTTTCCTTTTGCAAAGAAGACAAAAATCAAGCAAACAGTGATCAAAGACTTTAAAAGATCAGCAGCCAGAAGTACATGTCTATTTTATCTTCCCTTCTCTCCACCCATTCCAGAATAAATTGCAGAGGCTTACTGAGAACCAAAAGGAACTGGGACTCTCTGGTTGCTCCTGACCCTTTAATTAGACCAGCAGGGTAGAAATAAATAAACCCTGTCTTCTACCTTCATGACCTTTGATTTCTCACACTGCAAGACACTCTAAAGAAACATTTTAATAAAATTCCTCTTCTGAGAGAGGAAGAGAGTCTGTTTTTCCCTCCTGGTACAGTAGGTTTTTTAGAGATGAGACTGTGGTACATTTTATATTACACTACTGCTCTTTAGTTAATAGGGGTGTTTCAGAGTCAGAAAGTAACTGCATCTGAATATTACTGTGACAGATGTGCTAAACGAAATGAGCAACTGGTTCACACATTGATAAAAAAAAAATCAAGGCAGAACTTGAAATTAACTCAACACAAACTATCCCACAATATTAGAGGAATATCAAGTTTTAAATTTACTTCCAGTTCAATTCCAAAGTGAACACTTTCACTTAATTTCAGATATAACCCTATGAAGCTTCTCTTTGTTATTGCTGTTAATTTTTAAACCAATATGGCCAAGTTTATCTAAACTGGAAAAATCCTTAAATGTAAAAATTCTCAGCTAGATGAAATCACCAACTATAATCCATTTTTTTGACAGTTTTTGTTAATTTGGTTGGACTTTCAGTATATTTGATGGTTTTTAAAAGCAAATCAGTCCACTTAATACAACCTTATATAAAAACTTGTTTGCAGACTTCCCTTTAAACTGCAACCAATTTTACTGGCCTATCTTTTCAGACAAAACCTTTTCAGAACAACAAAAATTGAGGCACATCCTCAGATGGTATAATCTAAATGAACTTCTCTGGCTGGTAGATTTGCACTAGACAGATTCTGTGCTTCATTTGAGTGGCAAACCTTGTGTTTATGATTAGTTCAGAAAGCATTTTGCAGAAGAGTATATATATTATTTTAAGAGAAATAGCTACAATCATCTGGCATAGTTCTTCCAAATGTACTAATCCAATGCATTTTCACCAGCAGTTGTGGGGGTTTTGTTATATCCTAGAGGCTCAGGCAGAAGCAGTGATGTAGAGACCAGATCCATGGCCAGCAGAACTACTGATTTCAGGAGAACCCTCCCCATCAGTTTGGATCAGACAATGATTTGGTCCAATAATCATATTCTTCCCTCTCTGCCTCCCTACAAATCCTGACTTATGATATATTTTAAGTCTATCATTTATGAATTTTTTTTAATTATTTGGACATGTTTATTGCCAACATACAGCAGGAATGCAGGAAAGCTTCACTTCTCACCCAGCCATACAAAGGAAATAGTCCTCCATTTCTCTCAGCAACATAAGAAAATCTCCCTGAAAAGCTTCCTGCTATTCTGCAGACTATCTGAAAAGAAGGGGAATTGCTGCTTTAAATATGCCTCTCAGGCTCCATTGTTATCAGCATCCAGGTTCTTTCTTTGCCCATTTTCTTCTCACCCTTTGCTGCTTATATTTCCTCAGGCATAAACTTCTTGCTTTTTTGAAAACAGATACCTACCAATTTCAGGAGAGACAATTTTTTAAAGGCAGAAAAACAAATACAGAGAAAATTCACCACAAGTTTTACATGTGTTAGGGAAACTTGAAGACATGATGGGTTCACTTGTCTTCTGTATATCCACACCTTCATTTTACAATAGACAGACTCATGGTAAGGAAGTGAGGCTCCATGTAATTCCCTTTCCTGCTGGTAGCAACCCATGAAGCCTTGAGAGGTATTTAGACTGTTTTAAACACAGCATAACCTCCCAAGATGCCAGATAACTTAACTTTTGTCATTATGAAAATCATTATTTCTCAAGTGTCCATTTGTTCATTCTAAAATGCTAAAATGAAGAGGGATAAAAATGGAGGTAAATAGTACTGGGTTTAGTTTTCACTGGTTTGAAACTGAGGGTTATACCTCTGTTATAATTCTTTGGATACATGTTAATTATTTGCATTTCAAAGTCATGAATGTATTGTGTCTTTCATATGAAAGAGTAAAACAAAACAAGTCACAGATCCTTTAATTTGCTGACAAATTAAATTAACATTCAGGTATAATAGGACATAATGTAGATTTAATACTTCTGCTCTCTTTCAAATTTCACCAAACTCAGCTGAGTTACTGGCTGCTGCAAAGCAACTGCCTAGTCTGAATAACCACAAATATTCAAAGGACTGATAGGTGCCAAAAAGAAGTTCTCCTCCATGAAAGAAATGCTTTTGCTATCTCAATGGCCAGTTTCTCTGCAAGTCCTAGACAAAAATAGCCTAGATGTGCTTTGTAGCTAGCATCTGACTCACACTACATTTTCACCTTTGTAAAAATACAAGATCAAAAGAGCAAAGCCAAAGGGTATAATTTTCTCCTCCTTTGTCACATCCCAAAATGTTAAGTACACGTTCTTTTCCAGCAATCCCCATACAAAAGGATAAAATGCACAGCAGTGAACTTCAGTCTACTAAATGTCACCCAAAAATAGGTAATTACCATATGAACATTAAACTGATGCACTCCTCTCCTTACGATGTTCCTTTTTACTAGCTAAAGATATTACCAGATCTTAATTGACATAAAAATGAAATCTTTTGAAGATTCAATTGAAAGACCTCCAAAGCTTCACCTAGCAGCTCATTCTAAAGAGTGTTGACAAAACTGGGCCAAAATCAATCTTTAAAAATATTCACTAAGCACATGGACACAGAGCATGTGCTCGAGCCAGAATTGCAAGCAGAACTTTGAATTCATGTCTATGCATAAAACCTACACGGGTCACTTCTCAGCCAGTAACCTCTGGTCTGTTCCTCTGTGGAAAGGTTTGCTGCACCCATCTGTGTCCTTGCCCATGAGCTTCATGGTGAGGCACAGATCCCTGCATATCAGTGTGTTATAGGCTAGAGACAAATCAAATATCAGCAACTGGCATCAGCCAAGCAGCTCAAACCAAAAGCTACAGGCAAACGTAGATTGCTCGTAAATTTGGCACTTGGTTCATTCACTGAGGGGAAAACAGCCATGCATTGCAGGTTCTCCAGAAGATTTATCTCAAAACCAGAGTTATGAGGAGAAAATATGATTTAGCTTCACTCCCAAGAAGTACTTAACAGGGAACTGCTTTTCTGTGATAACTCCTTCATCCGAACTTTCTTAAAATACAGGAAAGGGAGAGAAACCCCTGGGGAGCTGACAGAGATCACAAGAATTGTTGCATTCGTGTTACACCAGGACAGCCAAGAGAGAAGTCTTAAAATTAGGTATCAAAGGAGAAAGAATGGAAAGCACTCCAGTCCAGGCAGGCTAAAGCATGAATCCATGGTACATCACATTATTTTAGTTCAGGATGTCCTGGCCAGTTTAATTCCTTTATGAACTGAAACAAAGCTCATTTTTCTGCTTATGTAGCACTTAAAGTAGAGTTCATATAAATATACACTGATGTTGAAAGGTTGAACACTGGCATGTTTGAAAAGATGAACTACATTCACTTTCAAATACTCGTCTACACCCTTCCAAAGATAAAGCAGCTAATGTGAAGTATGAATGAAGGGTTTGACTTTTTTCCTAGAGGAGTTGAAGAATCTGAGGGGTTACTTCAAAAGGAAGCAAGCATTTCAAAAGCTATATAAGCACTATGATTTTGAAGGTAATGTCATATTGTTAAACAGTCCAGGTAATCTCCACATTAACATGAAGAGGTCAGATATGAAAATATATTACCATCTTTCTAAAAGATCTGATTAATCCATATCCTTCCACGGACTCAGGAAGTTCTTTGATGCTCAATACTCAAAAGCCATAGCCTGCAAAATATTTTCCCAACCCCACAGTTTTCCACTTAGCTACAAATTTGCCTTAACAAGTGACTGACACCTCTGCCCTCATAGTGATAAACGTGTTTCCTTGTTTCCTCTCTGCAGATTCCATGTAGGAAATATCACCAACACAGCAAAAAGCTGTGAAGGAAGCATGTCACAAAAATGCAGCTTCCAAAAGCTTTCAACACAGAAATGAGCTTTCATATTCCTATTCCAATTTGATGGTTCGTTTCTCTATTTGTGTCAAAAGTCAAGCCTCATCCAGCCTCTCAGCAGACCAGTCCAAATGGCACTGCTAAACTCACACAGGCTTGATGTACTAAGCTACCAACTCTTACATGATTTACTGTTCCTGCTACACAGAATTTCTCTCTACCAGAGCAGCCAGGGGAAAAATAACAGGGTTCCAGTCTGCTTGGAAGGGTTTTATTTTCCACTCCTCAGTATTCATCACTCCAGCATTTATTTGTTGCTACAATCACAGTCATCATGCTAAATTGACAGAAAACTGGGATTGCTGATTTATTCCCATAGCAGAAAGATTCAAAAGCAGCACAACAGACAATTCAACAGCAGCATGTAACTTCTGCACCCAAAATTTTATGGAGAGAGTCATCTCACGTTACCTCCCTCCCAGCTGCTACAGTCCTCCCCTCTCCAAGCTTTCTGTGGGCTCCTGGGCCTCCATTCCCTTCCATCTGCTCAAGCCTGGAAGTCAACCCTGGACCAGCACAGATCTCACAAGAACCAGTTCCATACAGACTAAGTTTTATTGCTGCTTTTCAGCATCTAAGCCACAACTCTTGGACTGATTTCATCTGAGAATACCTTGCCAGCTCCTCACTTGACTCTGCCTGAGGAGAAAAGCAGCAGCAATTAAAAGGGTCACAACTGCCATTGTTCAGCATGCACATTTATATGCAGAAATACATTTTGCAAGAGTTGGTAGAGATAGAAAAAAAAAATCCTTCCTCCAGGATGCTGGCAAGGAAAATTGCTCCCTCTACAACATGGTGGCATGGAATTTCTCTTTTTTCCCCCCTTCTGCAGCACTATTTTTATATTGGAAATTCTCCCTGCAACAGGCTGCTGGCCTGACTAACACAGGCCACAAGCATCCTGAAGCTGCCCTTTTTTTTAATTTGCCTGACAGTAACATTGAAGCCTTTCAATATCATCTTCCTTGACTGCATGAAACATCAATAATAATTACTTTCAATACATGTATTTTTACCTCTCTCACTAGCACTTTTATAGATACAGATTTTTAGGTATATGAGTCATTCTACCACAAGGTTAAGAGATAGCTAGATTTTGTTTTGTGTTTGTGCAGAGAGATTAATTGTGTACAGGGTCTGTCACTGACACACTCTGTCTGTTCAGATTAAATTTCCTCTTCAATCCAGAACCCAAACTCAATTTTGAAGCGGGATCATTCGGAGTTTTGCATCTAACATGCTACAAGCCACTAGATCAGGGAAAAACAGCCTCCACTTTACAATGTACTTGAAATAAAGGAGGATTTGCATGAGCTGACACTCACACTACTCAGACATCACATGGCACAACAGACACAGCTCTGAATTTGCAGTCCATACTTCCTCTACCATTAGACAAGCTGAAGTGGAAGAGGAAACTATGAGTCTCAGATTTTTCTCATCTTAGACCTTGAAACTAAGGCTATTGGAGCCTGTCCACAGCTTCAAAATCTCCACATTCACATTATCACATCATCAAATCCCTTACTGTGCTGTACTTTGCTGTAAACTGCAAAGCTTATTGGGTTAGGTTCACTAACAACTGCATGACTTTTAGGCAGGACTAGACTTGAGACATGGGTAGAGAGCCTTCTTCTGACAATATTCATTGATATCTGTTTTATGGGTCTTGCACATTGAAAAATCTACCAGGGCCTCTTTTGACTTCAGGAAAGTCATGGTGATTTTAGCAGCAGCATTTCACAATCAAGGTCTTGCACAAACAGTTATTTCTGCAAGATGAAAGCAGCCTCCCTGGACAGCGAGGAACTGGCTCCCTGTAAAGTGAGTGCTCTATGCCCTTCAGATTAGGGAAACTGCAGATTTGTTTTCATTATGGGAAGTAAACTGATTAGCAGATGGCTATTCATTTTCCCCCCTCTGTCAACTCTAATAAAATATAAATAGAAAATACAAATAGAAAGCTTACTTCAAGGAACATTCAAAGAGCTCTCAAAAAAATCAAATTCCTGCACATTAAGTGCATGGTTTTTGCAAAGGAAGTAAATTAATCTTTTAAAAAGAAAGATTGTTTTTACACTTGACTGATAGCATGCAATATGATTAAATACATTGATCTGCAAGTTTTAAAAATATGATTGAAGATTAACTTAGACATTGGACCCACTTAGCTAGGTTTCACCAACTGAGTGGATATTCATCAGGCTACACAAGTGCCATTTCTTGATTTTAGTTCACTTTAGTGTCTTTATCAACATGGAGAACCAAAATAGGGTGTTAAAAGTTTAAAAAGTCAAGAAAGTCCCACTTTTAACTTGCCACACTCTCTTCAGAGCCAGCAAGTCAGAAGCTTGTGCACAGACTTTGGTTTTATATTTATGCAGCATGAAGTGGAATATGCTTGTGAAACAGGCAGGAAAGAGCTTGTGCAGGAGGCACTCAAGTGTGTGCTGTAAGAAGAGTTAGAGATGACCTGACCTGCTATTCTGAATAAGTTGCTCCATGTTTTTCATCTCCCACTATTTCTCTGCCTGCTCTGCTTTGATGATAGACATTATTTGGGCTCCTCACGACAGACCAGGGAGGCCTCAGCTGCAAGGGACTTTTCAAGGGCAGCATAATGTGAAAAACAGCTCTGCAGGGGAATTACAGGACTAGAAAAATACAGAGAAAATATTTTCTGTAAGATGTTTGTCAGAAATCACTGCAAAGGACAAAAATCACCATTACAGTGGTGCCCTCCTGTCCCGATTCAGCAGATGCTACTTGAATGACAATGTGATCCAGCCTTGCTATAAAGTCATACAAAAATACCACAGCATTTCAGTGCAGTGCTATTGTGTTCTCACAAAATGTATGCCTTCTTGATCCCCAGCTATCACCTACCCAAACTGCCATCAGCAAACACATTCTCCCAGACTCAGATTAGGGAAAGCGTAGGCTACAATAATTTCCCTCTCTTCCCAAACCCAGCAGTCAGAGCAGCAGCCCATTAGGCTCCAACAGACCAATGAAAAAAATATGAAAAATATCTGTATTGTAGTAAAAAATGCAAATTCAGACCAAATAGGAGACCTGTGGAGCAAGGTACATAGTCCATGAGAGCTTGCCTCTCACTGGGAATACGCCTCTAGTCCAGAAAACGCTTTAACATATGTGTAAGACACATTGCACTCACTGAGCCTTAAAATTATTAAATGCTTTCCTGAACACCAGCTTAAAGAAGAGATAAAATATTCCTCTCTATTTTCATAGTTTATTTCAGAAGAAGCTTCCTTGATTAGAATAATACTGTTTGTACTATAACTGTTCGACTCGCCACTTGAATTTCCTGCCATATAGTTTCCTGAAGGAACACCTGGAAATTATGAAATAAGAATTTGCCCCAATGGCCATTTTCAGTCTTGCAGTAAAGCCATCAATTACTTGTTTTCTCCTAGAAAACACATGATAAATTGTTATCTAAAAGATCCAGTCAGCTATTAAAAACACATTCTGTATATCAGAATAAGATCTAGATATTTCATTACAACCCCAAGGTTTGGAAAGGAGATGGATAGAAAGTCCACAGGGCCTCACAGTTCCCTTCATTCCCAGTATGTTCCTGGTCTTACTCCTCTGATTTCCTGCTTGGTAACACAATCACTTTATCTCAGCTGGCAAACCCAGCTGTTTTTCAAAGCCAGGTTTGCCTTCCATTTTCACAGGGCTTGGCTCCCACCTCACAGAGTTCCAGAGCCCTCCAGGAATTACAGCACTAAGAAAGGTTTGCCACCTTACCCCATGACCAACCCTTGAGAAGCTGCCAAGAGCAGGCAGGTCAGGGCACACTTCAGCCCAGGCAATGAGCAGCAGCTCCCAGGAGTGCCCAAGGAGAGCTCAGAGTCAGCATCACTCAGCCTCAGGAAGAAGTGCCTGGTTATGGGACCTTGCTCATGGTCCATATTGCCAAGTATTTTCCTCATCATATGATGCAAACCCTCCAGAGCTGCTTTACCATCACACAACACCCTGCACTTTGCATGGCTTCTAAACTTTTCAAACTTCCTAGTTATTTAACCCCAAGAGAAAGAGTTAAAGAACTTTAAAGCCAAGACATTGGATTTTACTGTGTGAAATGAATTCAACCAAACACTGCAACCCAGTGGAAGCTCCACACCTCTTTAAATTAGCCCCTGCAGCAGATAATGTCTTTTTAATCAGTTTGATGCTCTGATAAATCAACTCCTATTTCCTAGCAGGGGAAGAAAAGGAGCAACTGAGTTGATGCATGCTTGAAACAAAGTATTTTGAGATAGAAGCTATTTGTGTTTGTAAATGCCAGAAAGCCTCTAATTTAGAAATACAGGCAATTCCTTTCTATTTCAACTCCGTAAATCTGTTTGTCTAATCCTGGGATATTTTGAGGGATTTTATGATAGTCCATGTGCATATCATTCTACTTGCCTGCACAGCAAAATTTGCTTGAGTACACAAAACATATAGCAACTTGTTGGGCTGAGTAATAGTAATAATCCATCTAATCATAGTCAATTCAGCTGCTGGTTGCTTATGGGCATCCTTTACACATTAATTTAAAGACTGAATAAGCAAGATCAGAGCAGTTATTTAACAAAAGCATGCTCATAAAGCTCCTCTAAGCACCCAACACTCATTTTCAGAGGCTTGTGATCTGGGAGCATGCTTTTAAAACAAGTTTACCAGCTCTAACCTTTCCATCTGTCATCAGAAACACAAGTCAGAAGAATTTCATTTCTTACTAAATGATACACATTTCTGAACACTCATTTGGGCACTGAGAAAAAGGACACGTATGCACAAACAATGTAGTGGGGTTTTGTGGTTTGACTTTTTTTTAAATAAAGCACTTACTGTGTCCATTCCTCAGTCTCAACTTGCCTTATTTTCAGTCAAAATTACCCCACTGAGGTGATGGGTAGCACAGAAGGAGTCTAGGGGGCACCATCAGTCTTTCATTAAGAAATATTTCTTGTTTAAATACATTTGAGCAGGAAAACCACACACACTAAGTGGCTGAGGTTTGGGGCCATAGCAAGTGTCCGCTGTTGTTTCCAGCTTCCAAAGAGCTGGTTGGCAGCAGAGGCCACCACCACAGAACAATTCATGACCTACTCAAATAGCTCACCACTGCAAACCCTCACATCTTAAACCCAGTAACTTCCGTGCTTTATGTTGTCACAACAGCAAAAAAAAAAGCAGTGCATGGTCTTGTAGCTTTAAGGGTGGATGTGCAAGAGCCAAGGGTCAAATTCCCCCAAAATGAGTGGACATTCCCATGTGGAACAAGCACTGCCTGTACGGGGTGTCAGGAGGTGCTATTGCAAAGCACACAGTTACTAAACATGACTCCAGATTTACATCCAGCCTTTAGCCACAGGCAAAGGTATTGAGAAGATCAATTAATTTGTCCCCAAAGACAACAAACCAGCAGTTTGGCTCCAGGAGAAGGTGAGCTCATTTCTTAAACTCAACTCTAAAAGTATTAGAAATCAAGCATCAGAAGTCCTCTCTGTCTTTCCAGGAGGAACCTGAACAATAAATCAGAAGTGGGTTCTGTGAACACTTGAGTGGACATCTGAGGGCTTAAGAAACACAATCTACTGAAAAACAAATCTCAGCATGTGACAGAAAAGCACAATCTTCCCAAGTTTTTCCTGGCTTTTGCTTTAAAGGCTGAGACAGTGAATGCAGACAAAAATTACAATTAAAATCAGATACAGGGCAAAAAGCCATAATGGAAATTTCAGGGACCACAGATGCCTCTGCATGGCAGTAGCTCTTCTGCATGTGCCTATCAACAACCCCAGCAAAATGCTACTCAAGAACCAGGTCTTTCTGTGATAGAACTGCACTGATCAGTGAATTGTTTCCCTACAGACTACAACACCATCACAGCAGGTGGTTCAGGAAAAGCAGAGACCAGTGGAATCCATGGTGTTAATCACTGATTGGAGAAGGGTAGGGTGTTTTACTGGAACACTTGTAATGAGAGGTAGGTATGCATCAAAGGTCACTTATTTAGATCCAACGTCATATGCAGAACCTAAATTTTAAAATTTCAGTTGGAAGTAGCAGTAGATTGTAGTAGCAGTATGCACTACAATCCCCTCCTTCTAACTGGAAAAATTCCTATTTTTTCATAAAATTCTACCTTCTTTTAAAAATACTTCTTTGCATGTGACCAAGGATGTGTTAAGTTCTTGACTATACTTCTAGTTAATATAAATTTGGCTTGTCACTGTAGCATTCAAATTGTTGGTCTATAGAGCAGGAAAGTCCCTGGGCAATGAACTCTTCTGGCACTGGCTACAAAAATTTAGATTCTCGTTATAACACATGAAAAGTTATCACCTTTTGATCAGTAGAAATACCATTATTACATCATTGCTATGCTGGATTGCAACTGGGTTTCTCAAAGACGCTTATTCATCACCACAAGCTTCATAATATTCCAGTTACTATTACTGTACCACTGCAGAAGTAAACAGAGATTGAGAAACCAAGAACTTGCCCGCAGATCCCTTAAATAGTCTGTGGCAGATTCAAAGGTTTCTTCATAGCAAAGGAAGGCAGCTTAATGGCTAAACTACAGACTGATACTTGGGAGATCTGAAGTCACTTGTTTCCCATACATCTTTTGTTTCATGTCTGGCATGCTTCCAAATATCTCCAGGTTCATCCTTAGTACAAGTGGGTGAAACTAATTAAACAGGAGTGAGACAAATATAGAAAGCATCAAAGTAACCCAGCCACACACAGCCCAAGCCAGTACTGTTCATGCAATAACGTTGGTTTTCATATGTAAGAAGCAAAAAATAATTCCTCTTTTAATCATCAACTGCTTAGCCATAGACAATAGGAGCTAAAGCACAGATTAATCCCAGGAGATTACATACCACCCCCAGAGCAGGTACACAAAGCAGCTTATTCCACCTATCCTTCCAAAGCAGAAAATGACTTCACATCAAGGCAGTTTGGGAGCCCCAAGAATATGAGCAAGTTTGTGCTAGTGCACTGTAACTTCACATCATATCTTGCTGTGTGTGCCTATCAGCTCCATGTGGACTGTCCTACATCCCTTGGTGAGAGTGCAGCTTCTTTTTGGCAGCAGAAGCATTGGGACACACAAGGAAATACTCAGAAGGCTGTGCGGGAAGACTTGTAAATGCTGATGGGACTCAACTAATCTCTTCCAGCAGAGAGAAGCTTCAGGATAACTGCTCCTTCCTGTGTGCTTCAGCAGCAGGGCCACCATCACAGCCCACACTAACAGGGGAAACAATCTACAGGAGCAGCAACACGGACCTTACCTAGGCTTATTGAATTAAAGATGTAAAAACAGAGGCATAACAGAGCGGTGTTGGCTTTGACTCCACAATTCCTTCAGTTCTGTGCTATCAATAGTCTTATTCAAAACTTAATAAGAGAACACACCTTGTGCATGTGGGTTCCTAACACACTGTGTTGGTTTCAGCCTCTCTGATGTGTTCCCAGGGCTGCTGCAATACATATCACACATTAGCTTCAACCTTTTCATTCAACCAGCTGTCAAATACATACTGTACATTGAAATACCTTTCCTTCTCTACAAGAAGGAAAAAATTAAGATGAACAGAAAAAAACCCTGGGTCAGGCTTAGAAAAAAAAGTTACAGGAAAGATTTGGCTTTTCAGGCTTTCCTGTATATGTTCTTCTGCAGCTCTCCCAGTATCACTAAGTCTGTTCATCTCAGGGGAGTTATATTTGATAGCATATTTAGTTCACAGGACTAGCACAGTTACATTAAACAGAGGCTGGTGATAAAACATTACATCTCCCTCCCCTCGGCACTCCATTTGCCGTGATGTAAAAGGCAGACACCCCACAGAGAAATTAATCAGAAAGAAGGGGAATGAATCTAAAGAGTGAAAATTAAAGACCCCATGACATCTACATCCATCTACTACACCCAGATGAAACAGTGTCCCAAAACTCAAGGATGTATTAAGATCCTTCTGAGAGATGGAAGGGGTTACAGAATTCAGCATATTATCCTCAATATACATTAGAGTTACTTAAATTGAAAGACTTCTCTTTGTTCAGCACTGAAGCTCCACAGAGAACACAATGTCTTTTAGAAGAAAGTACACCTGCTTTGCTCTGGAAAGTAAAGAAAAAGACTTCAAGCTAAAAGACAGCTCATATAGAGGCAGTATCAGTCTAACCTCAGCAAAACCACACTGCTTTACCTTCAATAAGGATACAGCCCAAGTATCTACATTTCTCCCATAAAGGGAAATCAAAGGAAGTGCCTGTGTTCAAAAAAAAGCCACAAACCAACAAAACAACCATAATCGTGTGTCCTCATATCCCAGTTCTTCCCCATTTGGTCTAATGCTCTCAAAGCTTTTCAACACCAGAACTATTCCAACATAAGGAATACCTAAAACTGTCTTAAGGACATCTTGATTTCCCTTTATCCCTTAGCCAGATTCTCATCTGTCAGAATCCCTACAAAGACATTTGCAGAATCAAATGATGCTGTACAAGGGAAGGACTCCAAATGCCTCAGCTAACAAATTTGGCTGAAATGGATTAACCTGAATAGATTGTGAAAAAAAGAAATCTTGGCTTTAAGCACACATTATCTACTCTAGCCTTTGTAGACTTGAACTTGTAGCGTGGATTTAATCAGCAAGAAAAATTACAAAACATGGACAAAAGTGAATAGATTATGCAGCCTCTCTTAAACCACCATTCAGGTTTTGTTTGCAACACCCTAATAAATGCCAGGGTTTAAATTTATGATCCATAAGCAAAAGTATATGCAAGAAGGACCTCATGAACTCTTACTGAGAGTTTTTATGAAGCAATGCTCAGATTAGAGCTTCCTCAAAAGGGAATTTAATAGAGCAGGGCTTGAAATTCTACTTTCAAATCTGCTAGGCTTTGTTCAGGTATGCTTGAACTTGGAGTGTGGAGCAGGGAGAGAAAGACCCTTAAATTAATCACATCCCTCCACGACAGGATACAGAGTAAATATATAATCTTTCCTGTAAAGTTATATCACTTCATGTATTTGCAAATGAATAAGGTTGAATCATCCATGCAAGCCTACTTACTCTACCAAAATCAAAACTTAACTTCATTTTAAATTGAAGCTCACTTCTTCTAGAGACACATAGCAACCTTAAGTCACTTTAAAGAAGATGACAAAAATCCCTACAGGAGAAGAATTATAAGTATAAAGTTGCTTCTATTCTCAAAACACCAGCATTATTCCAATCTTGGAAGCTCTGAGTCAGAGATAAGAACTGGGCCTTGAAATATTATTAAACAAGTATTAAAGTAGAATGAGGACTATCTTGCATGTTCTTGCTAGGAAGTCTCATACTTCCCATCTCTCAAATGCCCTTTCTTTGCAGCAAGTGGCTAAACACCAGAAGATAGGAAATGGTAAATGTAGTCAGAGGTGACTTTCAAAACATATCCTCATTTATTCAAAGTGAAAATATCTTCTTACCTCCTGCTCTTGCAGACTGCTGAGATGAAGAGAGCAAAATTACTTCCTCTTCAGAAACGATGGTAACATAACACCGAGGGTGGGAAAGGTCTTCCCATGTATTAAAAAATCCTGTTCATACCAACACCCTAGTAAAAAAAAAAAATCATAACATGATAGAGGCTGCAACCAAATAGCAAGACAGATAGTGCTCCCATTAGTTGCCATACATGCAACCCCACTCGTTGTCAGAAACACCTTTGGTACAATCCTGTCTAGTTCTCCTTTCTCACTTTATCCCTCCAAATTCCCCTTCTGTTTCCTTCACTATCACAGCAGTTTCCTTACCTTTCTGCCTCTGAAAATGTAAAAGAAAGAAAAATTCACAGACTGTCCAGGCCCTGTGTTTTTCAGAAAAGCCCCTCTGAGCCTCTCAGCTCATCAGGAGTCCCCTGCCTAAAATGACCCTGGAATCATAGAATATACTGAGTTGGACCCATCAGTATCATTGGTTCCAACTCCAGTGCCCAAGCAGCTTCTGGTAACAAAGCTACAGACATTTCATTTGACAAATTTCTATAGACCATAGAAATTTAGGTTGGAAAAGACTTTTAAGACCATTCAGTCCAACCACTAACCCAGCACTGCCAAGCTTGCTCAAGCACAACATCTATATATCTTCTAAATACTTCCAGGGGCAGTTACTCCACCATTTTCCTCAGCAGCCTCTTCCAATGCTTGCCAAACCTTTCTGTGAAGAAATTTTTCCTAATATCCAATCTAAACATTCCCTGGCATAGGTTGTGGCAGTTTCCTCTCATCCTATTGCTTGTTGGCTGGGAGAAGAGGCCAATACCCACCTTGCTACACCCTCCTTTCAGGCAGTTGTAGAGCCTCCTTTTCTCCAAGTTAAACACTGCCAGCTACTCCTCATAACAATGGTACTCCAGACCCTTCCCCAGCTCCACTGCCCTTCTCTAGACTTGCTCCAGCACCTCTATGCCTTTGTTGAAATAAGGGACCCAGAACTGGACACAGCACTCAGGGTGTGGCCTCAGCAATGCTGAGTACAGGGGGACAATCACTGTCCTGGTCCTATGGCCACATTATTCCTGATACAGGCCAGGATGCCAGTGGCCTTTTTAGCCACTGGCACACACTGCTGGCTCATGTCAACCAGCACCCCCAAGTCCTTTGCTGCTGTGCTGTTTTCCAGCTACTCTGTCCCCAGCCTGTAGCACTGCAGAGGATTGTTGTGACCCAAAGGCAGGGCTTGGCACCTCACTGTGTTGAGCCTCATACATCTGGCCTTGGGCACATCAATCCAGCTTGTCCAGAACCCTCTGTAGAGCCTCCCTACCCCACAGCAGATCAACACTCCCACCCAAACTTGGTGTCATCAACTAACAGATTGAGGATGCCTTGATCCCCTCATCCTGAACATTGATAAAATGTTAAACAGAACTGGATCACTAAATACTAATAGATGTGACACTTGAGACTAAAAACTCCTTCCAGCATTACAATGTAATAGACTTCCAACAACACCACCAACAGAACAGCAAACCACATGAAAGGACCATGACTAGGACCAAGACTGTCCCAAGACTTAATTTTTCAAAGCAATGAATTATATCTTGGGCTGTGACAACACCTGTGAGACCAAGGTATCCCATTCCACCACTGCAGTGATAGCAATGTGCATCCTGGCTACAGCAAAGAAAGGAACAAGTCAAAAGTTTTGTTTAAGTAACATCATTTAGTAAAAATATTTATGCTACAGCTTCTGGGAGTTAAGAAACATTCCAGATACATCCTTCAAATGTTATTAGGTTGTTTTAGTAAAAGATAGGAGGGGAAAGGATGGGAACACTTGTAACAAATGTTCATGACATATTAAGCCAAGATGATTATCTATGCTTAAATATTCTTTGGAAGATGTTGGTTTATTTACCTGGTAAAAGGCTTGCATGGATGAGATCTTAGTTCAGATCAGCACCACACATGCAAACACTCTGCAAAATATTAACTAAGTGAAATAAAGTGAGTTGGAAGTTTTCATATGTTTCTGACTTCATATAATGCCAGGTTTTTTTAAGTTAACTCTCACTGGCTTCCTCTTGCCATTTTCCTTGATTACTCTTCACCCTTACAAACCAATAGGCATTATTTCATTGCTATGTTCAATACTATGGTTTTTTTCCTTCTTATGTTACCATCATAAGAACAGGGGGAGGAGAGCTATTCTCTCCACCTTTAAAAAAAGTTCTGGTGCCATGGGCACTTGCTGAATTGAAATGCAGAGGGCTTTTTGCCCTTGGCACATTAAGCCGTTCTCTAATACAGTAGGCAAATAATAATTAAGATAAAGACCTAGGTATATGAATAACTTTCACAATACATTAGACTTCACTCAAGGGTTAATAATCTGCCCAGGGTTGAGGTCTATGTGAAACATCAGGATTTATCTGAAGCTATAAAGAGGGGGTCTGTCCCAGCTTTCAACACCAACAAATAAAACACCTTATTTTAACAAGATCACAAAGCAGAGCAATGCAGTGTTGTTGCTATCACAGTTTTCTGCCTGAATGTGTCTATGTGTATAATAAAATTAATCATTTTGTCCACATCAACTTTCTCCAGGAATGTGACAATATCCAATTGTAAAAATATCAGTGAACACCTACCTGAGGCAAGTTGAACAGAATTCAGATTTGTTAGTGTTACAGTAATAAGCACCCTTTTCTTCGAAGTGCATTTTTGTCCTATAAATAACACCTTTACATTTGATTCAAAACCTTTTGGGCAGGTCCAGGCAGTAGTAGACTGGAAGCTGGGGGATGTGGTGCATCTTCCAACAGCCAGGGTGAGGAACAGGGAGCAAAGACATACTTGCCTCACTAACTCGTGTGCCTTTGCTTTTCCTCAGTTTACCCTCAATAGCACTCTTCTAATAATAGGTTGCTTTAATATTTGCAAAACACTCTGAATGCATATACTGTGAATGTAAATACATATACAAATTATCTCACAGCAGGGTGCTCAGCTCTCAAAAGTGTTTTGATAGGGCTTGCAAACATGAGAGGAGGCTTAACTGAAAACTTCTGCTCAAACTAAATACTTCAGTACAAATTAGCAATTTGCACTGGAATACTTCACACTCACTTCAGGCTAAGTTGTATTTCTAACTAACATAACTTTTTGCACTATGACAAAAATAAGAGGACTCCAGTAGGAAGTACACACATCAGCACTTTCTTCTCCCTTTAACCACAGTGCAGGCTTTGAAGTCACAATAAATAAGAACAGGTGTATTTTGTAAATAAATTTCTATATCAACTTTCAAGATTACCCAGCAAAGTGATTTAAAGATTCATCTTCATTACTGTAAAGAGTAACACAAATAAACATTTTTTTTGTTTTTGCAAAGATATTAGGTTGATCAATTACGTCTACTGCAGAAAGACTTGAATTAGTCTGATTAGTCTCAGCTACTTAAATTCAGAAGCAGATGCCTCACATTGCAAGAGTGGTGATTAAAGGCTGCATTCACAAAAAAAATTGGATTACGCACACTTAAGACAATACCTACCATTTTTCAGCTCTCCCCCTCACAGCAGATGGCCCATACAATTACTGACTTCAAAAAATTCTCACTAGAACTCCTCCAAAGCTCCCTTCACTTTTTGAGACAAAGGTATGTGCAAGTCAAGACTATTTTCAAATGTTCTCCTCATATTAAGAATTATCACACAGGTGAAGAAAACCATTCACACAGGGCTGTAAGTCAAAAAGCAGTGCCTGTACGTTCCCAGAAGAGTCACCCATATGGCGACAAACAGCAACAGAGAGGCAGAATAATAACATAAGAGCCTTGGCAGCAAATAAAATCCACATCTCACCCTCTGAGCACTCCAGCCAGCACAAGCAAGTGAGAAAGCCAGGACTCAGAGATACAAAATGGCTCATTATCTACCCCAGAAGGCAGAGCACTGCCAAGCTGCTCTTTATCAAGTCCTTAACAGGTGTAAAATTAGCACTTGTTATTAAAGACAATGGAGTTACATGTATTGCCAGCAGCTGAAGAAATGTGCTGGAATTGTTTTCACCTCCAGTTAATTCGGTACCATTCAATAATGTGCACGGAGCCTGTAAATTAGAGAAGTGCCTCCCGAAGCATGGCAGGGAGCTAAGCCAGTGTGTGAGCATCCTTTGTAAAACACAGGTGATTTCCTGAATGAAGGACTGAGGACCAAATCCTCTTTCCATCAATACTGATGTAAGTTCAAACAAACTGCATTTGCCTGAGTGTACTCTCAGGTAAACCTGTGCCACCATAATCTGTAATCAGAATCTGGAGCTGTCAGAAATCCTTGTAAGCAAATGCCAGGACAGAGCTATTTTCAGCTTTTCTAACCCCACTGAGCACAGATCGACTGGCTGCACCGATATTCTCTCTCCTCAGCTATTTACAATTCATTCCTGGGAGTAAAGCAGAGAAAGGAGTTATTTACTGAGAGAAGCAAAACCTTGTTTCAGATGTATCTCATTATGTGCAGATCTCATTATAGGCACATGACCTCAGGTTTAGGACAAGAAGTCACTGAATCACTCAGGACTGTGTAGCTTCATTGTGTATTTTTCTGTCCTAATACAATGCTCAGTTCTGAAAGCAAATTATTTAGATACGTACTGCACATCTAACTGCTGAGCCATTTTATTCAATAGCACTGTACATCTCACCACTTTCCCCCTTTCCCCAGTAACTGGGAGAAGGGCTGGCCAACATCAAACAAATCTGACCAAGGACAGAAATCTCAGTGATAATTACATTCCCACAGGATTTCATGAAAACTGGCAGTGAGATAGAGGAGGAAATTAACTCCTCCACCAAGGGGAGGGCAGATGCAAGTCAGGCATCTCACTATCCCTGTGGCAGCAATTGGCCAGACAGCCAGCATACAATTTGCTCTGCACTAGCTGAGGCACACACTGCCTTTTGTCTGCTGGGACTATCACTGGGAGCGTGTCAGGAGATCAACTTTAGTGGGAGGGGGTTTGCAAGTCCATAAGAAAGTGTGCTACTCTGCTCCTCCTGCCAGATACCATGCACAGCGTGAAATGCAAACCATGGGACAAAGCTCTCTTGCTTTAATATTAATATTGAGTCTAATTACTGGTGTGTGTGGGAACAGTGCTGGTCTAGTGCAGAACAATTAACTCAGGGAGAGTTACTAATAGCCACAGGTTCCCTTCTGCTGCAGTGTTCTGCAGTTTTCCTGCTGTCAGTTTATGATGCAGTCAGAACATGTCTGAAACACCCAATATCAAAAGCAAACTGTTTCTATTCAGAGGCTGCTGGACAAGTTCAGGTTTGGACAAAATGGGGGGAAATAAAACCTGTTTGCTAAGGTATGAAACATCTTTCCACCATCCTTGGTTTATCATGGGTCTTAGAGGCGGCAAAAATCATCATAAAGCAAATAAAAAGAACAGTTTCTTTTTATACAGAGCAAATCTCCAGCTCTTGTTGGATTGATAGGTGTGGTGAGTCACCAGCACATTGCCATGGCTGTCAAGTTGTCACTTTAGCTGGCTCCAGTACAAAGCTGAGTCCTTCCACATGGTCACCACTCCCCTCTCTGCGTGCAAATAAAGACTACAGCCTTTTCACTCCTTTTTCCAATGCACAGGGAAATCTGTTATTTCTTCATCAGTCTCACATCCCCCTGGGCAATGGGAGTGCTCATCATCTGATGCATGTAAATGCTGACAAAACTCCCATCTTGACATTAAATGGTCTAAAAACCTAGAAAAATGCAAATGCAGTGCAGTAATGACAAAAACTGGCAGGTTTCAGGTGGGCTACAGGGTCCTGCCATGCTGGCACTGACATCTGTGAAATTGCTAAAGTAGACCTTCTCAAAGACTGGGAACTAGCAGGAGAACTTGAGTTACAGTCTGGTTGCCACAGGTATTTCTACCAACCAGTGGAGCTGCTCTGTCATGCACTGACCCCCCCCAGCCTACGTGGGTGCTCTTCAGAAAGGAACAGCAGCAGCAGGCTCCTCAGAAGACTTTGTGCCAGTGCGCTGCAGGCTGGCAAAACTCACCACTCGTTCACGCTGATAAGATGATAGCACAACAAAGGCAAGGCTGATGCAATACCTTTGTAAACACAGAGCCACGCTGGCTTTGCTGAAGTACTGCCACATTTTAAATCTATATAAAACCAGCAGAACTACCACAGCCTGTGGCTGAGGTAGGCTGCAGCTAAATCACTCCCTGCAAAGCATCGGGGGTTCTGTGTAGGCAGCAACACAGTGGCAGCCACTTGAAATGCATGCAACACCTTGCATGGGTCCTCGAGTGCTGCCAGCAGCCCCATACCTCTTTTACCATCAGCTGGGAAACTATTAACCAGCTGCATCCATGCAAGAGGCAGAGAGAGGCTTTTGGCAGGGAGGGGGAAGCAGGCGTTTCCAAAGGTTCCCAGTTAGTTTGCACACAGTGCTGTCAGACTGCTGTGCTCCTTTCCAGCCTGGTTATTGACACTGCTGATGGGGAGAGGCCTTGGAGGACAAGGACTCTGCAGCTGCAAGCCTGGTGCATACAGGGATTCCTGGCCAGATTCCCAACATATACAGACCTATCTACTAAATTAATGGATTTTATAACATCAGTGATTCAAACGGCACATCCATACTGTGGAAGGGTAAATTTTATGAAAATTTTCAATCCTGTATTTACAATTTGCCCACCTGAAAAGGGATCTTTAGTTGCTATGGTAAACCAGTGAGTGTGTTGTCAGTATATCGAAAGCCCTTCCTTACAGATAGCTTCCCTAGTTCTGCTTTTAAAGGAAAAATAAGTGAGACATGTCATTGAAGTTTAATGCTTTGATGCTATTTTAGAGCTTAGTTTGTGTTGGGTCACCTGTCTATCAAGGAAAACTCCACCGAGTAACCTCAATACCATTGCACAACACCTAATGGAAAACTGCATTTACAACTGAATTATTAGCAAAGAAGAGCAGGAAGAAAAGGGAGAGATGCTTTAGATATCAAGGACCAAATCAGAGACCAAGGGAGGCATCCAAAGAGGCAATAGGAAGAATAATAATAGATGATGCCCTACCAAATGCTTAAAAACTTGGAAAAGGAGAATACAGGGAAACCCTGTGTTTGCAAAGTGTTTTAGTAAATTTCTACATCAAAGCTATACATGAGGGGGTTGCAAGTTATTTGGTTGATACAAGGCTGAGCAGAAATATGACCAAGGAAGTAAACAGGGGAGCAACACACAGCTGCCCTCAATCTTCTCCACTCCTTTGTGCTTGCCCAGATTGCACAGCTTTGCAAAGAAGTTTACAACCCATGTAGTAGCATTTTCTTCCATTATGAATGTATTTGTACACATTATTACATTTTCCTCCTTCTGTTTCTTCCCCCAAAAGCCAAATCAAAGCTCTCCCTCATTTCCTGTTGCATAAGAAAATAACATTATCTTCACTTTGAAAACTGAGCAGTTTGAAAATGGGATCCCATTGGAGCCTGTCTGCAGGGTTTCAGCTGCCACGGCTGAATGTTTTGCACTGTGTTCAGCAAAGGACATTGTGAGAGACGTATTTTTAAGAACTTTTATGTGCTCAATTTGAAGGCAAACACAGTAGTCCACTTTGTCCTTCCCTCTCATACCCTGTCTATTTAGGCTAAAAAATTGTGTTTGTACAGCACTTAGCCCCATGAGACCAGAGCCTTTAGGTACAAATGTAACTCATTTAAATGGTAATGTACAACAAAATGAGTGGCACCCTTCAAAACAAGCAGCATTTGTAAGTGTATCTGTGCCAGGTGCTGACAAACGGAGGGTCACGGTTGCAGGCAACGGGAAAGGTCTCGGTGAGACAGTATTTAAAAGTCAGTTTTTCCAGTCAAAGGCCAAACTCTAAAATGTCTGCTTATTTCTCTACTGCCTGTGCCCCGAAGCACTGTGCCTGCCTCCCAGAGAGCAGCAGAGGAGGACTCAAAGGTATTTCCTATACAAGGTCAGATCAATTAAGATGTGCTTTAAATAGAGTCACGTGAGCCATGGCAGGAGCTCCACAGTCTGATCAGACCCCTGACACTCTGAAGGGCTGAGTCTGAAGCAATCCACTGACCTCGGGTAGGAGTGCCAGATAACAAGGAGGTGGGACCTGCTTTTTCCCTACCCTGGGACTGGAGGCTTTGTTCCTGCTGGTCATTTAATACTGCTTTAATACCAGAGATGCCAGGAGTTAACTAGTGACCTGGTTCTTTTCCTACTGAAGTCAGCAGCAGAACTCCAAAACCAAGACTTTCAAAAGTCAGGACAAGCTCTTTTAGCTGTCCCAGGGAGCCCAAGCAGGAAAGGAGCTGCTGCCTTCCTTTTCCAGACCTCCCAGGAAGCTCCCAAAGAAATGTTTACATTTAAAAAATAAATGAAGCAAAACCTTGGCAGAATGAAGTTGTACTGGTTCATGCCAGAGCCTGGTCTGTCCACTTGGAAGACAAAGCAAACAAACAAAACCTGTCTCAGAGAGACCTTGTTACTATTGAGATTTGAAGGTCCTAGTCTCAAGAGGGAATATTAATATAAAAGTGCAGCCACCAAATTATGCTACTGAGTAAGTGTTGATGCAGTGGAGAGACAGCAGAAATGTTATTTGTCCTGCTGTAAGAGCATCTATTTATTCTCCATCTCCCAGTGAGCTGCAGCCAAGTGACACCTGCCCTTCTCTCTCATATGGGTGTGACAGGAATATTCCAAAACCAGGAATGAGCTGTCTCAAGCTGAAAGCAACATTCAGAAACAAAACACATATAAAGAAGGTTAAAAACAGGCTGTTGAAGTGCATCACCTGGAGTCCCTGCATGGGCTGCTCTGAAATACTCCCCTCCTCTTGGTTCCATGCTCCAGCTGTCCCACCCAGCCTCTGCTCGTGGGGAGGCTCTTGGAAAGGGAAACCAGAAGCCATTGGTTCCCTGTAAGGTCACCATCATGCCAAACACACCCCACCATCCAGCAGCTCCCCTCGGGTCTGATAATAAATCTCTGAGCATTTACAGTGTCAGGGGTTATGTCTTACTCTCTGTATTCCACAAGCATATTTCTGCAAGTCAAATTCCACGGGAAGCCATGGGATGCAATATACAGGAGCAGCCTGGAAGGCAGTTTTTACTTTCTAATTTGCATGTCAACAGAACTATTCTTTCCTTTCTCCTAAATACCACTAATAAATAAAAAATTTTTAGCAGGATTTTTGTCTGGTGAAAATCAGGGTAGCTCCGCTGAACCACTGCAAAAGGAATTTACATCATCTGAAGCCATAGAGGAAAAAAATATACAAGTCAGTGGGATATAAGCCAAAATTGGAGTGTTTTGCTGGATACAAACAAGATTTACTAGCTTGCTTGAACAGGTGTCTAAGTGCTGTAGTGAGCTGGGTCCCAATATGGCAGCATTTTTTCATTTATGTCCACTTATTCCAGCTTGGACATCTGATACAGAGGTCATCTTATAGCTGACATTTTTATCTTAAACCCTGCCTATAGCTACACTATAGAACAGCTGCCTGTGGAGTTATGTTCCACAGATAACTTTAAAAATAAAATGCAAGTGACTGGAAAACATGGATTTATAACTAGAAAGAGAATGCAAGGGTACCTTGAAATAGAAATAAATGAAGCATTTTCTGCATGCTGAGAAAAGAACTCATAATCTTATATTTCCACTGCATTTTCTTTCAGAACTGATGTTTCAACACTGCAGTTACAGTGTCCTAGAACAGCCTTAGCTGGAACTGGTTAGACCAGAAGCAGTATGTAGGAAAAGGGTTTACACATACATTAAACAAGTTTTTGCCTACAGAGCATGTTATGTTATTTCTCTATAGAGAATCTCTTTTTGTACTAACTGCAACTCCAAACACTTGTAGCAACACAGCAACGTTCCCAGCTGAAATCCCACCTCCCAGGAGTAGCTTTATGTGTTGAACCATGACCACTGAATGGGAAAAGGCAAAGTAAGCTTGGAGGCTGTGTCCAGAACAGAAGTTCCTCCTCACTTTCTCACATCCCTGGTCACCAGATGAGAGCTCTGCTTTCTCACTTGATGTCTGTTCCAGTCCACACTTCATCTCCTTCTCAAATAGGCCTGACCATGTGGGGACCTCTCCCCTCCTTGTCCTTCACACACAGGCAAGCACACCTCTGGCCTCCTTGGGAAACCTAGTGAGATGTGAGTTTTGAGGAAAAGGCAGTTTGAGTTCCTGAAATTTAATCTTTAAGCTTTGAATCACCATTGCACTGGTTCCAAAAAACCCAGCAGCTGTCAAGACATTATTTTTCCTGTTTTTGGGAAACAGGTGTGATGGGAGCTGCTTGGTAAACTGGGCCATCAAGGGACGTAGAAAGGGTTGCCCCAGCAAGAAGAAAGTGAGGGATTTCATGGGAAGAACTGCAAGCAAGGGAGAAAGAATTCCAGTGTGAACTGGAAAATCCCTGACAAAAGTTACTCAGGCAGCTCTCCAAAGCCAGTGGGTTTCTAAAGTTTTATTTGATATCATAACAAGCTCAACATGATTTTTAAGTGTGCAATTTATTGGCTATTTTTAAACATTAAATTTAAATAGATGAGGAATGAAATAAAGCATCCAGCTTAATTTTGAAATTATCTGTAATCTGACATAACTAAGTCTTCGTAAAATAGACTCAAATAATAAACTAAGTATATTTAGCTGGACAGAACTGCAACAGCTAAAGCAGTAAACTAAAAGATTAACTCAGGTCTTGAGATATGAAAGATAATTTACTACCTACAACTACCAATAAAGAACAGTATTTGCATAGGGAAAACTCTGTATTTCATCCATCAGTGCCTCACCTTATTTTGTATCTCAGGCTTGCTTTGTGCCACAAAGCCAGAGGCTAAATGCATTTAATATGCATATTATTGCCATGTTGACATGCAACTCAGTAACCCTGAAATGTCTCATTTGCTTCTTTGTGGCAAACATAACCATAGTTAGAAATGAAGGAGAAAATATCAAAGGACACAAGTCTGATCAGAAAACACTATATAGGGAAATATTTAAACAAAATATCAGGTTTATGAAAACTGGGATGGATGATTAGCAGCTTGATTTTTATTTCAGAGGATGATAATATTGCCAGAGTGGGGGAGAAACAATGAAGATCTCTGAGGAGAGGATGAGGTGGCTGGCAAATAAATAGAAGAAACAAAATCCATCAGGTCCATTCAAGATGGCATTAGAGGCTACTTTAAAAAAGAGTGTTCCAGGGCTCAGACATACCCCAGGTCAGCTCACCCTGCTGCAGCACCATTAAGATGTGCATCTCCAGAGGACAGTGCAATGGCACCAGTGCAAAACCCAACACTAATTGCAGAGCTCCTCATGAATACATTCTTTTTTGCCATCATGTTTCTGGGGGTTTCGCTTTTGCTAGTAAATACTTGTACCTCAGCATGCTGCTCCTTTTTTATTTTGAATATATTTATTTATCTAATCCTTGCTCTGAAAAAACCCACAATGTATCAAATCACTACATGGTTTTAATTCTGTCTCTGGAAGAACAGTGACTTTCTGCACAAAGAAAGTAAATTCAGCAGGAATTTACAAGTCAGTAAATATAGCCGATATTCAAGGGCATCAGCAAGGGGATCCTCTAGAAATTCTAGATGCCATATTCCCTTGCACACAGCCCAACACAGTGCCAAGTGTCAGTAAACAAACACAGTGCACCCTTTTCCAGGGATAAATCAGAGCAACAGAAAAAGGCACTCTTTGTAATCCATGCAAAGTCAAAAGTTGTTTAAGCACCAAACTCTTGCTCTGACTCTCCCACTTCTCCAGCTGTGGAATGAGGCAGAAGGAATTTACCCCACCTCACAGGCCCTTGTGAGGGCACGAAAACTCAGTGCATGGATGCCATACTGTTAGGGCTACCTAGGAGGGAGGGGAAAACTTCAGACATTATAGGCCTTGTGGCCAAATGGCTGGAAAACACTGGAGATGGGGCCACAAGAAGCACAAGCTTTACACCAGCCCTGGCTGGGGAGGCTCCAGCCAGCACCAGGAGCTGAGGACCAGGCCCAGCTGCTGTCCAGCCAGGGAGCAAACACAGCAATGTAAAAGAAAAATGAATACAGCTGTTTGCCATGATGGACCTACAGGGCCCAGGGCTTGATTCCACTGCCTAGTTTTCTTGTGGTTTCAGACCCATTTTTAATTGCTTTTTCTCATTAGGGAAAACAAGTATGTGAGCCACAGCTCTTTCTTCTGTAAACTATAAAGTGCTAAGAGAATATAAGTATTAACATTGCCATTTATTTCATCCTTGGGTGCTTTGTCTCTCCTGATTGCTTTATGCTGACTAATGCCAGAACTCTGTTCCCAGTTATACACCTCTTGGGCAAAGAGACAATGCAAAGTGACATTTAACACAGTGTGCCACAGGCCATCCTCCCTCTTCTGAACATTAAAATCACATACACAGCAAACAGCACTGGTAACAATAGATGTATCTTTTATTCACAGATAAAAACTGAAACAAGCTGTTATAATACATATTTATACAAAGGATTTGAAAAAACCATAAAAAGGAAGATGATTAGAAAATATGATTCATTATGAAATGTGGTATTACATACACTATTAAACCTTTTCAAAATTATTTGTTTGGCAACAATTTATCAATAGTTTCCACACTTAAGTGGCCTCCTTCAAAAAAGCACAAATCTCATGCAGCATGTATAAACTTGATCCTGAGGGTTTGCCTTCCTTAGAAAAACTGTAAAAAGATATACTATTTGTCTTAAAAGTTCAAAATGCAAATGCTATATTTATAGTCAAAACTATATAAAAATATGGACCTAACTTAACATTTACAAAAACTTTTTGCTCCTTTTTTTTTTTTGCTTGTTTTATGGTTTTGGTAATAAACATAATTCTCAATTCCTGCAGTCAGAGAGGAAAAAAGAAAACCAAAACAAACTACAGCGCCCCTTGTAGACTTCCTCACATTAAGTTTACGACTTCAAAAAAGACCAGGTCTGTGAAAAGAGAGGTTAGTAACCAAGAAAGTAGGTAAGCAGTTAATATAGATCTATATATGTATATATAAAATGGAAAACAAACATTTATTTTGATCTGAAAAAGTAATAATACAAAACCTGAAGGTAAAACAATCATCTCAAAATGCCATAATACTCCTTTTCAATAGATAAATGTTCATAAAAATATCTTGAACCCTAACCAAGAAAACAATTATAATACAATTTTAATTCTGCTACATAAAACAGCTTTTCTATGAAACAAGAAGGCAAGTTCAGGTATGAAAACATAATTTACTTATTGCTTTTGCTACAATGTTGTTTGTTTTTTACATTTAGTCATAAATACACTATACAGTATAAAATATTTCATAGGAATACATTTTGTAGTCTGCTTAGGTTTGCTGGCTTTAATTCTAGCACCAAATACAAAAATGAAAATCAAATTAACTTTAAAGGCACTTCCATTTCATGTTTGTTTGTTTGTTAATTAACATCATGGTTTGTACGAAATTTCTTCACTTCCCTCTGGTAGAAGCAATATTTGATCCCACTTATCTTTGTACAGCTCAGGTCACGTTGAGGCACCAAATGATTTGTGAACATTCCCATTCCTCAGCTGTTCCTTTCTCTTACAACATTCATTGTTGCTTTTTAGTCTTCACCCTTCCTCCTTCACTTCCCAGCTACTTCATCCCTTCTTCATGTCGGACGACCCAGCTTCACTTCCTTCAGTCCCTTGGAAAACCCCTCTTCAAACCTCCACTTCCCTCACTCCATCTTGCACATCGGTTATACCGATATCGAAACACGTCACTATCATGATATGTGACTTGCACAGATTAACACACTGCTCCAGTTCTTCTGTCACTTGTTCCAGCGCCTCCAGGTACTCCTGCGACTCCTTGTCAAGATCAGGATCCACTTCAACTGTCAGACAAAAAAGTACTGAGTAAGAGAAACAGCTCATCATAAAACATGGTTCTATCACAAAGGAGTCACTATGGTAGAGTAAAATTTAATTTCTTTTCAACAAAGACTTTTTTTTTCCTTTGTTCAGGAGATGCAAAACTCTGCCTTGAGGCTCCAGTAACGCACAGCGCTCAGCCTGTGAACAACTCTCATGCCTCAGTTTCCCAGCTATAACATGGATATGGACAATTTTTTCCTTCTTTGGAAAGAAGAATAGTAAAAGATCATATATTTAATATTAACAAGCACCACAATGTGTCTCTGCACCATTTTAATGTTCTCCTCTGGTTGGTTTGGATGGGTTTTTTGTTCAAATCATGTATTATAGAAACACAGATCAAGTCATAGAGTATTTTAGGACTCAATTCGGCAAAGTATCTTAGCAAGTGATTAAGTTTTTCAGTGGGACTGCTGACATGCTGAAAATCTGTTAGAGGCTGATCATAATGCTGATTTTGCAAAATACTTACAGTCTTCTTTCCACTTATTTGGATCCATCATCAACCTGCACTTTGTCTCTTCCAACTCTTCCTTCAAAAATTCATGTTTTGCCTTTATTTCTCTGATTCGCTGCTGGCGCCTCTCGAGTATCTTCAGCTTGGTATGGAAATACATCAGACCCTTTTAAGACAAAGAAAGGCCATTCCTTGAATTTTCCTGCTGTGAGTTGGCCTGTAACAGTCTGACACATATTCCTCCCAGCTCACTACTCGTAAGAGTGAGCAGGTGGGTTGCTTTATTTGGTTGTGGGGTTGGTGGGGTTTTTATGGGGTTTTGGGGGGTCTTTTTATTTGAAGTTTACAGTAATGAATTCTCATCTAGAGGAACCTCAAACTATATCACTTGAGCATTTGCTGCACTTCTCTGAATTAGCAAACATCTCTTAATGCATTCTGAAATTACTACTGTTTGTAGATAGTTGGGGGTTTTTTCAGTAGTGAAAATGATAAACACAGCCCAATGATATTATCAGAGTTACAGTTAATACTAAAACATATTAATTCTTATTTTCTTAAAAGCATTCCTACCTTCTCAACATCCTGGAAAGGCTATTACAAAAGAAATGGGAAAAAGGCATCAGTAGAACATAAAATTCTGGTCTCTAAAATAGAATTAGCCGAAGTGTTTTCCAATTACAAGTAAGTTAAACTCAGTATATCCCTGATTTAATAGAATCCTGTCATTTACATGAAGAGTTAATGACCCTATCAGTGAGGGAGGCTGTAAGGTTTCACCAGCCAGGCTAGGATTACAAAGTCTTCTCATAATGTATTCGTTGGTAACTTCCATTTACACCATCAGTCATGTTAGACACAATTAATTTTAGACAGTAATCATTTTCATTTTCTGTGTTAAGGGTACCCCAACATATGAATTGCAAAATTAATAATTATAGTACTTTAATTGCAATCAATTTCCTGAACACCATTCTGGCATTCAAGCAAGGACTTTGTCTGTATACTGTAATTTAAGTTGTCTACATTGTAAAATATGTGCTGACCTCAGTTTCCTCTTGTCTGTGTCGCTGTAATCGTTCCACATCATCAATCTCATAAACTTTAATTTCAAATGGTTCTTTCAAAGTGCCTGGTAAAGGTGGTAGATCAACCCACTGGCCAGTGACACTGGGTTTTCTTCCTAAGGAGGCAGCATCTGGCAATGGAGCAGGAATCAGTCTACGACGCTGGAGACCTAAAATACAAAAAACAAACATTCCTCAGGCTCTAAGAGACTAACACGCTGCAGAACATACTGCAGGGAATTAAAGAAAGATCTAGGTTCTTAGCATACTTAGGAAGAAATGCTTTTCTTGATCTTTCCTTTTAGTAAGATACCCTCAGGCTGCTAATTGAGTTACTGCCTTGACAAAGTAGGTTTCACTTGGTTCACAGATGGGAGCAACAGCAGTTCCTCTCCCAAAGCAGATGTCTGAACATCAGTTCTTTATTCTCACCCTGCAAAAAAATTTTCTGGATTGATTTTTCTTTGGTGGACTACAATGGTATTCATTACCTTGCAAAGGCAATGAGATAGTGAATAATCTAAAACTAATACTGATAATGGCTCATTTATCTAGAAATCTTCTGCTCCCTCAGTTAAAGCTAAGCAAGGCTATCTATCACTGCACTACCTCTTTGCAAAGCTCAAACAGTTGCCTCCAGAATTACTACTGCTGTTTTAGGGTGCCAAATACCAGCAGTATTCAGTGACTTTGTGGGATTGAGAAGCATTCAAAAGGTATCAACCAATCTGCAAATTGAGCACCTGTAATGCTGAGATGTATCACACCTCTGCACCGGCACCCAGAAGCTCAGTGCATGACAAAACTCACTAATTCTGGGAACCTTCAATAGAATGCTCAAAGATTTATCAAGAAAATCATACTGCACCATGATGCATCTGCTAGGGTTCAAGTTTCATGAAGTAGAGACTGAGTCATATCCTTCAAAAATGGTGAAACTTTTGATTGCAAGAGTTGGGACCCTGGTGACCAGTATTTTTTTTTTTTTTTTTTTTATGATTATTAAGTCTCCTTCCATTCTCTAAAGGCTGACCTTTACAGTACATGTGTCAAGGATGAGTATGTGCACAGAGCTGGTCAGGCAACATTAACAAAGCTGCAGTCCAATCCCTAAAAAAAGGAGGTATGAAGGCCACCAAAAACAAGCTGAAATGACACACAGTGCCAGTAAGTATAAGCTGGCTTTAGGTTACTGGTGACAATAAATTTAGTACTTAAGAGCCTCCTCTTATTAAAAACTAACTCAGAGGTGAAGAGTCTGCTCTTACAAAAGGGAGCACATCAAACAGACAAGGCAGCTCTGCTCAAAGGACAATGCTGCCAAAATAACTTCTGGGCTGAGACCTCTACAGGAGAGCTAAGTCCGTGTTAAGGCTGTCATTTAAGCCCTGTCATGAACTTCAACATGAAAAGTGGACAAAATCCCAGCAGGCACCCCCAAAGCAACACAACTCCACTGATACCCAAAAAGTTACCTGCTTTACATATTCTTAGGAAAAAACATCCCTCATTCTTAATTGCATCCCTGCTCATTTCTAAGTAGCAAGAACAAAAAGGGAATGTTTTCAAAAGGGGAAGACTTCCTTCTACTTCTACACCACCATTCTCACAACCCCAATCCATTTAGCCTGAAACGCCACTACAGTCCTGTTGGATGAAGCCATGTACTGTAACCCTGGTCCTGTAACTGCTTTGGTGACAGGAGATTCCTCTGAGGAGGACACCAATCAGAGGTCAAACACATGCAATAAGCAAGCAAACTTCATCTCCTTCCACTGTACAAGCCAGGGTCAATATCATTTCTCCAAGAATGAAATTATAGGACAAGGGGACAGGTTTACAGTGACATATATGGGAGTAGGATCTGTCTTTAAATCCAGAGACTCCAACACAGGCTGGTGTAACATAAGCTACTCCAAGAATACCTATTAATGTGCAAACATTACAATCATTTTAGAACAACAATGGGTCTGAACCAAACATTTCTCATAAGAAATATTTGACACACTTCCTAGTAAACCACATTTCATGCATAAAACACATTATTTTCTCAAAGTCTAAAGCACTCCAAAAAAGTAATACATAATTTACTGATATAGAGCAATTACAAGTGGAAAAAGAAATAGTTTGCCATTTTTAAAGACCTTATAAGCATTTCCTGGGGCAAAAACAAATACAAATCCATCAGTGGGTAATGCCTTCTCAATATTTGTGCAACTTATACAGCTGTTAATATTGATTTGTAGGAAAGGTTTAAGAGGCTGATATGCTATGGAAAGAGAAGTGCAGAAAATGTTGCACTACGTTTCCCAGAGGATTTACTACTTGCTGAAGCAACTCAGTTGCCTTGACCAGAAAGCACCATGAGATCAGCTTCACTCATTTGATTTTACTGCCAGACCTGAGCATCATGGGTATCTACAGGGATTGCAGTAATTGCCACTTTCCAACCAGAAGTTCAGATTGCATTGCTGATTCTAGTTCCTACTCTATTTCCAACAGTCAGTGTGCTCAGGTTGTTGGAGGATTGATGATCATTAGCTACACGGCAAAGTTGCCATGGATTCTTTACAATAATACAGGATCTCAACCTAGGTCAGAGAAATTAACACTGTAACACCAATCACATGAGCTGGATTTTGAAGCTGGCTACAAATACACTTGACTGCAGCTGCACTTACATGAGCACCACCAGCAAAAGCAGTAAGGAAAAGCACCAGAGGGAAGAAAAGGCGACCTGGCCCCCACGCCCACCCGTGCTGGACATGGTCAGACACAGTGAGGAAGAGTCGCCTCTTCCAAGCAGCTCTCCCAGGCAGTTTCTTACTGCTTAGAGTATCCACATATACACCCTGAAATTTCTTAATATAAATACTATTACAGTGCAATACAATAATTTTGTGATTAGCTGGCTGCATTAACCTAGGAGTCGCTGCACCTTACGCACACGCCCTACTGCTCTGCCCCTAAGCCTTACCTTTGGGTAATCAAATGCACATTTAGCAATCCTCATTAATTCACAAACACTCTTCTCACCTCCAGGCCTATTCCTTTGTCTCTCAACCACAGTCCTAGCTGGTGTCTCTGGCATTCCCTCACAGACAGCAGAGCACCTCCCCTCCTCACTGCCCTTCTCTCACCAGTCTTCCAGGATTACTCTCACTTGTCCCTCACAAAAACTCATCAGCACTCACCCAGCACCTCACTTTTCCCAACCCACCCATAACACCCTCCTATTTGGGCCACCTGCTGAGGGAGGAAGGAATGTCTCCCATCTGCCGGCAGCCTTCCTGCAAGGGAGGAGGCAGCAGGTGGCTGCCTGCACCCCGGGGCACCCCACACCTCTCCTGCCCTCTCTACCACAGCACCTGTATCACACCTGCAGCTTTGAAGTAAAATAAATGACAAGTAGCTGCTGTCACAGCAATACACGTGCACACACAAGCGCATGCAGTCAGTCCACCTCCCTGCTCTGAGTTCCCTCCAAGCCTCCTCTCTGCTCTGTCAGAGATGCCACAAAATTCCTCCATCCTCAGGATGCAATGGAGCACCAGAAGACACCTGGCCACCTGCCCCGTCATGTCTTACCTGTTGACCGTTTCTTGGGGGATTTCAGGCTCCGCATCCGACCCGGCGATGACATCCCGCTCTCGCTCATGGAGTCATGTGCTGAGGAGGCGCTGCCGGTGGCCTCACTGTCCCGGATCATGCTCTCATAGCCACTGCTGCCCCCACTGTGGTAGAACAGAGCTGTCCTGCCCATGGCTGGCGGCAGCTCCCCGCTCAGGACACTGCTGTTGTCACTGCCGTGCCCGCTGCTGTAGCGCTGCGGCCGCCGCGGTGCCGTTATCTTGCTGTACGGAGACGGCAGCACCGGCATTTGTGACTTCTCGTCACTGAGGTTGATGCCACTGTCATTGCCACTGTCAGAGTCGGTGGAGCCTCGGAAATGTCCCGCCTTGGCAGAGCCGCCTGACACCAGCTCATTCACGCGGCTGTTGGCTGCCCTCATGGCCTGCTTGGTGCCCATGATGGTCCCACGGCCGGGTTTGCCGCTGACAGGCTGCACACAACGGGGGGCTGCCTTCCCGCCAGGGGCCATGCCAGAGCCCTTTCCTGCAGGCTGTGCCAGGGACTTCACAGAGGAGCTGAGAGACTTTGACCCGCTGGCAGAGAGGCCCCGCGTTTTATTCCCATTGGCTTGCACCTTCTGGTTAGCTGTGGGTTTTGCCTGGCTGTTTTTACCAGGTGCAGAGGAGGAGAAGGGAAGTGGTAAACCCACACTGGAAGCGACAGGGGGAACCCCCAGCCTGGGCACAGAACGCCCTGCCCGGCTGCTGCCAGTGCTCCCGCTTTCCCTCACCATGCTTGCTTTGGATCCAACTGATGTCAGGCTGTCACACCTCTCCAGAGACATGTGGCTCCCATATCGGTGCACAGTTTCACTCTTCGATGCCTTCACCTTTAAGCTGGACGTCATCTTGGGCAAAGAGTGGTCACCTTTCAGGTTCATTTTGCAGCTGACACTTTCACTAAAGTAAGAGCCAGCTTTCAGCCGCAAATCTGCTTCATCTTCAGCCTTTGGCGTGGCAGCTCTGGCAAAGTCCAGGCCAGAGGCTTTCCCCCCACCATTACCCAGACCAACAGGTTTCTGCTCCAGACTTGACTTACGTACAGGAGGTGTTGGAGGTGTTGGCCCACCTGGTCTGGGCAACATGGTTGATTTCTGTGGTGTGTTCTTCTTTCCCAGTGACGATTTCAAGCTGCCAGTGGCCAAGGGAGCATCCGAATTCCCTCGGGTCACAGACTCGGGCAAAGTACTGTTAGCGTGTGACACTGGCATCACTCCCAGTGTGGTGGCCCCTCTCTTCAGCTGTGGCATCTTCATCACAACTTCTGATTTCTTTGCAACTCCGCTGGAGGATTTACAGGCCATTTCACAACCATCCACAACCCTCTGGGAACAGGCGAGCATAGTCTGTGACTTTGTTGGCCTGGATGCTGTGCCAAAACACTGGGCAGCTTTTTCTGGCTGCTTCTCAGTACCAAACGTGTGAGGTTTTGGAGACAGCAGCAAGTCTGCAGGTTTTGCTTCCAAGTGATAATCGGTGCGTAACAGCCAAGGATCTTCAAATATACCATGTGGATTCTGCAGCTCTTTATAGCTGAGGACAGTATTATTGTGGATTGGAGAAGAGGTAGTTTTTGTTTTCCTAGGAAGACTAGAATGTATTGTTTCTATCACAGGCGCATCACGAGAATTACTAAATTTAATTTTTACTGGCTGATCAGTGACACAAAAAGCACTTTTTATCTGAGATGCTTTGGTAGTTTCAGAGGTTTGAGGGCTTTTGCTGATGCCTGAGGAAAGCTTGCTGGAACTCAAGCTCTCACTCTCCAGCTCAGAGAAGCAAAATCCACTGTCATTCAGAGCGCTTTTCAGGGGGACACATAAATGGGATGAGTCCAAGTTGAAGGATTCCTCAGACTTATTACAGTTGTAAGACGACTGTGCGACAAAACTGTCACTAGACTGGGCTCCATCACTTTCAATTGTACAAATGCTGACTTCACTAAGCCATGAACTGATGGAGGAACGTCTGCTGCTGGTAAAGGGATCCTTAGCAAAGGGCACAACAATGTCAATATTTACACCAGTAGAAGTCTCCTGTGAGGTATAAGCATCAAACTCATCATTTATGCTGCTGATAATACTGACCGGCCTTGAACCCGATGCAAGGGCCTGAAGGGAGCAGTCACTGTTAAAGCTAATGATACTGGAAGGTCTCCCATTATCCATGATTCCACTAATAGAGAGCTCTTCCACCACTGTGAAAACAAGCTCATCCTCTCCATTCAGCTCAACAGGCTGCTGCAAAGTCACTGTGGTGGTCAGTATATCCCGATCAAAACATTTCCCTCTGAATGCTGACCTGAAGCTGTGTACCTCTATCGCACCTGACTGACTCTGGGTGTTGCTACCAACCAGGAATGTGCTTCCTACAGGGTTTTGCTCAGCTTTGTTTCCCATCTGTTTGCTCATTCCCACAGGAGGAGTCCGAACTGCATTGCTATTGTCCAGCTCCAAATTCTCAGCTTTGGAGCTTGGGGAGTGTTCTCTCTGCTGTGGAGGGGGAGGTGCTGGGCTTGGCAGGGGTCTCTTCACATACAAGGACTTCTCCTTAGTGACACATTCAGCTGTGGCCTTATTCTGCTCTGGATTCCTTGAAGGGCTACACCTCGAAGTCTGCAGGGAATCAGTGATTGTCTCTCTCTCCCCCTCCAGGATAGAGTCTATTTTGTTGTCAGCTCTGCTCTGCAGCTTGGAAAGCTCTGCTTTCAGGTGAGGTGTGCTATTTTCTTGACAGTTGCCATTGCCACCCCTTGGTGCAACAGCCTGGAAAGGAAGGTTATGTCCTTTTTTGGGAGATGTAGTTTCTTGTGGAATCAGTTTCTTAAATCCTCCAGAAGGAGAGGATATTTTTTCCTTTATCAACTTAGACTGTGCATTTTCTGTACTTCCAGGAACAGGACTACAAATGGATCCAACAGAGACTTCTCCACAAGCAAATTTCATGGGTTCCTCGCTTCCATCAATGCACTCTAACCTTTCTTGCAGTTCAGCAAAAGTGTTGCATTTAAAATGGTCCTTGTCAGAACTCCTGCCAAGAGCAGAATTGTCTTTATTTCTCTTCTTATTTAGGGATGGGATAATGGGAACAAACTCTGGCGGACCTTCATTATCTGTCAATTCCCTGTCGGACAAAGCTGCACCGTTGGGACCAACATAGATGACAGTATCACAAGACTGTTCACTGCTGGAGGAATAATCAGGATCACTGGATATATTCAGGACAGGAAGGTCAGGGTCAAGGGCAACAGTTCGTGGGTGGAATGGTCGCAAATGGGGCGGTCTCCGGACATGTCCCTCTTCACACGAACTCTCTCCTCCAGATGAGCTGGATGCATACTGCAAATGACAAGTAAGGGAGAAGTTATCAGCATCAATTGATAAGTAAGTATATACATGTACAGTAATTGATTAAAAGGTCAGGCTTGCAATATACTCTGTGCTTTGTGTATACTATCACAACTACATCTAACGGTAAAATATTACAGGGGAGGGTAAATTAAAATAACACACTACACAGATTTTACTGTATTAGTTATAATATAACAATCATACCTTTCCAGATAATTTCCGTTCAATATTATGCATTGTCTATCTCCTCAATGGTTTTCTGTTCCTCCTCTATTGATTTAATTAATTCTGATAGAAGCTTTTGAGATAGTTTGACATGCGAGCAAAGAAAGAATACGTGTTTGAAACAAAAAGAAGGGAATTTCAGGATTAAGGATTGGGGCAGGATGATGGCTCAGTGCCAAGTCATTTTTCAGTTCCTCTCCTGAGCTTTTATGCATTTTGTATTACTTCCTGCCATCAAGAAATCCCATGTTCCCCTACCGAGAGGTTAGAAAAACTCATTTTCAAATGAATTAATTTCTGCTTGTTTGTGAACCAACCTTGGATTTCTTCTTTCTCATGCGGTGGATTCGCGACGCGAGCTGAACGGTGGTGAGAGTCTCTGCGTAATTGGCTGGGGAGTCAGAAATGTGTGCAATCATAGTAGTCCTGCAGTTGATGTTCCCAAGTGATTCCCTCAACAACATTGTCAGCTTGTTGTCCCTGTGCAAAAAAATGAGAACACCAGGAACATTTAAAGAAATCACCACCTTTCTTTGCAGAATTTTACACCACAAGCTGTGCTCTCACTCTCATGTATATATGGTACATGTAGATAAGAAATATGCTCCTGTTATTGACACTTAAAATGTGTCTAAATGTACACATACCAAGTTACCAATATTTTATCTGCCTGTGTATTTACAGTATGATAACTCATTTTATTGCTTAGAAAATTGTAAACCAATTGATTGATAAGTAGTTATCTAAGGTTTAGATTGAACTACACAAAAAAAAGCTCATGAGTACTGTATTTTTAGCTGAAAATACTTAGTACCTGGACAGTTACACTCTGTGAGCTCTGTGCAAACACTTTTAATACTGAATAAGTCAGCAGAAATGGTAAGAAATCTCTGAACAGATATAACAATGTTAGATACCAGAAATGTGAGTGTCACCCCAATTAATCTACTTTCCATTTTGCCACCACCTGTGGTCAGCTCTGACATAGCAGAAGGGAAGCAGAACTTATCTCTGGAGGCTTTCCTGGTGATGCAAATCCTCCACTGTGGACAGTAAAGCTGACAAAACCAGTGACATTTTGTCCTCCACTCGTCTCCAGGACATCTTTCCCCACAGCTCCATGCTTCCTACTGCCCCCCTGAGCTAATCCAACCTGAGGGAACTCCTGTCACATCTGGTCACTAAACCACAGTGGGTGACAAAGTTAAGGATCTGCCCTTCCCTATTCTAACCCACCCACCCTCTACTCCATACACAAACCTAGCAACTAGCCTGAGGAAAATATCTCTCTGCCTAATATAGTATGAGAGAAAAAACCACCTGTTTGAAATGCATTACTTGATAAATATGTGAAATGACATGATTGATAACAACAGCACAAATTTATAATGCATTAAGACAAGCAGCAATTAAATTTAAGGACCGAAGGCAAAGTTCTGGTAAGTGTGCTTACAATGTGGCTGTTGTCTTTAGGTTGGGCTCCCCACAGGTGTGTTTGACACAAAATTATTGTCACAGACACCCCACAAAGGAACACACCTAAACATTTGCTTCTGTTAAACTAATATGCAACATGGTAGTCTTTTTTTTTTTTTTTTTAATTGAAAAGATGTGTCATCCAAAAAGACATACAGAAATAACAACCTTTGATGATCATACTTGATCAACACTCAAAATATTTTCCAAAATTTCAATATATTTTTTATATTTGCAAAAAGAAGAGAAAATCTATCAAATTTGGGTTGACTTATTCACTAATGTCCAGCTGGCTGTGATCAGCCAAAAATGCCAAATCCAGGAAACAAAGAGAGAGGAGGGAAGAAAACATCTTAGCCATATTTCCCTCACTTTTTTCAAAAATCAAACTCTCCCCAGCACTTCACCCAACTTCAGTATATATCAATATACCATTTTTGCCCACATAACTAAGAATTTCATATTACTTGAACATTTAAAAATTTGTGTGCATGTTAATATGGACAATTAGATGAACAGACATGTATCTCTAGGAGTGACATTAAAAGAAGACAGACCCCTCTCTGGCAGAATTGCCTTTAACTTCACCTTAGGTAAAGAGTAAATTGGTGATGCAATCCATTTCTCAGGTAACACCACCCACAAATTTGAGATAATGCAGACAAGAATTCACTTACTTATATGGCACATGCTTAGCACCATTAATTAAGGCCAAAATTACATTGCCCAGGGCAGAGAGAGACAGACACAGAGAGCCTCCTCCATCTCGGCTCTTGCTCAGCACTTTTTCACAGCTCCCTAGATCAATGAGATGCAAACGACTGCGTCCTCCAGACACTAAAACAAAAAGGGGAAAAACAGTTGTACATCACGTTCTTGCATGGACTCAAGCCAAACCTGGTATTCAAAAGGCATTCAAATGAAGAGAATAATGAATACAGCATGGGATAATGACCAAATTAATATTTAATTGTAAGGAAACCAGATATTAGTCACAGCTACAAAAGTTAAAGGTGACTCAACGGGCTTGAGAGTTCATTTTTTCTTTTTAAGTTAATTGCAATTTATAATTAAAACTAATGCAAGACCACATCATTTAAAAACAAACGGTATGGTAAGAACATTCATACTTCCTCCTTTGCCACTCTTCTCCATGCGATACTGGTATATGTGAAGAGTAAAGAGCATGTGTGAATTCCTCCTATCTTCCTCCTCACATTCAGGCTTGCTGGTGCTTCTGGCAGCAATTGCAGCATCAAGGAAAAAGGCAGCTTTCTCTGCTGTCGGGGCCCTTAGCTCACTTTGGTTTTGAAGCTTGAATATAAACAAGAAAATGACTAATTAGCACAGGGGCATTTTTTTTTTATTATTTTTTGCTGAACTGGCTAAATCTCCAGGGCACTAAGAGAAACAAATATGTACACCATGGGAGAAGGGTTTATAAATTAAAAGCAATAAATTTTTTTTACTGGCTTAAAAGTTGTCATAAATGTTGTCAGATAAAAGGAAATAAAAAGTAGAAGAAAGGCTCAGAAAAATCTATGTTGTGATATTCATTATACCTGGGTTCCACATATTGGATCTTCTCTCAGATAAACCCCAGGAGATTGGCCATCCTGAAGGCTGCCAGTGGCTACTTCAGCTAACAAATCCTTAAGGTTTTCATCTTTGCCACTGATCTCCACAGCAGATACTCTAATAGAGAAACGAGTTCCAGTTTTTTCTTTACGCTCATTGATCAATTTGAAGAGCCAAGAAATTGCACAGGGGATGATACCAAGGCTTTGTGTGGAGTTATCTTTCCCAATCATGGTAAAAGATTTTCCTAGAACGAAAAGACAAGCATAAACACAATTAACCTTTCTTGTACAAGACAGTGTGTCTTCATATTGCCACCTGATATCACCACTGTACCTTACATGTAATGTCATGTGCTGCACAGATATGGGAAAGAACAGATGCAAAAATTCAAAGTATGTAATTAATAATCCATTACTATTTATTCAATTAGGCTTGCAAGTTTTGTAAGCCAGGCTCACAGCAAATTAATGTTAAAAACATCTCTGATCTTTTGATTTTCATCACAATGCACCTACATAAAATTGCTCTTGAATAAGCTAATCCGATGCTACACATTACCTTTTCAAATTAAAACTTACAGTGTAGAAATAAACTGTGATAAGTTTGCAAAGCTAATTAAAAAGAAATTCTAATCTATTCATATACTCCAGGTTTATTGTTCCAGGAGCTGACAGCATGTAATTACCAGACTGACATAGTAATTAACTGTAACGAATTTGGGAGCTCACCAAGCTTGACATGACCAAAGCAAAATATGCAACCATCTGCACCATTCACAACAGACTGGATTACTTCTGCTACTGTTCCAGAGCATACCTCAGCCTGAAAGAAAAATTGGAGACAAATAAGGGAAAGTGCATATACTGCTGTGGTTTTTATTATTCATCTGTAATGATACGAATGACTCATTATTTTTGAGGTACAATATTCTCCCCATTTTGATGGCATCAGTCCCATTATTTTAGTAACTATGCTATCTTAAAAAATAATAAAATATGCTACTACAGCCTAAAATAGTTTTCAATTCTATTAAACCTATTCTCCTGGAATATTGATTCTATGACTAATGTAGCAAACTGAATGCTATCCAACCAGGCCTCCTGCTGATACAATAGCTTTGCCAAGGCTATTCAGTAACAGTAGCAACTCCACCGAAATTAAGCTGCTCAGGAGTGCTCACAGGAATTAAAAAGACATTCATACTGGAGAAAACGCATTAAGATCCCTGAATAAGATTTCATAGTATCACATTTTCCTCTTTCAGCGGAAACATCATCGTCAATAAATAGAACTTGCAAAAATACTTATTGTGCTAAAACCAGTTTATCCACATCAGGGAAGGTTTCAAATACGCAATAAGATAATCTATTAAGTACAGCAACTGGGGGCAGGGGACGGGGCTGCTGTAAATATGTAACTCCAGTGAAATGATAAGGCTCTGTTTGCAGGTGCACAGCAGCAAGCTTGCCTCCAGCAACGGCGCCTGCACAGAAGGGGCCGCAGTGGCCAACGTCACCCAAAAAACACTACGACGGGCCACCCAACAGGCCCTCGACAAGGAACTGAAGAGACAGCTCAAACCAGGGGTCAACAGCCTGAAGGACTGGTGCCAAAACCAGCAGACAAGCAGGCTGTGACCAGCCACCTTGCAGCAAGGCTGGCAGCACAAGCAAGAAAATCTCACTTCCAGATCTGAACTAATGTTGAGATCACTGTTGCATATTTCTGCACAAACACCGTGTTTGAACATATTCAGGATCTTAAAAACAGCTTTTGGATGTGGTTACCTTTGCTTTAGGCACTGATGTGTGTGGCAAGTTATCCTCTGTCTTTAGTGCTTGGCTAGAACTCAGACTTAACAGATATTTTCCTATCTACAGTCTAGGACCCAAAAAATTAAACAAAACCCTAGAAGATCTGAGGAGGGGATTATGAACCAGACCTTGTCATATTTTCTCAGCATTAATAGGCTATTTTCACCTTGGACGCTTTGTGCTGTATTTTTCACCCTATTTTTTTTTTTTTCAGCAGTTCAGACTTGGTGTAGCTCTTCAAATGCCATTGAATTAGTTCTTCTTTTTAAAGCTGTTCTAGGATTTTATTTTCTGAACCAAAGATTTTTCTCAGAAGGAAATACCAGGTGTCCGTGAGTACAACCTCACTGAATATACTGCAGACCCCAACCCTCTCGAAGACCAGCCATGCTGTCTGTGTAGCAGATTTCAGGTCTGGGGCTGCTAATAAACCAATGCTCCCTTTTGCAGGCCAAAAGAAAGACGTGCACCACCATCAGTACAACCATCAACATAAAATGATCAGTCAAAACCACAGCACAAACAAATTGGAAAAGGTGAAGATAATATAAAAGTTCCCTGTTCCAGTAAAACAATCCCAAGGGGCTAACTATCTTTCCTCCTAATAGCATTTAGTTCAACATTGTTAAAGCACATGTTTATTTCCCATTGAAAGCTGTGGGGAAGGACTTCATTTCAGTACCATAAAATGGGTTAAAACCTAGCTGGATGGAAAACTGGATTTCAAACTGGCTGTATGTCTTACTCTCACAAGAGAATACACAAGAAGGTAATTTAGTCAGCAAATACATCTCCCCAGCTATTATTCCTTAATTTTACTTCTCAACTAAACAAAAGATGTAAGAATTTACACACTTGCCTATTAATTACCATGGTTTTTTGCAGGCATTAAGGCAACTCATTCAAATAAAATTCCCCAGAAACAGAAGGAACTCTTTAGGCAATCAAATGCAGTGGCCATGAGAACATGCAGGAGGTTTATGTGAGTGACTCCAGTACCTGTGAAGCATCCTGGGGAAAAACTGCATCAAAGGCAAACATCTTTGGGACAGCAACCACACCTCTTCTGTGACCTGCATTGGAAGGCCCAGTCGCTGCTGGATCATAAAATGTGATTTGCTTTTTTCGTGGGTCTACCTTTAGGAAGGACATGGATTCAGACGTTTCGTGTGCTCCTTGAGAGGAACAAATCCTTACCATCACTTTCACCTGCAAGAATTGAGAAGAAAGCAACAACTTGAGTTCCCAGCTACAAATAAACCCATGCAAAACATTCCTCCCAAACCCACTCCCCTTCCCATGATGTGTTTGTGTGTAATGTTTAGGTGTGTCAGAACAAGCGTGGGACAAGAACAGAGCCAGATTTTCCAGCCTGGGGTCTTCACTGAACTAATTAGGTTTTAAAGATGCACTTTGTCTCTGCAGTTGACACTTTTCCAGTTTTACCAATTTAATTTATATATGTCTGATCTACAAACATGATCCACTGTAGGTGTAACATAATGCCAAAGAAAAGAAAACTCTAGTCTCCTGCCTTTCAATTGCTCAGTGCGACCAAAAGGACACACTGAAAACCAGTTTGGGTAACACAAGGCTCAGACAGCTACTGCACTTAAAGTAAATCTAAAAACTTTCAATTTCTCACTCATATTATTCTAATAAAAAGGTATTTCTCTTCCAACTGTCCCAGGCAGTTGCCTTTATGCTGTCATTGCTAGGCTCCTCAGTGGTTAGTTGCAGATTTGATGGGGAAAAAAAATGAAGGAAAAGAAAAAAAAAAAAAAAAAAAAAGGCCAAACCACAAACCACTAAAAAGTCAAAAAACTTGAAAAGAAACCACTCACAAGGTACATTTCTATTGCAGCACTACAAATTATGACATTCTATACACAGGATTTTTAGACAATATCTTTAGAAAGCTCCAACATGTTAGCTGTGGTTTCCAAAGCAGCTTCTGGGAGCCAAGTGACCGGGTCTCAGGAAAATTCAGCAACAGCTGCACACCTGCTTCTTTTAAGCTTCCTGGAAATCACACTCTTCATTTAAAAACCAGTGAAATACTGCCTCACACCCACTTACAACCATTTATCCTTATGAAATGCTCCCATGTCAGAACCAGCATGTTTTATACACCTTGCACTGAAGTGAATTACTATTACAGGTGCAACTTCAACTCTGAACTGCCCCGCAGATCAAACTTCAGAGAAAAGCAAGGTTCAGTCAGAATTACTTTTTCCATGGTGTATGAAATGTTTCAGTAACAAGCTGAACAACACTATAATCTCCTTATTCAACCACCAGACAACTCTCACAGCACCAGAGTTAACCAGGTGGTTATCCATGGCTGGGATTCACCACAACTGGAACACTTTACATTTGCACTGTCCACAGCAGCCATCAGCACCTTCATCTTCTGCAACACTGCTACTGAGCTGTGAACACCCACTCCTTTTAAAGCACATAACAACATTAGTGGTGGGCTTGGCAGTGCTGGGTTAACAGCTGGACTTGAAGATCCTTTCCAACCTAGACAAATCTATGGTTCTGTGAGACAGGCTGACTTTTAGTCCTGAATTGAATACTGCATGTGGAAGCTGGGCTCAAAAGCACTTGTCTCTGATAAAGACGGATCCTCCATTTCAGTAAGTTTTTTGCTTAAATCTGCTAAGTATCTGTGAGGATTTGCTTAAATCCTACCTACAACATTTTGAGAACATTATGCCATTAAAATGGTGTGCACTTATTCCATGGGCACATTTTTTGCATCTTTAACAAAAAAAGGGGCTTTGCAGTCAGCGCTTGCCCGTCACTTCAGTATCCAGAGAAATACTGGCAAAGGAAGAACCGAAGCTGAAAACCTTTGAAAAAGCACATGTGAAATGCAGGCAACAAGCAGCGACCAGAGCAGGCTGAGCCACCCTCAGGGACTGCCCCTCATACCAGGCAAGATGAAAAGGTGACAGCAGACACATCTGCACCCAGTGTGTGCAGTGAAATGCAGTGCCCAAGCCAGGATTACCCACAGCAGATGTGGGAGCAGCAGGAAGCACCATGCTGAACTGTCCTGGCCTTTATCAGCTGGGGAGGGCAGGGAATTTGGACATTGAAGTTCTCAGTTCTTCCATCTCCTCCTCTCTGCAGGGGCTAAGCTACACACAGGCATCCCAACACAATTCCTCAAGTACCCGCAAAGGAAGTATTTTCCACAAAGCAACTCTAAAAGCTTTTCTCCAACATTTTTTCCAAACAAAGAGGTTAAGAAACAACCAACCCTTCCCATAAACACTGCAGGAGGCTCCACCAAACATAGCAGCCAATTCTTCCACCTATTGACTCGAGCAGTCTCCTGATTCAACACTTTCTTTTCTTTTGCCTTTCAGGGTTATATAAATATGAAAATACAGTCCCAGAAAACAAGCAAACCTTAGAATAAATGAAACAGTTGCCTCAAAAGCAAAGTGCATCAGAGGTGACACACTCAAGGCTGTTTCCCCATAAAAGCTGCATGAAGCCAGATTTGTGTATTAGCCTGCTAGCTCAACCTTGACTTGCTACCAAGGTGCTCGTAAAAATAACCTCCCTCAGGGCAAAAAAAAAGAATCAAAACCTAAATATATAAATATATGTAAGTATAAATGCCCACTTCAGGGTCACTTGATTAAAATGAAATTTAAAACATATGCTGTTTTCAAAGCACTTATCTTAACAGTCTTTTCTGTTCTCTCTTCCACCTATTATTAGATTATAGCAGCCAGAGCTTGGATAAGAGGAAAACTGGTTTGCTCCTGACTTAAACAGCAAGTCACCTCCATCAGAGCATTGTTCCCCCTAAACACAGTGATGGCTTCAGCCACAGAAAACCCTTGTGTGACAAATTAGATTTTAAGACCACCTCTCTGAATCAGAAACATACTAAAATAGCTTTCCATGATGGATCAGATCCCAAAATTAACAGGTCTCAAGGGTCATCTTGATTTTTACAGTGGAAGTGAGCTTTCAAGACAAATGGGATGGGAGAAAGAAGAGCAGCTTGAGGGAGTTCCTCTTTTAGTGCTTTCTGTATAAAAGATGATTTGCAGAGTAGAAAACACTGCTTTCACATTTAGTTTCCATGCCCACTAAATGTATCTATAAGTGATATCTATCAGTAATTTTAGCATTATTATATGCCACACTCACTCATGATGCTGAGCCAGACTGATTTCACACAGAAATAAAGCAGAAATGCTCATGGAAGTCCCATCAAGCACAAAGATCACTCAAACATATCCCTTCACAAGAGCAAAACCTAAGAGCAGGCAGATCCTGGGCGCACACACATCTGTGGGTATAAGGGAAAGGTTTGGTGTAATACTGTTTATTCTTCTCACACTTCCTGCATGCCTGTGGTTGAGGACCAAACTTAAGTGACAGGTTTATATTCTCATCCCTGATGTTCAGCCCAGTATTCTTCTGGAGTTAACACTGCAGGAAAACAGAGCAGTATGAGTACTACAGAGCCAGCACGGCCCTTGCCTCAGGGATCAATTGAACTGCAGCTTCTCCTGGGTCTTTTTATGTAGTTCTCATACACAAGGCACGCTCACCTGTGGAGACAGCAATATGTGGTGCAGGAAATCATCCAGAAACAAGGGCTTGCAGGGAGGGGAGGATTCAGGATAACACAGGGCCTGTAAATCTGAAAGTAACTTTGGCCCTTAACTAGGGAGCAAATCATCAATGACTGCACTCTAATGCTTTTATTTGCTTATGAAAATGAATTATTAGAATTGAGCACAATTAATTTTAGGCCCATTCAGGATCACCTTTTGTGGGCAATCATTCAACAATATGTCCAGCTTTCTGGAGTGAGTTCCAACTGCAGCAGTACCAGCTACTGCTAACTTTTTTACAAAGCAAGGAAACACAAGAAAAGGAATTTAGAGGAGAATGAATAAAGAAATGGAAGAGTAAAGGAAAAAGAACAGGTCGGGGGAGCGGGAACTGAAGAGAGGACTGGAGGTGAACAGAGAGAGAGAGAACATAAAAAAGGAAAGACAATACAAATTTGGTGATTTCAGAAAAGTCATCTCAGGCTCAGGGCACCCCACCACTTTTAGATTCCTTAAGGAGAGCTAAGACAGACATCCATCCTGTGATGGGAATAACCCTTTTTGCTAAAAGTGGGTATCATAACTACCTTTTTCCCCCCTCTTTGTTGTGTCTTCTTCAATGCAGAGAATGATACAAAGTAAGAAGAATTACAAGGGGAAGTTTATAATTATGAAGGATGTAAGACCTTGTACATAGATATTCATGCAGGCATTGAATAGTGGATAGAAGCTCTATTTTAATGAGGATGTTGATAGAAAAAGAGGCTAGGCTTGTATTTGAGTTCAATTTCTGCAAATAAAAATAAAAGAAACATAAATATCACAGTATTTGCAAATCATTAACATTTTTCTCAGTGCCTGAAGATGGCCTAAATCATGGAAACAACTGAAGTATCTCATTAATTAACTGACTCTAATCTGGCAGGTTTTGTACACTGGGGGTTCACACTCCATTACTGAACTTTTCCAAATCCGTGTTTCTGCAGAAACCAGGAGGTCAGCAGAATTGCTGAAGGAAATCCTATTAAAATCAAAAGTGCTTGGGAAAAGAAGATGGGAAATATATCTTGAATACATCATCACAAGATAAAGAATTCAAAAAAATAAATAAACAAGCACCTAATTTGGAAAAGCTCTTGAAATGGGTGGCATAAGGTCAGAGGCCCCTCACCCAGCACAACAATGGGTGTAATTTTAACCTTCACTGGCAAGGGTGAGAGAGAGTTTCAGAGCAATCAAGGAATTTACCTTTTTTTTAAAGTTTATCTGTCAGCTTACTGTGGAAGTCAGGACAAAGAAAGGCAACAAAAGAAAACAGCCACTAGAATTCATTTGCTCCAGCTATGCTAGGGCAAACCTAAGGGATGGATGCTGAAGCGTAAAAACAAAAATCACACCAGTTTTATGTAAACATATGGTATTTTAAGGAGACAAACTGGCAAAAGGGCAGATTTAAAAAAAAAGAAGAGGGGGAAAAAGAAAAGTCCTTTGTGTGGAAGACAAGGCTGCAGGGAGGACTCTGGGGTCAAACTCCATTAATTTTAGAAACATCTGATGAGATCACTGCAGAATCACAGATCCATCCACTCAAATATCAGAAACCTGCTGGAGTCCTGAGACAAAACTCTAGACCTTGAGACCTTTAACCTTTATGAAAGACAAATCTAGATATATATTTAACCATTTTCTCCTGAACATTAAAATATCTCAGAAACTAAGGGATGTACATCCTGGCTAGTAGCAGCCCTTCCTGCCCTTGCAGCCCTCCTCCTCCTCCTTTGATACTGGCTTCCCCAGCTCACACCAAAGGGTCACAAGGAGAGACCTTCTGCCCCACTGGCATGTGGCAGTCACTGTTCCCATGCTGAGACCTTCTCCAGTGCTGCCAATCCCACGTGACCCCTTGGTGTGGGCTTGTAATTTCCAGATCTCCCCAACACACTGAACCATCTGGAGTTGAGGAGAACAGGACAGAGGAGTCACAGCAACCAAAATAATGGGCTGGCTTCAGGGCTCATCCACACAGTGCAGAGCATCTGGTCAGTGCCAGAAAGCAGGTCTGGAAAAAGCAAAAGACAGACCAAAAATCTGTGAAACCCAAAACTTGAAGCAACTCTCTGACAGCTAAAGGTGAGATGGTGATGGTCAGAATTAGCAATTTTATCTAATAAGGCCCATATATTTTGGATCTGACTTGAATGGAGCTATCACAAAGCTACACATCAAAGAACTCCTCCAAGATCAGTGAGGCATGAGTTGTCCCAGAAAAAAATCATGTCCAAGGCTGAATTTGTAGAGAAAAGAACCAGTGATGAATTAAGAGAATTACACAATCCTACATAATTTTAGACAGAAACAGCCAGGAGACTGACAATCAGGTTCTCATAGATTATTATCTCATAATCAAGAGAGATAGAAAGGCTTTAAACTCTGACACCAGAAAAAGGGGTCATATACTTAAAGAACCACATGATTTGAATTCTGTTCTTAAGACTGTCACACCTCTAGCACATTTCAGACAACAAATACAAAAAATATTACACACACACATATACATACATATATATTTCAGAAAATTGGTCATTCATCTTTCAGTGGAGGGTGCCAAACACTCTGCATGGTTTAATTAGGGGCAGACATGTAGACACAGAAGACTCCAGTAATTCACTAGGTAATGACTAGACTCCATGGCATTTTGAATGCTGAGGAAATTAGGATCCTAACCCAGCCAAGTATGTTAGCACAGGCATAACTGTAACATATGGTAGCTCCTTTGAAATCAATGGATGTGCAGTGTTTATGTTTTTGTAGTGATGCTTTGTTAGCATCTGATGCTTACATAGTTGTCAAGTTTCATATTAGAGATAATGAGAAGGAAAAAAATAAAAGGAATGGATTAAAAAGCATGTAAAATTTTAAAATACACGTGCTCAAGCCTTTTTTACTAAAATAAATTCTTACTTTATCTGTCAGCATGTTGGGAAGGTGCTGGCACTATACTGGAATCCATTTTAAAAACGCTGGTCATATTCTGCATTACAGCAGTACCATAATCTCTAAATGAACAAGCAATTTGGTCTTTAGCAATAAATGTCATTATAACAAATTTGAATGGACACTAAATATTCCCTAGAAACATGCATCCTTGACAGGCATCATGCAGCCCGGAAGTTAATTTTGTCCAATGTTCACAAAAAGGCATATAACAGCAGGTTAATTAAATAACTACATTTAGACACCTACCATTCTGAACTAAGATTTCACATGAAGAAATTACAAAGAATTCACAATCCGCTGAATAAAGACCATTTTCCAATGAAATCACTTATTTTTCAACTACAGTGTAAATCAAATTACAAAAGTCCTAGTTCAGAGCCAATATTTTTCATGGATTTAATTGTAACTGACAGATATATAACCCTTGCTAAATTGGTTTACCGTGGGTAGCTCTTACAAGCATTTCATATCCTGCCACTACTAGTGGATAGCAAATTTATATGCAAAATTGCCACTCTACCATAGACCATCTAGCTCCCCTGGGAGAACCTGAAAAAAAAAAAGAAAAAAGAAAATCTCTTCTATTGTACTCTGCTAAAGAAGAATTAATTCTGTACACTCAGAAAACAGGCAGAAAAACTATTTCGTTTTTTCAAGGTGAAAATGAAGTACAAGAAGTTCTGTATTTTTATCTCACTTTTCCACATTTTTGTCTGTGCAGTTCAAGGTGTTTTGGCAGGGATGCCAGTACCTTGGATGATGCAGTTCTGCCTACATCGATAGGCAAGTACTCACTGTGATACATGACTTATATCAGAAATAATGCTTCAGTCATTAGGGAACGAGGAGCAGTAAAAATGACAAAATTAAGTACCTATTTGTTATCCATCATCAAACCATTGTAAGAACCAGTGAATGGGACACACAGCATGCTTAAGAAAACCGTGCATGATCAGTAAATCATACTGCAGTATCTTAGTGATGGCTTGGTAAAGCATAAATGAAAGTAAATGTCTAGAACTTATAAATAGAGAGCAATATGCATATACCTGTCCAAGAAACATGTCTGACAATTCAGGTTGTCTTTAAATGCTCCACTTCAGTTGTCTTGTATAGGAGGATTCTGTCATTCTAACATAAAAAAAAATGACAGAATCCTTGGAAGAGACAAGCACTTAAAGTTGCTGTTGTAAGTGATGCAGTATTATAAAGAATGAGCTGAATAGAACCCCGGAAAATAACATTTTGCATGAAAAAGGCTTCCTACCATGCTAAAGAAAAATAGCACATTAGAATGCTACACAGCAGCCACTGTAAAAAGGATGTCTTTCTTAATACCACAATATGATAAATTATCTTAAGTAGCACATTAATGTCAGAAATTGAGCATAATCTAACTTCTTTCCAGTGACAATATTAAATGGCTTTCAGACGTCTTTCCAACTATTCTGACATTAAATTTAATAACACCCAGAGAGACCACAAAAATGATTCAGTTACAAGAACCATAGTGCACTGGATCACTGCCTCTTAAGTAGGCTTCAGCTAAATGGTTTGGACTCTGATGCTTTTGGCACATTCAAGAGAAAGGTACGAGTTTTGCTACGTAACATTTACCAGTAGTGAGCACACTCCTTTCAGTATCCAGTTTGAATTGATAGTGGCATCTTTCTTTGTGCATGAGTTTGATTACTGCTGATTATATGAAACACAGGTCCCAGGCAGACCTACTGTTCTAAATTGTTGCTTTTTTTTAAAAAAAAAAACTTTTCCCTGCTTGGTATTCCTGAGTATTGACAACCCCAGTAAGCACCTGTGAGAGTGTATAACATTTTGCAATCTTCCTAAAGAAAATAAAGCAAACTGCTTAATTAAAGGTTTGTATCACAAGACACATCCACATACTGCTGCTGAAATTATTATAAGCAGAAAAATTGGTATTTCTGAAATGCAAAAGAAATTAGTAAGACATTTATTTTCCACCTTTCAGAAGAATACTTGAAACAATGAGAAATTGTAACTACAAATTGCAAAAGATATGTAAGGGCTCTCTGCTGAAGTAAGTCTTTAATAACAAATGTATTCAACCGTAAGAGCCATATATCAATTTCACTGCAGAAGAACTGGATGATACACATGGAGATGATGATGTGAAATTAAGAATAAATTTAGATCTTGGGCTCAAAGAAGCAATAACTGAGTGCAAGTGAGAGAACAGGCCACCACAATCTCTCCGCATTCCTGCCTCACCCAGCAGCGCTCACAACACAAGTAACTGCACTCGCCGTAGTCATGCAGCTTATGAAAAGCAAGAACTCAAGCCTCTTCCCCTCCCCAAACATCTGTTGTGCTCAAACATTCAAGACAAGGTCCCACAACCAGTGGCAGGACCTGTTCAGTTCTAGACAGCACAGAAGAACACAAGATAGACCAGATGCTACCTTCCATCAGTTCTTTAGATTCAACCATCTCGTTGTCCAGTTCAGAATAACTCTTATTTCTCTGTTGGCCCCAAAATGATTTCCCATTTTCCATGTTGTTTCTGTGTCTCCCACTGAACCAACCTTGAGTATCAGTGGATGGAAAAAATGTTAAGAATTACCACTGCAGAGACAGAAAAGCAGGCCATATTTGCTGTTGTACATGCTTCAACATGTACTTTAAGCTTCCAGTGGATTTATGAGAGAAATGGGATTGCACAGAGTGTACAAATGTACAAATAATAATTAGTCACTGTAGTATTCAGGCATTACTCACTTAGAATAAATAGTATTTTGGCACAGTTGGCATATCATTCATCTCTTCATTTTTTCATAAAGGGAGGCACATTCCTCTCATTGAAGCATCTTGGACACTGCATGGGTTTCTAGTTAGTTACTTCTATTTTTCCTTCTCACAGAACAATTCCTCAGAGGTGAGGGAGGCAAAGGCTGCCCCACCAGCTGCTTAACCCACTGTAATCACACTGCAATAGTGAGGGATGCTGCTGGAATGGGAATGATCACACAAACCATAGAGAGCACCAACCACAGCCACAGATGCTGTGGTAGGAAAAAGTGACTCCAGAATTCATCACTGATTCTGTCTCACATGTGTATCTCATATTCATTATTGGACAGGCTGAAAGAAAAAGCCAAGGAAAATAATAACCAGGAGTGTAAAATAGCAAGCTGTTAGAACACAGACCAATGTTAACAGAGGACCACAGCACAACTGCTCGCTCTGTTACTGTGATACTTAAAGCAGTGAGGAAGAAAAGTAATTATTTCATTCCCATCACCCTCATCATGAGATACCAGCTGAGTAAATCTTGATCAGCAGAAGCTGATGAGTAGGAAATAATGGAGAGTGCTAATGCATAGTGAGCTAAATGCTACCAAAAGCTATCTGGCATCGCTCAGAAAAGGTGAAACTATGAATTTTTAGTACTAAAGAAAACCTACAGAGAAGTGACACTTCTCCTTTGATCATAAGTTCTAAGAATTCAGACACATAAAATTTCATTTGGGCTGATTAATTTTTAGAAAAAGCTGTATTGCTGGAGGGCTTCTTAAGGGCAAACACTGATATTTATGAAGTTGCAAAAGAGGAATGGGTTAAGAGACATTTAGTTGGTACTGCATATCTTACACTGTGTTTCAGATATGCATAGCTTCTTTGGTTTTTGAGGAGCATTAAAACCAGTAACTAGCATACCTCATCACCATTTGGATGCTCTAAAACCTAACTCAAAAACTAAAGGGCTGATTCAATTAGAGAGCTCTTACCCTCTCCAGCAAAGCATAAGGCTCTACCAAATTGTGGTTAACAATGATTTGGTGAGAAGGACACAGGTGGAACCCTCCCAGAATCCCAGAATATGCTGAGTTGGAAGGGACCCCACAAGGATCATCGAGTCCAGCTCCTGGCCCCGCACAGTACCATCCCCAAGAATCACAGTATCCTCAGTATCTTCAATACTCTATGATCCTGGTAGGTCCCTTCCAACTCAGGATATTCTGTGATCCATGTTTTTAATGTTTTCAGCTGAGAGCTCAATAACAGGCATTTTGTCCTGAACAGACAGACATATCCTGTGCAGGAGAAGCTCCCACAGCTGAACTGCTTGGGGTCCTACCATATCCTTGGCATTCTGGTGGAGCTTTTCTCTTGGAAAGCTCTCCACTCTACTCACTAAATAAAAAAAATATGTAGAGCACATGACCCAAGGCGTATTCTCTCCAGCCCTCTGGAATCATGCACTTGATCACAGACTTTGTTAACATGTTTGAAGACACCAGATAAACCAGTGCTTTCCATGAGGTACAAGTCATGCTGGAAAGCTCCACCAGCCACCCTCAAAGCAGAGGAAAAAGGTTGAAGTCTCTTGGCTACACATAGCTGCAGGCACACAAATGCAGAGACAGTTTTATTGAGCTGTAGGCACATGGATATACAATCACACTTTAAAGGTCTTCCTAAGGCAAAGTGCCTCAGAAATGCCATGCTCCCTGTTACTCCTGGTGCCACAGCCAAGTACTAAGTCTCACAGAAAAAAAAACAGGCACAACAAATGGGTTTTGTTACACAACAGACAGACAAAGGACATTCCTCAGCAAAGCCTCCTCCACTTGGGAATGTCTAAAATACTGTGCCAGGTTTACTGTATTCCATCACTTAACAGTACATCCTCTTTTCTAAGACACTGAAAAGGCAAGAGAAAAAAACCAACACATTTTCATCTGTGAATTTCCACCTGCTTAAAATAGCCCAAATCACTCCTCTATTTTCCCTTAAGCACAAAGTCAGTTAGGAAATATGGAGTATTCTCTGTGAACAAGTGGTGGCTCTAGGTATTTAGGGTGACAAACTCTTTATGTTAATGCTGATTTGTATAGTTACTCTAGGTGCATATTTTAGCTCTCCTGTGCACATTACATACTTCAATTCTATCTTCAAACACTAATCTCTTGTAGCCTATGTAAATAAGTATTCAGACTCTGTTGTGTGGGTGATTAAACAGTTATAAATATGAATAAAGCGCCAAGTAATTGGGTTGTATTTTAATTAATTTTAGATAAACTTCGCATCAGTTTTTCAATTTCAAAGGTGCTGCATTCCCTAAGTTGGTGAGACAGCTACTCCATTTCCATGCTCTTACAATGACACATGAAGCAGAGGAAAACAAAGCCCCCTCAGCATATCTCCTTAACCTAAGTGGAGACACAGCACCAACACCAGTGCCTGAGTCCTGCTGGCAACACAGCTGGAGCCTGTGTGGGCACTAGGTTTGGAACAAATGTGTTTGGATGCCAAAAGAAATTTTGTCTCTTACTCTTTGCAAAGTCCACAGGAGATAACAGCACTCAGGCACATTCAAATGGATGTGGCTCTCTGTCTATCCCAAGACCCTTTCCTTGAGTCCATCCCAACTCAGTTCTAGGCCGAAAGCTTCCAGCCTGGTTAAAATCTGTCTAGAAAAATATTTGAAAATATTGAAATCCGAAGTTACCTTTCCAATGCCAGGGTTGTCCTTGATTTTGGACACAGCTCTCAGAAGGCATGGTGGTGCTGGGGGAGGACAGAGCTGCAGGATGCCACTGAAGTTAGTAGCATAAATAGAGAAGTCATGCGTGTGTGGCAGGGGTGGATGGTATTTCTTTCTCTTCGAAGACAGGTTAAGCTTCTGTGCTGCTCTGTATAAAAGTAATAGCAAGAAAGGACAGTGTTATTAGGTGTTAACAGGAATCTGATCCAGACAAACAGATGCTCATTGTCATCACTGCCTGCTTTACAAATCAAGTCATTGCATTCTAATCTGATTTCATAAGGACAAGTCATCAGGACATCAATAGAGGAAATATGGATAGAAAAATTACTGACAAAATATTCAGTTAATTTCTCTCCCAACAGAAATTCAATTATAATCTAACTTGCCCTTCTTTCCCCCAACAGCTTGACATCTGAATACTAAAAAACTAACATCTCATTGACATAATAAAAAGCTGAAATAATCCGCCTGTCACTGGCAGAACCAGATGGACTTTGCTGGTGATAACATTATGAAAGTGGTTCTTACTACTCTACAAGTTACTCAAGGCAGAGGATAGCACTCCAAGTCAGTCGAGCTCAAGATCCTCTCCTGTTGGCTGCACAGAAAATCCTTAGATAACAGAAAATTTCCTTCAAGACAGATTGGTTTTTCCTCCCCAATTCCATTCTTTCACATTAAAATGGAAAGCTATTAAAAAGACGTGCTTTAATGCGCTGAATGATAATGATCCTGCTTTTGAAATGTAGAATTTCAAAACATAAAAGATGAAGAAGGAGGAAAAATTAGAACATACAATTAAAATTGTAACATTCTTCCTTGTGAATAAAAATAGGAACATAATCAGTTTATTCTGCTATTCCACATCAGCAACACCAAACAATATAGCAAGAAACAAAACCAGAAATTCTTCTCTACAGCAAACACAACATGGGAACATAAAAATCACCCTGCAGAGTTAAGCAGAATAAAATGTGTATGTTAGCAAGCACATGCTGGCAACTGGGCATGGCAATGAGGGTGAAAGCTCAGTTCTCTCAAAGTCAAGGAGAGCTTTGCTACCTGAAAACGACATGTGTGATCCAACCCTGAGACTGTCAGTAGATAGTCCATCCACAGATAATGATCATAAAAGCATCCAATATGTTACCTTTTAGCCTTGCTTTGAATGACTGTTAGGCCAGCAAAAGCACAAGATTTCCCACTGCCAGCATCTGTGGACATCCTGAGACCACACTACTGATGCTAGCAGGTCTTCTGGGGACAAACCACTATTCTGGTCCATGCTTGCAATATAAGGGCTTGTCACTGTGAACAAGTTATTAAGGATTTTATACAATAACTACTTTATATTTTCATCTTTCAGCCCAAGATCTCCAAGTACTTTTCAGTGAGATCAAACTGGCAGTAGCATCTGTGAAGTATTATAAGCAACAGACCTACAGAGAAACTAAGGCAGTGTTTTGCTGTTGTAACAAATTAAGGGTTAATCTAGAACCTTAATCTTGACAGGAATCTTGTCATCATTGTCAGGCAGTCTCAGGCTTAGACAGCTTAGTAAGCTGATCAGAGGGGGAAGCTATTCCTTTCCTTATATTTTTTGTAGGTTAGAAATAAAAATTAACACCATTAGCAGAAGGGCTGTACAGTTTCTTCCAGCTTTTGAAGCACTCATCTGAAGCACTATTGGCTTCAAATGAGCAACAATACAAGGAACTGGTTGTGTCTGAGGAGCAAAACTGGACACTTGAGTCTAAATTAGACAGCTAATTAGTACAACAGCTAGGACTCTCAACATAGATCTCCAAAACCCCCAGTCCTTTTCTCTGTATTCCAAAACTTGCATGTTAAACTCCTGAACCTTCTTATTTCAACTTCTCAAGATGCAGACCCCCTACGTGCTTCCTTCTTCCTCTATAAACACTACAGTATTTAGAAAAAGACAAAGATTCTTGTGACAAAGGAATGAAGCTACAGCTCCCAACTCAGAGGGAGCACAAAGCCACTGTCTTTGGAGGAGCAAGCTGGACTTTTGCCTCTGAGGAAAGAAGCAGATTTTGACTCCTACTGCATCCTGAAACCAGCAGGAACTGCACCCCACAGAGAAGCAAAATACAACAAGCATGGGTTTATACAGAACCTCAAGGGTCTGGTGGCAATGAGAACTGATTTGACTGCCTAAATCTCAAATCCCCTTGCTAATACTGCATTCAGTATGAAACCATATGCTGAAATGGGACACCGGGAACACAGTTGCACAACTTCACCGTGGTTGCAGCTGCACATTAAACCATAATGCCTCCTAAATTATATGCAGCTTTACTGTGCAAAAAAGAGTCTCTACCTGTTGGTACTGTCATTGTGGAACTCAAGACAGTCATTAGCATCTATCTCCAAGCACCAATTAACAATCCTGGTTATTATTTAATCGTCTTGTTGATTAATATGAAAGATAATGTTTATTTTCTTGTTTACATGCTATGATCCCTTGTTGAAATTATAAAAACTCCTCAAGAGAATGTCTTCAAAGAGCAATCAAGATATACATTAAATCCTGATGAAATAATTACTCCTGCAACAGATCTGGCTGAAGGAGCTCCTCTGGGAAACATACATGAAAGAAAATGAGATACAAAGGACAAATTTACTCAGGAATTGTGTGTTCAAGCAGCTAACTAAGCACTAACACTCAATGAGTAGCAACTGCACCCAAAAAGGCCAAGCTAAGCAAAGCATATAAACAATGAACAGAAAATGCCACTTTTTAGAAGTACAGCATTTCTCAAAATACCTCAGCAGCACATTTCTGGGACATTTTGATAAGCAGATCTAAGATACTAAATCTGTTACTAATTGCCTTAACTTCTGCACCAAGACAGAACCACTTTCAAACTGGTTCACTTTGACAGTATGCATAACCTTCCCACACCTCCACTGTTCAAAGGACAGTGGCATATGCTACCTAAAGCAATTAACTGCTGTAGAGCTGATAAATCCTCTTCCTGTGAGTCTGGAGGGTGATGATTTTACTAAGAAATTTGGCAAAGTGACTGTTGATGTCCATGTGAGATAACAGGAAACTGAATGCAGAGGAACTGGAGTAGCTGTTGTAGAAAATAATCAGTGCTTTGATGGGCAACCAGCCAGCTGCACTAATAATGATGTGTGTGGTTCACACTTAAAAAGCATCTCTTGTCAGGTAACAGTGCACAAAGCTTAATTACAACCTCTCTGTGTTTGAATGCAAGAATAGCTTTGCCTGACATTAAAACAAGGTTATTTCTGGAGTTGGAACATCACAGGCATCTTGTACAAGCAGTATCAAACAGCTTGCTGGGTTTGATTTTGTTTGTTGATTTGGGTTTTTTTTTCTAAAAGTGAAAGGGTAGGGATCTAATTGAAAGCATAGGGCAGTTTAGGCAAAACAAAACATCACTATCCAACTGTAGACTCTGCATATGAATTTAAGTAATTGTCATCCTCAGCTCCTATAAAAGCACAGCCAGTTCTTTAACAAAAAGCCAGTTGGGCAGCAGCTTTCACATGCTTTGCTTGGGCTCCCGGACAGGTCCAGGCAAAAACCACAACAGAAACACTCATCAATCCCTATGTGCTTCTTATAGAACCAACAATATACTTAGTGGCATCCCAGCCACCTACTCATTAGGCCAAAATATAGGTCAAGCTGGTTCTGGACATGGGCCCAAATAAATTAAACAAAATCTAACTTCACAAACCTCTTCACTTCAGTAAAATTCATGAGAGGATGTATTTACATGGAGCCAACCCTGAGACACTCCAGAGTGCTGGTCTTTCTGCAATAACACATTTCTGAATTTGCACTTAAGTTTTCAGTCGTGTCTTTTCTCCAGAATTACTCTACTCAGGGGGAATTTGTTCCATGGAGACAGGGCTGGTAAAGCTCTCCTAAACTGGGCCCTTTTTGCCTAGCACCAGAAAGACAGAACTCAAGCTCATACCAGATCACTTTCTGTAGGGACTCTGGGTGCTGTGTCCATTGCCAGACCTGCCTCTTTTTCTCAAATTTAATCTTGCACAGGAGGCCCTCACACACACCTTCAGCACCACAATGGGCTGTCTGACCTTGTCCAATATTAACTTCTGTTTCCTCTCAGGGAAAATTATGACCTGTAGGGAGTTCTACACCAAACTTAAGCATTGCAGTCATTTGTTTCTCCAGGCATTTGCCAAACACTCATCATAGCTTTGACAGAGTTTACACTTTCCATCTACCTTCTCTTTCCCCACTCAGCCTTGACAAGCACTCTACTACAAAACATTCTTACAAGGGAAACTAAGCCCCACACTCCTAACCTTCTCTTCCAATTAAAGCATGAGAGACATCCATGTATATTGCTTTTACCTCCAGCTGTGAGATCTACTGTCTGCATTTTGCCTAACTCTTTCCCTCTTTAATAGACGATATCTTTTAAGATGCTCTGGAGAGTTCTTTCCTCATAGCTAGGTGTCACAGTAGAAAATAAAACTAATATATGGCACATGCAGGGGCACTCAAATATCAAATGACAAGGGACAGTCTCTAACCTGCTCTTTCCCCCACACAATTTACAGATTACTAGGTTTTCTGCCATGCATGGATGAGACCAGTGAGGAAAACTGTGGCCAGATCAATTACACAGTGCCCAGCATCCAGGGAACAAGACTGGGCATCAACAGTAGCTACAAAGCCTGCTCATTGAAAGAGCCATGCCATTTTTGATTTTAAATTCTGCCTATGTTGTTAGCATGACATTTCAGATATTCTGATGTACAGCAAGCTGCTTCTAGTTTGCACTCCCTGCACACATTCTGCACATTATAGCTGTGAAAGTAAACAGCACAATTTAAATCCCTAAAGCACTCTAAGCATAATTTCTCCACAAAAAATGGAAAATTAGATTTGAAACTTTTATAACTATGCAAAGTTATAATTTTTTTTTTTTTAAATTTTATTAACCTTCAAAAGGAAGAAAGCTATGAAATATACTTTGGGACTCGTACTACAAATGGGTCAACTGAGATAAATGCAGAGGACTTAATGGACACAGTACATTTATGGACAAACTGGTACAAGTCAAAAATAGAACTGCTTCCCATTATTAAGCTCCACTGACAAGAATAATAAAATAAAACTTCTGCACATTCATTTCAACATGACTCATTAAATATTAACAGTTGTAGTGTTATTAGCCAGTCTTATCTTTCGGAGATCACTATCATTATTCATATTGTGAGAATGCTTAAGGGCTTCACTGAAAGGGTCAAGGCCAAAGAAGTGTACAGTCCAAGCCTTAAATATCCTGAACTTTGGAGTTTACACAAGAGTATGCTTACTCAAGACTTCTCGTTTGACCTTGATAGACATCATGGAAGTGATATTCATCCTGATTCTGAGTCATCTACAAAGTTTAAAAACCTATGGATGCAGGCTTACACTGAGAACCAGTGTACCCTAAAGCAAAGCTCGCCCAAACTTTCCCAGATCCCAGCTCAACAAGGCTGGGATCCCCCCCACATAATTAATACCCTAATCTTTTCCTGCTGCCAACCAGTTCCAAGGGAAACAGTGGGAAAGTCACAGCCTGCCATCCTATCTGCAGTTCCAGTTATTTTTTGAGTTATATATTTGTATTGAGTTATATCACTGTTATGATCCAGACTTAAGGTTCTCAGAAATACCTCTGCCCAATTTTAAGCTGCAAACAAGACCTTATATGATGGTTAACATGAGGGAGGGAAGGAAGGAGGGAAGGGAAGGGAAGGGAAGGGAAGGGAAGG